>MUGJ01000375.1:0-17803 GCA_008931945.1 Penicillium sp. BW_162_3FA
GCTGCTGTAGCTGCAGCAATAATCACACCCCTTCTGCAAAAGATGGGCTGGGGATACTGCTTCCTTGGCTTGGGACTTTTGAACTTGGTTGGGATAGGTTCGATGTTGATTGTTCTACGGACGCAATCCACCCGATGGGCAAAAGCAAGACTAGCTAAGGGCGCGCAAACTGGGCATCAGAATACTTCTCCGAAGCCAAACTGATCACAACCTAGAGATTCAATTGCAGACAGAGTCTTCTTGTGTCCGCTACTTGACCAAAAAGTTGTTGTCGGTTGATATCGCTACGAGGTTCCAAGTTCTCATTCGAGAACACGATTTCAGAGAATTAATAACATCCATGGATCTTGCTACTAGGCTGGTTGTCTCAAGATACTTTGAAATATATAAAGGCCAATAGGTTATACAAATTAAAGAAACACCTCTAAGGTAACACAAACACATAGGGTAGGTAGTCTTGGGATGACATTTTAAGTAGACTTCCGCAGGCGCCGGGACCTAAATGGGCCGGGCCTTATGCTAATCCTTACCGCCTAGGCGCGGGTTCGGCTTCGTCTGCAGGCCCGTAGTGGCCTCAACCTTGACTCGGAATATTAATATATACTATTTAGGCCAATTTGATTCTATAATATAAAAGGAAAGCAGAGAAGAAGCAATATAATGGAAATTGAAAGATCTTAAGTGTTATGTATCGTCAATGCATGTATGATACGTACATGATTTTGTAATATTTAAATCAATGATGAATGTGGGAAATAAAGGTTAACTTTCTAATGTCTTTATAATCAGAGTTAGGTATGAAGCAAGCCTTGGTTATGTATTAGCAGTGATCCTAATGCATGTGTTTGTTCAGATCGAGCAAGGTCAAGCAATGGAGAAGGAGAATGGAGAATGACATTATTGAGGTAACAGGGTGAGATTTGCTCTTGGCTTCACATTGTCATTTAGCGGAGGCTGTTCAACCAAGTCCTTTTCCACATTAGGGACGCTAGATGTCACCGACGTCGAGCAAGGAGATTGACAAGAAGGTGCCGAGTTCGCCTCTGCTGGCCGCTCCATTACCGGTATGGCCACCTTATGTTCCGCAACTGTATTTTGATCGGCTAACTGCAGATAACGCTTAATCGAGGCTGCGGAAAACCCGAGCGACATTACTAGGTTCTTGATGTGCTGGTTCTCCGCTTCCAATTTTTGCAAGGCGATTCAATTGTCGATGTCCATCAGCCGGGTTTCCTGCTGAATCGCAGCCAATCGTTGTTCCAGCTCCCGGACGTATTCTTGCTTGCGCGCGCGACTCTTACGCTGGTTCTCACGTACGCGAACAAGTCGATCGAATTCCTTCAAGGCTAGTTAGAGTATGAGATATCGCAGTAAATCCCATTGATAGCCGCATACCTTCTGTGCCTTCACTTCTAAATCCATCGTGTCAGGATCCCGGTATGATGAGGACCCATCAGGTGAAGTCTATCACTGCGGGTATCTTGTGCGAAGCTTTCTGATCGTGATCGGTCGCTCAGAGCTTAAACAATGTTCAGACTGGCAGAGTGACGAGCATAGCGGCTATCCCGACACAGGGGAGTTCGGAAGAGTCCATGCCGGAACTGGTAAGGTTTCCCCCTCCACGTGATAGGGAAGACTCCTAATGCCAAGGAATGCTAAACTACTTTTGGAATAATCAAACTAATCAAAAAAATCTGGTATAGCATTGACAGCATCTGGCGGTGTACACAGCAGTGACAACGAATTGATATTTTCAAGGCTCAACAAAACGCACCTTAGACGGAGGCAGATCAGAGTCGTAGGATAGATTGTAGCAGAGTGATGCCTGGAAAAAAATTGACCAGAAAATTAATTTTCCCGTAATATAATCGCTAGTTTACAATGTATTAGAAAACCAGGATGAGCCAGACAGATTTGCTCTAGCGACAAGCCACCACCTACAAAATGCTCACCAACTACAAAAAGTGGGGGGCATTAAGGACAAGACCCATAAGACATCCCCCGAGAGTACCAGCGATAGGGATGGTGAGAACCCAGGCCGTGAACAGAAGGGCCACACGCTGGAAGTTGACAGCCTTGAAAGAACCGTTACAGAGACCGACACCGACGGTGGCACCGGTAATGCACATGGAGGTTGAGACGGGGAGCGAGTAGTGCGAGAAAATTAGCACCGTGAGAGCGGCGCCCATTTCCATCGAGCAGCCTCGGCTCGGCGAGTGGTAGGTGATCTTGTTACCCATGACTAAGTTTGAGGGTTAGTATAGATTTTTAGGGGCTACTAATAAGAAGAATTGAAAGGCTCACCCTTCATAATGTTGTATCCGTAGAGAATAAAGCCGACGCATATCGTAACGGCGACGACAGCCAGCTGCCAGACGGGGACGGGAGCCTCAGCGGCCGTGACATCGCCAGTCTTCCAGGAGGAGTAGATCGCGGCCCAAGGGCCGACCGCGTTTCCGACATCATTGGCGCCGTGGGCGAAGGATGCGGTGCAGGCGGTGATGATCTGGATAAACGAGTACCCGTGCTCGACTTCGTTGGGGTACTTTTTAGCGTGGGAGTATACACGCTGCATGCGGGCGGCCTCTGGCGTGCCCGCGACACCGGTTTGTGCGGCATGAATATCATAGTGCATACCATAAAGAACACCGGCAACGATCATAGCAGGGATCCGCTTGAAAAGGGTGGCTATGTTGTGGAACTCGTAGATCTCGCCTGCGCCCATAGGATTGTTGTGGAGGACGCGCATAGCCCATCCAAGGGGACCAGGGGATTGCCTTAGCTTGGCGTGGAATCTCTGCTCACCTTCCGCCATAAGCTTGTGGTAGGTGGACTGAGTGGACTGGACCTCAGTGATAGCGATATCCTCGTTGTCCCCCTTCTCGTTTCCTTCTCCGGACAACTGAGGCGATGAGATGTGATCCTGTTCTTCCTGGATAACGGCATAGTTTGGGACCTTAGCCTGTTCGGCGTCGGGAGGGGCGGGACGGGAGAGGAGCAGCGGGCCCATAATAGCCATATACCACTTGACGGTATAATCCTTCTTAATAAGGCGCGCGGACAGGAACGGAACAAAGAAGATAGCAGATAGAAGACAGACACCACCTCCAGTTCCCAAACTAACCGAAGCAACATACCATCCAGGCTTCTCATCGAGATCAAGGTTAGGGGAGCCCTTATAGACAATTGACAAGGTACAGATGGTGGCCGCGACAAGAAACCAGAAAGGCGAAGTCCAAACCGCCCACGGCAATGGGTTCGCGCGCATGTGGACAATAACCTTGATCAGCGAAAATATAATCGCCCCAAAGCAGCCAGCAATAACAGGAGCCATGCCTAGGCCAGCAAATATAGCGCCAAGGCCACCTCCTTCATGCCATCCCCATTGCACTTGGGAGGCACCAGCAGTGGCTACACCCACACCAGCAACCGCAGAAATGAGAGAATAGGTGGACGAGACGTAGGTAGAATTACGTGTACACCACATAACCCAAGAGGAGGCGGCTGCGACGGCGCAGGTGAAAGCGAGCATCTGGACACCAGAATTGCCTTTGAAGGCTTCGACTGCAATGATGCCGTCCTTGATGGTCTCTGCGGTTCGTGATCCCACGGTGCATGCGCCAAGGATCTCGAATATCGTAGCCAGTATCATTGCAGTTCTGTAAGAAATGGATCTTGAAGAGACGCTTGTCGCCCATGCATTTGCAACATCGTCTAGTAATTCGATCAGTATTCATACGGTACGGGAGAGTGTCTAGGTAATGACTGACTGGCACCGTTGTTGAAAGCATCGAGCAGGGAGAAGATAGTGCCAATGGCAAACACGTAGGTGTACTCGTGGACCGCCATTTTTGCGAAACGAGCGTGAGACGGCAGTCACCGGTCAACCCTTGATGGATAGAATGATTGAAAATAGGCAGGTAGAAAAGCCAGGGAAAGAGTGGAAAGACCTTTTCATGTACCTGTCCTCAGAAACTCAATCTAGCAGTGTGCTCCGCCGCCCTTTGGCTGATTCGCTAGAATGCAAACCGAACACTTTGTTCGCCAGCATCTTGGCACTGAAGCACGATGGGGCAAGCGATCACGTCACTAGGAGACTCATATAATGTTCGGAAACTTCGATGCTAGCCAAAGGAAGGATCTACAACTTGAAATCCACTCAAGAGCCTTCCACGGGCTTGGCAGGAGGAAAGACTTTCTCGGTGGAGATGTTGGTGGTAGTCCACAAATAAGGTGTCCATTCGTGCCCACCTGCCTGCGGAATGCGGGCTTGGCTCGGAGTCCGTCCACTCATTGTTTCAAGTGAGCAATCTCAAACTGTAGATCAGGAAGCGTTATACTCTCGACTAACACAAATAGCAAGTAAGCGTTCGCCACCACAAACGACGGCTTGAGTATTGTAGTGGGACTAAATGAAAACCAAGACCACGTGGGTAATTCGTAAAAAGCTTCGCACTTATTTTTACTCTCCTGCGTCAACCACAAGAACAACAGCAGGGCGTGGTTGGCGTTGACATGCTCCTGGACAAAATTCTAGCTTGTATGCCTGAAACCTAAAAACAACGCTCCAAAAGAGCGGTAGTGAAATTTCGTTTTGTGATCTTGGCGATCTTGGCGAAATTTGCTAAAGCAACGCCCCGGCCTACTACAAATAGACAATAACGGACAGCCACGGGCGGAGCGCCCCAAAGCTTAGGAATACGCCCCAAAGCTTAGGAATAGGCCCCAAAGCTTAGGAATAGGCCCCAAAGCTTAGGAATACGCCCCAAAGCTTAGGAATACGCCCATCAGCACTCATTGTTCGAGTGCGTGCTCATATAGAATTCATGATTGGCCGTGAATCGACCGGAAATTAAGTTGGCATCTTGCTTGGCGTCAAGTTCCAGATGCCAAGCCTTGGCGACAGAAGCCATTTCACACTGTTTTCAAGCAAGAGCCTGAGTCATGAACCAATGTGGACCGAGTCCTAGAGCACGTGGGTACTGTTATTCAAGAAAAAAGAGTCAACTTGCCGCGACCACATGGAATGTCCTATACATAATCATGCCGCTGGCCAGGCCTTGGCAAGAAGTCCAGTGCGACTGATCATGTTTACTAAGATTTTGAAGGGAGCTACGAAAAACTTCTCTTGTCTTGTGTTTTTCTTTGTACCCTACGGCGTTCAATTCATCTATGGATTTTTCCGCACAAGTTTCGAGGCTATGACCACCAGTATGAATCTCGCAAACACCGCCAAGTACGACTGGATCCCTTCCCTACCAGTACTGCCTCCTTGGTGGGTGCTTTAGTGACGGAGCCAACGATGTTCCCAACTCCTATGCCACTTCAGTGACTGCTCGCACACTGGAAATGTAGCAGGCCGGTATTATCGTCACATTTACCGAATTGTCGGTGCTGTGGCTCTAGGTGAACCGTTACGGATACTGTTAAAACGGCCCCTTCGACATCACCCGTTTCGAAATGAAGCCTCATGCTCGCCATGAGCTGTGCTGAGGTTGGCAGTGCTGCCTGGCTGATGATGACGGGCTATCTCGGCTGAACGATGCCGGGTACGCGGAATGTCGTCGGCGCTTTTATTGAAGCTGGGTTCGTTACACAGGGCAGGATCCACTGGGAATGGACCGATGGTAGCTTCCCACAGGTTGCTGCGCCGAAGCTATGATTCTGGCTCTTACTGCCTATTTCGCTGCTATCATGTTCGGCCTTGTCAAGCACACTGTCGTTGAACGCCAGGACTCTTTCAAGTGGGCTATGAGTCTAATATATTCCTACCTTACTCTCATCGGGGACATCCTCCCTCTTCATCGCGTTTGAAGCTCCGAGCGAACCATTCGAGATATTTGAAGTCGACCACGGTGTTGGAATCATTCTGGATGTGTTTGCTGGTTGCCTGCTTGAGGGGTTTTCGTCTTCGTGCACTACTTCCATCTTCGTTTGGGCAAGGGTAACACTCGCGTCAGGGTCTACCATTTCCCTCTTAGGCCTCTATTTCTGGAGAACTGTCAGTAGTCGTCAACCCCTACGAGGGTATGTACGGGGAGGTTCGCGCTGGACATATGGGACACATTCAAATCTCTAGGTTCCTAGGGCACACCTGACACTCATGCTGAAGACAATGCTGATAGGGCAAGGATCCAGTCGTACTTGGCGGTGCTTGCGAGGATCATATTCATAGAAGAAATTGAACGCCATATAGTACGAAGGAAAATAAGAGACAGGAAAGGTGTGTCGCAGGCTCCCTTCAAAAATCTTATACAGTAAACCTGATGGTTGATCCGAGTGTAGCTGTTCAGTGGCACAATCCGAAGGACGGCTAGGAGAGTATAAGGTAGCGGGTATGCGACCAAAGTTACCGGGAGTGGGGGCATATTGTGAATTCTCGTCCCATAGATCGACCGTCCGGGGTTGATAGGCATCGTCACCGAAAGGACTATTGGTCATCGTGAAAACGAACTGTAAGGGGTTGGCCAGTAACCTCTGACGTTCAATAAGATCGAAAGATGCGGCGTGATGATAAGCAGTTGCGGAGATTACGAAAAGATGCCTTACTGTCGAGCCTTGCCTATCAACCTAACCCTGGATTGACTCCCAGGGAAGCACGAGGTTCTCTATTGTGAAGCAACTGCGAGATGCAGAAGAAAATTATTGACAGGTTACCATTTCAAGCGTTACCTTGTTGCTGGATTTTCCTGGAACCTTCTGGAAGTTCCAGTCTTCTATTTTAGGACCTTGAATCTTTCATACTGGTATCATAAAAGGTATCGTATTATTACGTCGTAGGTACAAAACCTGTTATTTACGCGATATTCACATCGGGATTAGCGGATCACGTGGTTAGGGTTTGAAAATGCAACTCGATGTTTCCGATATGGAAGGCAATAACGGTCGCGACTATATCATGGGGGCTACTGTACTGTTGCAGACCTGATTGGATCGACGGGAATCAGATCGACTGTAGTTGAAGACAAGGAAGGTTGTGGTCGAATATAAAAGCGATATAAAGCTGCCGTGTTGTGTACCGAGCGGGAACTAACCCCTGACCGATGGCCGACCCACCCGCGGGAGGGCCCGAGACCCCTCCCACAAACACGCAAGAAATCACCGCCAGCTTCACGGAGGATGACCTCGAAGCCAGAACTACCGTCGAAAGCCGGAAGCGAACCCGGAGTGGAGATGCCTTCGCCCCGTCGGACCCAGCGGGTCGAATCACCACTAAGGAGGTGTGGAAACTGATCAGCACCCTTAAGGACGTCATCTGCCAACAAACCACGACCATCGCAGCCACCCAAAACGAACTCCAGGAGATCAAACACAACCAGAATGTCCTCCAGGAACAGAACGAGAGACTCCATGAGGAAGTGAAATCACTACGGGAGCAGCTCGAAAGCGCCCCAGCAGTGACCGCGACTAAGACCTGGGCAGCAGTCGCAGCCAATGGCAGCAATGCAAAACCCTCGCTGAACCACCAACAACCCGAGAAAGATCAAAACTGCGTCCGAATCAGCACCCAGAGAACCTTTGTCGATCCAAGAGACAATGAAGACAGCGACGGAAATACATTTGGACGATATCTCCCCACCGACGCCGTCAACACCCACATTCGCACTGCATTGCAGAGCGACGATGCAACGCAAGACGCCAAAGTGGCGGGCATTGGCACCACCAAGACCGGCTATCTTATTCGATTCCAAAATACGGAGTCGGCTGAAGCAGCGCGCAATAACACTGGATGGCTACATAAATTAGGCAACAACACGAAACTGGTTAAACCGCGATTCGGTGTTGTAGTCCACCGTACCCCTACCGAGGAACTTGACCTGGAAACAGGGGCCACCCAGGCAGCGGAGAAGATCATCAACGATAATGGCCTGGCGGAACTTGGTTTTCACATCGACGAACTGGCCTGGATGAAAGCGAAAGATAAGGCCTTGGGGAAGTTCGCATCGTTGGGAATCTGGTTTGACTCCGCAGAGGGAGCAGAATATATGTTACGGAACGGCTTCCTTGTCAGCCAGCACTATATTCCCCACGTTGAGCGACGTGAGATCAAGAAAAAGAGATGTTTTCGGTGCCAACGGTTCGGACACTTGGCGTGGACGTGCAAGGAAACGCCACGATGCGGACACTGTGCAGGACAGCACGAGCGTGAACGATGCCCACCGGGAGTGAGAGCGCGGTGCCTGGATTGTAGTGGCGAACATCCGACCGGTGATCGACAGTGTCTAGGGCCAGCGACCTCCAACCCCGTCAGATGCTAGAGAGAAACCTCCGTATTCTACAGTTGAACATGATGAAATCTGGACCAAGAATGGAGGCACTGATCAATGATCCTCAAAGCCAAGATCTGGATGTTCTTCTGATCCAGGAGCCCTCCATAACCACGTACCGCACACACGTCAATCACAGCGCCTGGCGACTATATCGGCCTACCGCACAGCTCGATGCTGATCGGTTTCGCAGCCTGATCTACATCAACAGACGAATCTCCACCTCCTCACACCGTCAAATATCATGCGACCACCCAGATACCGCAGCCATCAAGATCTGGACAGCTAACTCTCAAATACTTCTCTTTTCTATCTACATACCGCCAGTACCACTTTTCACTGGCGATGACGCATCGGCGTTGCCAGCTCTCACTGCGGTTCAGAGCTCCATCGCAGCTGCCACACAAATCGAGCATCGGTCGACCAGTATCATTGTTTCCGGCGACTTCAACCGACACCATCCGATGTGGGGCGGCAATCGCATCGCGCCCAGGTTTATCGAAGACGCCAGCGACCTAATCGACTTTTTCCAAGCTCACAACCTCCAAGGCTGCCTGCCCCGCGGCACGGCTACTTACTGGGCCTTGAACAACCCAGGCCAAAACTCAACCATCGATCAGACAGTGACAGACAGCCCGGGCCTGCTTGTCAAATGCCATCTGTACCACGAGAACTACGGATCTGACCACCGCGCCACCTACTCAGAATGGAATTTGCAGCCTCAGACTAAGCTAAGAACCAAAGCGAGGAAAGCGTACGAACGGGCGGACTGGTCCAAAATTGGCGAAGAAGTAGCCCGACAGATGAGCCCATGGAAGGCCATCAAGACCCGGCCAAAACTCGACCGAGTGGTGGAGAAGCTCACATCAGCGACGGCCCAGGTGGTCGACCGATTCACACCCGACATGCGCCCGACGCCATACTCCAAGAGATGGTTTACCCCGGATCTCAAGGTACAACAAGTGGAAGTCAATCAACTACGCAGAAGGTGGCAGGCGAGCTGCGCGGAGCTCGGACGAGACCATGCTAGCACCACGGCTGCCTTTGAGGCCATGCGACAAAAGCGGCGAGCGTGGACCCGGACCATCGAGAAAACCAAAGCATCACACTGGAGACAGTTCCTAGACGAGGCGGGCGAAGGAAAACTCTGGAAAGCCGCGACCTACATGAAGCCTCGGGAAACATGGGGTTGCACCCCAACCTTGCGAGCTGGCTCTGAGGACATCATCCAGAACGAAGACAAAGCAAAGGCGTTCCTCGATGCGTTCTTCCCCGCAATGAACACACCCGAGTCCAGCGTACCAGCTTCACCACTCCCGGAGCTTCCATGGCACCCAATCACAGAACTTGAGGTTGAGCGATCACTAAGGACAGCGAAGGGAACGACAGCGCCAGGGGAGGACAATCTACCAATGTTGGTCTGGAAAAAACTATGGGTACATCTGAAGACCTTTGTTGTCCGCATCTTCACGGCATGTGTAGATTTAGGACACCATCCAAAACAATGGCGCAGCGCGAAGATCATTGTGTTACGAAAGCCAGGCAAGCCAGACTACTCGCTTCCCGGCGCATATCGACCAATCTCACTGCTGAACACACTCGGCAAGCTTCTCGAAGCAGTTATAGCGCGACGACTGTCCTATCTGGCAGAAAAGCACGGCCTGCTGCCGAACAGCCAATTCGGCGGACGCCCAGGCCGAACCACCGAGCAAGCCTTGTTGGTGCTGTCTAATGCGATCGACCAAGCGTGGTACAAACACAAGGTGGTGACTTTAATTTCGTTCGATCTCAAGGGTGCCTTCAACGGGGTGAACTGGACGAGCCTAGATTACTCTTTACAGGCGAGAGGAGTTCCGGTGGTGGTACGGAAGTGGATTTCAAGCTTCATGAGTGACCCCCACGCCAACATCGGATTTGACGATTTCCGTACCGAGACAGAGCCCCTCGCGCATGCAGGACTAGCGCAAGGGTCTCCACTCTCCCCTATCTTATTTGCATTCTTCAACGCCGATCTGGTCGACCAACCTGTCGACTCCCACGGAGGCGCGTCGGCATTCATTGACGACTACTTCCGATGGCGAGTAGGCCGCTCGGTCGAGGAAAACCTAGCCACTATGCAGTCCGAAGACATCCCTCGTATCGAGAAGTGGGCACGGCGAACCGGATCGAGCTTCGCAGCAGAGAAAACCGAGCTGATCCACCTCACTAGAAAGAGGGATGTGCACCTGGAAGGGCAACTTACCTTCGACGGAGCCGACGTTAAACCGTCACCTACAGCAAAACTGCTGGGGGTGATGTTTGATCAGGAACTCCGCTGGAAGGAACACGTTCAGCAAGCCATCAAACGTGCTACCAGAGTTACTATCGCTTTAAGTGGGCTACGAAATCTGCGTCCAGAGCAAATGCGACAGCTTTACCAAGCGTGCGTCACACCTATCGTGGACTATGCATCAACAGTCTGGCATGACCCGCTTCGGGACAAGACTCACCTCCGACAACTGAACACGATACAGAGAGCCTCATTGATCCGAATTCTCTCGGCATTCAAGACAGTAGCGACAACAACGCTAGAGGTGGAGGCCTACATACTTCCTACCCACCTCCGCCTCCGCCACCGAGCGCAACGCACCATCGCAAGACTACACACTCTGCCTCGCGATCACCCCATCTGGAGTGCCCTATCACGAGCCCAGAGACGTAGGGACAATATGAGATCACGCTACAGGTTCCCCCTCGCGGAAACTCTCAAGACCATGGACCCGTCCAGGTTAGCAACCCTAGAAACGATCCACCCGAGACCGCTACCACCATGGCGTGCCGAAGCGTTCGCGGAGATTGAAGTCAAGTCGGACCGGGAGTCAGCAACGGAAAGGGCTGAGACCATACGGGCCACATCCGACCTCACCGTTTATTCGGACGCTTCAGGGCGCAAGGGCCACCTCGGGGCTGCCATCGTCACACTCAACGAAAATGACGAGGTGACTGAATTTCAACAGATCCAGGTGGGGCCGATGGACCGTTGGTCAGTTCACGTAGCTGAACTCATTGGCATCTTTTATGCGGTCAACATGGTGTTCAAACTGTTCCACCAACGCTTAAACACCGTAAACAGGGTTCCTGTAATAGCAACAATTCTATGCGACAGCAAATCGGCCTTGCAGGCGATCCAGAACGTGAAGAATAAATCAGGACAACGCATCGTCCATGCGATCCTCCAGGCAGCCACCGAGGTTCAAGGGGAGAACATCAAACTTCGCCTCCAATGGATGCCAGGGCACTGTGAAAACCGAGGGAACGACACTGCAGATCGACTCGCCAAAGAAGCCGCGCAACCGGGTAAAACCCACCCCTTCCGACCGCTACTATCGAGAGAGAACGCGTTTGTCCGCAGCAAAATTTATGCCCAGTGGGGACAAGAGTGGAAGACAAGCACTAAAGGTGCCCACCTACGAAAGATAGACGGTGGCTTACCAGCGCGGTACACGAGAAAGCTCTACGGGAATCTACCTAGGAATCGCGCCTACCTGCTAACGCAGCTACGCACGGGTCACAACTGGTTATCCACCTACGCGAAGAAATTCGGCTTCCGCGAGCATGATCTGTGTGAATGTGGTGTGCAGGAGACAGTTGCCCACGTACTGTTGGAATGCCCGAGGCTCCAGGAGCTGAGGGTAGAACTGAGACGAAAAACTGGGGATACGCTGAGTGGCGTGTCGAGCTTGCTGGGAGGCTCAAACGAAGGTGAGAAAGGTAAACCAGACATCGTCTCGAGGGCCAAGATGGTTCAGGCCGTCTTGGACTTCGCCGAGGCGTCACAGCGGTTTCGCAGTCGTGCGCCATAAGGGCAGCCTAACAACGGGAGCGGCAGTGGGCCACGAGAGGCCGTGACGAGGCTCTAAGTTCATGTCAGGAAGTGGATCATCCTCAATGTACATACTCGGCTATATCGTTGTCGTATACTGCATATCGCTTCGGCGAGGGGCCAGTGTAAATGAATACTACTACTACTACTACTACTGTACATATGGAGACTCACAAGGAGCTCTCCGGGTAATAATCCGGTCCGAAACCGAGCATTGTACTCTATATTTACAGTAGTTACGCCTTTAGAGTTGCAAACTCCACACCCATTTGTTTGTGAGGGCCGAGGTAGTTGAGGGACTGCTGTCACGGCCTACCGTTGATTCTCAATTAATTGATAACAGTCTCTTGATCAGATTTAAATGAACTGGTCTAGGAGACATAAAGGCTTGCCTTATTCTAAGTTCAACAAAGGTTAGTGGAAAAACGCAGGAGGTGCTACCTGTAGCAGTCGAAATTCAAGTGTTTAAATGTTTTAATATGAGGCCGTTGAAAGTGGTGAGAAAGTTGTCTAGACGCTGTCCTCTCAATAGAAAGGTCGAGTTGATTGAATAGGATTGGTTAAACAACATCGCCTTCTCCACCTAGATCTAAGGTCCGTGCATTTTCCTAACACTCTCGCACCCCCTAGGTCTCTGGCCCAAAATTAGCTCAGCCTGGTTGCAATGACCACCTCCGCTCCATTCCGAGCCCTCGGGCGAGACCGGAGAACTTGAACTTACTATCCTCTCATATGGTTCACTAGTACTATGAACAACAAACGCATTATCAACGTGGATGTCTGCTTGCTTCCCTCGAAATTTTTCCCACTATACGGATAGGTCCGCGAGCGTTCTCAAACTTGGGTTGATAGATGAATGCAACCTCCGGCTTCATCTCGGTTATAGAATTTGTGGAATCTGGTCATGGTAAAGAACCACGCAGATATAGTATGAGCTGAAGAACTGGGATGTCAAAATGTGGTTAGCGTATCTCTTACTCTTGCTAAGAGTTCCACTAGACCAAAACAGGGAATATAGAGTCTGTTATCCTTCTCAGTCACCGCTATTTCCTGCCATTATTCTGCTACACAAAATTCCATTCAATTATTCAATTATTGTAAATAATATTCAGTGTACCATTCTAACGGTTAAGTCAAATTATCTTTCGCTTTTTGCGTCTTTTACCTGTAACAAAACGAGTTCATCCTGATTAATGAGCTAGATATATTCTGCCAACAGTGTGCTTTCTACTTGGGCGGTAGAATTGTATATGGGTTAATATAACATAGTTGGTCGATCAATGACGTTCATATACTAATTTATTACCTTATCCGGAAAAAGCGGCCCTTTGTTCAAATGTAAACACGGATTTATGCTACAATCACCAAATGAGAAAGGAGATCAACGGCAATATAACGACGGAAGCCCAGCTTTTTCTTTGGTTGGCTATAATTTTTATTTAAAACACGAGCCACCAAAATCAAATAGGAGTGCCCATGAACGGGCATGGGTACATATGTGTTTGTTGGGAGAGTTCTTAAGGGAATATTGCTCTACAATCGCCAAGAGTTTTGTTGATCGAGCGAAACGGCTACCTACCATAGGTACAAACAGTGCCTGACTTACCTAATCTTCCTGTTATCCGAAGATGGTAGGCGGTGTGGATCCTGCTCGGCCGCTGAGCAGCAGGGCATCTGTTTGTTGCGGGGTTCTAGCTCAGCCGCCCTCAACTACGGCTAGTGTCGTAACAGAAAGAAATGTCGATCTTGTCCTCATCAATGTTCTCCAGTCTAGCTTATCCATGAATTTTGTGATTGGTTGATTAGTCAGATGCGTTTTTTGAGATCATTTGTGGTTCATTTCCTAGACAAAAACATACTACCAGAAAGGAAAAATTTGGAAGAAGAAAGGTGTGATAATGAATCGATGGAAAGGAGGCTGCATGGAATAGACATGCGTTGAATTGTTCCATCATCTGCGCGCTCAGATGAGCATGTCTTCCTAGTGTAAGGCTCGCCGAGTATTTTCCCTCATAGCATGTCATGAAAAATACCCTAGGCAGTACTGTCATAGCACTGAATGCTAGCTGACATATTACTAACCTTGTTGTCATCGGTATCCCAATGGCTGAAATTGCAGACACCAGGGTCTTCCACTGAGTACAAAATGGGCTCCTGGCAATTTCCATCCCTTCGTGTCAACGGGTCAGTGTATGTTCCATATCGGCCGAGTTTGACAAAAAGCTCACTTGAAGAAGTTACACACGACATCTTCGGGGACTGTAACGGCAGTCACTTTGCCAACCCTGTCGATCTGTCAGTAGTTTGTCTCGCTCCACCTCCTGACGCTGTCTCCACATACAATGAGGCTGGCACTGGAGTGCATTGGTTGTTGGCTGGTATTTCTGCCGATTCTCCATCGCAGGGCTCTTGCGACCAAATGATGGCCTTTGCAGAGTGAGAGTTAATATGGTTCTCGGATACAATTTAACGGATAGAAAGGACGTCGCGTACCGGATCCAGTGCCAGAGCAGGAACCACGAAGAAGAAAGCAGTGAGGGAGAGGGTCTTGGATGAAATCATCATGAGGAGTTGCCTAAGCGTAAGTATGAATTCAGTTGGCCACGAAGGACCCTAACTACGGTTCCTTCATTCCTTTATACTTTTGTAGTTGGGGCATAGACTAAGTACCTCTGCGCTATTTTCTGTGCCTGGGAAATATTGCAACATAAGCTGAACCGTCCGACATATAATATGCATCGATCCATCCTGTGATTGGTCGTTGGCCTTTCCTTCATGCACCAAGATTTTGTTGTATTCCGAAAGGGGGTAGAATTCTTCAATGCGACACAACCAATAGTTCGCGTTCTGTGGTTATACGGTTGACAAGCTATTTATTAAATGCGCCGCCGGCATTCCCCGGAAGCTCTCGATGCAGATTTCCAAGCCCTGAATGATCTAGTGGATTATGATCTCCTCCCGCCCGCCTCCCAGTATTGGCTAATGTCTTAGAATACATTAGGGGTCCACCTGGCTGAACGCGCACTAGGTGTCGGATCAGCGGTTGAAGTATGCTCGATAGATCATACTCTCCTTGCAGACACAATAATGAATAGTGTCATAGCGAGATCCGGTGTAGCACCACAGAGTGGCGCACAACCTAGGCGGGTTTGGCTAAGTGTTGGTTCAACAGAGAAGCTTACGATAATTGGTTATTTTGCCATTCTAGAGCGCATCTGGTACCTTTTGTACGACGAGCTTCCTAGGTGGCTCAATATATGGCTTGGCCGTGGGAAAGTTAATAAATAATACTTTCGGGCGGGCCGGCCCTCGTCAAATAATAGGCCCACATCAGTTCGTCCTCAAGATTGGGCCTATTTTCATGATAAGTTTCTACCAACCTCCTTCACTATGCGCGGTAAAGACTTTTGAGAAATGGCAAGTAGTTGCGTTCACGCTCCTTGAAGCCCGGCCACATGCATGTTAAAGTTTACTGTGGACATGGCAAAATCAAAGCCCCCCATACCGGTTTCTTAAGGATTTGCTATCAGAGTGCCAGATCTCTGCTTTTGCAAGATCGGCATTAATTGTAAGTCATGCGCTTCGCCCCTTACATCCATCCCACTCATAGGATGTAACCTTGGATAGAAGTGCCAAATCGACTTCCAATATGCAGGATAAGGCTTTTCACTATAAGTATTGCGATCCGACCGGCCTTAAGATGACAACACCCTTTGGCAGGAATATCTAAGCACTTTCTTCTTATTAGCTCTGATTGAGCGTCCACCATTGGCCACGATGCGATTCTTATCGCTTGTTCTTCTGATTTCGACATTCGGCCTTCAGCATGTGGTTGGTACCGGTAACTCGGAAACACCACTCCTTCCAATAGAGGACCCATTCTACTTGCCGCCTGATGGGGATCACTGGAAAGATTTACCCCCTGGGTCGATTCTGAAGAGGCGTGAAGTCACTATAGCCAAGTTGTTCATCGACAAGAAGAGCAAAGCCAAGGCATATCAACTGCTATATTCTACCCAGGACGTACGCGGAGATCCAGACGCTTCCGTCACCACTATAATTGTTCCTGTATCGCCTAACAATAAAAGAGTTGTTTCTCTCCAGAGTGCATACGATTCCCCGGACCCCAACTGCGCCCCATCATTTGGACTTCAGTATGGAGCCAAGGGATGGAGCCAAGGATGGAATCAGCTCAACCTTGCCTTCTTGACGCCCTATCTCCAGACAGGCCCCATCCTGAACATTCCAGATTATGAGGGTTCAAAAGCGGCCTTCGCTGTCGGCCCACAAAGTGGCTACCAGACTTTGGATTCAATCAAAGCTACTATGACATTCGCACAAGAAGAAGACACTGAGGTTGATAAAGACGCAAATGTCATCATGGTTGGGTACTCTGGTGGCGGTTTAGCGACAGAGTGGGCCACCGAGCTGAAAGCGTCGTACGCGGAGGATTTGCCAATCGTTGGTGCCGTGATAGGCGGCGCGCCTCCCAATGTCTCTAAGGTGTACCACAATGTCAATGAGGGTCAATTCGCTGAGCTTGATGTCTGGGCTATGCTCGGTATTATGAACGCGTATCCCGAGATGGACCAATGGATGCGGGAGGATCTCCGAACCGATGCCTACCAAGACAAAAGATTCCTCCTTGAGCAATACAAGTGCACTTATGAGAAGGGAACGCTCGCGCAATCCCTAGCGGGAAGAAACATCTCATCATTCTTTAAGAGTGGAGACCAATTTTTGACCGAGTTCGAACCCATTCTGAATGAAATTGGCGTCATGGGGCAAAAGATTACCGAGGAAAACAAGCCGAACTTCCCTCTTGTTTTCTTCTACGGAACAGTTGATGAAGTCACCGCCCCAATTGAAGATACTGAAAAACTTATCGGAAAGTGGAGAGACGTTGGAGCATGTGTGTTTGAATGGCCTCTGGAGGGAAAAGACCACTCGTCTGCTCTAATACCTGGAATGCTTCGAGCCTTCCCGTGGATGAACACTAGGTTTTGGAATGTCGAGAATGGTAAGACTGGAGATTGCCCGGATGCTGCAACCGGTTTTCAGGGCCAGATAGCCTTGGAGCCCAGTCATGAGCTACGGTAAATGAGCAGATGCATTGGGATACCGGCATACCGGGGGATCTATTGATCCCAAATATTTTGTGATTTTAAAATTAGTAATCAGCGGCCCGTACCTAGGTAGGTATCAACAGTTCGGAAAGCTGATACAGAAATACAGAAAGTTGAACACCATTGATTGGACCCCTACATTTTACAATACGGCACACGCCGACAAAGTATGGGTGCCTTAGGCCCCAGAGAGCAACTCCTAACTAACGTATTTCACAAGCGAGCTGCGCACACAAGCGAGCTGCGCACCCCAACCAACTTACTAATTTCAAATGCATTTATCTCAACCAAAACGCCATTAAATTAAATAAACTAAAATCATCATCTATCTGGACATGTCTCTCTCCTATGTCCTGGCTTCCTACATATTCCACATCCTCGGGGTGGCTTTGTACGCGGTTGTAAAGCCGATTCTCCAGGTATACCGGGACCGGGAAGAGGTGCTTCAACTACTTCCACCGGCTGCATAATTAATGCAGATGCTTCCTGAACTGAGAGGCTTTCTTCCGCTAGCATCTGCCTTCGGGATCTAGTACGCTTTTGCTTCT
>MUGJ01000378.1:0-19150 GCA_008931945.1 Penicillium sp. BW_162_3FA
CGCTTACCGAATACGTTATATAGAGTTATAGAGTATAGATTCATAGAGTTTACGATCGATAGATAGATAGAATGATAGATTTACTAATTCCCCCATGATTCTCGAAAGCTATTGACTATCTATAAAATCAAACACAATCCTCCCACATATATATTGTCCCTTGGTCGTCATGACCACCACTCGACGAGAGAAGTATCGCGAGTCCCCGAACTTCTCAAACCCCCAAATCTATAGCCCAAGTAATCAGCTTCTGACACAACCTAATAATGAACGATAAACAATGAATCCCAATACTCACCTGCTCAGCCGTCCATCCAGACTTAACATTCCTCTCAAAAGTATGTACCCAAAGCCCAGGACCCTCTTCCGACATCCCACTCCACTCCTCAAGCATAAAACCCTCCGATTTCCTCCCATCCGCCTCAATCTCCCCTCGCAAGTATTTCCTCATCTCTGCATTCGCATTGTCCGTCCGAAGCTCAAATGCAGGCCTCACAATTCCATCCTCATCAACGACACCATGAACGAATTCACTCTGTGCTTGCACCTTGCCGAAGAAGTAGTCTTCGTGGTCTGATATTTTCCAATCCAAGACGCGCTCTTCTTTTGTTGCGGCCAGGCCTGCGGTGGCTGTTTGGTTGAAGTCGATGTTCGTCGATGGTTGGCTTGTTTCTGGGGTTTGTGTTTGGTATTGGGTGATTTGGATGTATATTGTTGCGAATCCGAATGCTTTGCGGATTAACCAGGGTACTTTTTGCTGTGGACGGTATGGGATGATTAGCTTGTTGGACAATTTGTGGAAATGAGGGAGATCCTTCGAACCAGTTTTAGGATAGGGTCTGCCTCGCTGGTTAGGTCTTTGTTCTGTAGATGGTGATATGGTTAGAATCTAGTATTTTCGAAGGGGAGATAGTATATAATTACCAGGACCCAATGGCCGGTGAGGGATTCGATTGTAATCTCTCGAGGAGCAGCCATAGTTCGTAAAGGATGGTTTGAATCTATTCAACGAAATGGAATTTGGATGAATGTATGTTGCAGTCCACGAGTAATTCCTGGGTGACCTCGGAGGAATGGGAGAAAGTCACTCTAGTTAATGCGGCAATTGTCATGTTTCATTAGAATAGACTCTGTGCTACAGTACATTTGTACAAATGATACCCCCGTATGGGAATACCTACACCAGAAAAAAATAGATTTCAGTAGAAAGTGATCATTGCTATCTAATACCACTATCGTAAGGAACCCCCGCCATGACGCCTTTCGACCCAGATGGCATATGAAGAAGGAAAAGACAAGAACAGCGAAACAGCCCGTCCGAAAACTTGGGAATTGGGGAGGAACAAAGCAGAAACAGGTCGCACGTCGTCGCATCGTGAATGGTTTCTCGTCCTGGTCGAGAAAGACGGAAGCCGGCAAAAGAGAAGAGATGGGAGAGGAGGTAGTGGAGGTTGTCAGTGTGAACACCTGTCCGCATGTCTAGGACAGATGGAAAGCTCCTTGGCCTTCCTTGATGGCGACGGAGAGGCGCTTCTTCAGAACGTCCAGGTCACTATAATCTGGCAACTTCAGGTAGTTGACGCAGGTCATCACACTGGGAAGATAGTCGTCTGGTGTATATGGATGTTCACTAGGGCGACACACGACAGTGAAGATCGGTGTGAGACTCTTGAAACCTATAAGTGATTACGTTAGTCGGTTGGGGTTTTTATCCGGTGGAAAATGGGATTAACATACCTCCAATGGGAAGCTTGGGGCTACCAGTAACAAACTGAAGGAAATCTCGGCGTTGCTGATTGTCCAGCTCGCTCATAGTCTGCAATAGGTTACGCACACTCCGACTGTCCATGTTGAACCCGTGATCAGCCTTGATGGAGTCCATTAAGGTCTCGATAGACCAATCCTCCTCCGCTTGTCCGAAAAGCATCACAAGCTCACTCGGAGTGAAAGCACGAAGGGAGGAGAACGGGAAGACCTGTGAGAATCCAGCTCGGAAGGCATCCACCTGATGCCGGACACCGCTGCCCAAGGTCATGTCGATCACCCGTTCGATGTAAGTGTCAACATTTTCGATTGTCAACGGCACGTCGGCGCCGCCAGGAATCAACTCAATAGCAGGATATCCAGGTAGGGTGAAGTCCAACCCGAGGTCATCCACACTGGCGCCGTGGACCGTGATGTTTTGTAGAGCCTCGGATTGGCTGGCTGACGAAAGTGACTTGTTTGCCTCAATGGCGTTTTTGGCATCGACAAATTCCTTGAGCATGATCAGGGACTTCGCCAGGTCATGATCCACCAGCTTGACAGTCCCCAGAGATGGTGCCACCGAAGACAGAGTATCCGCGATACGGAAGAACGCTGGGTTGAATGAAATGTCGATAATCCGGGAGTCAAGCATGGAGCGGGCCACGAACTTTCCGAGCACCTTGAAGATGTTCAATTGCTTCTTGCCCATATCCTGGGCTGCTTGCTCATCACTCATCGGTGCTGGGAACAGGCCGCGCTTGCCAAATGCGTATTCTGTAGTAGAGCTCCCGTCTGTGTCTCTCCAGATCTTAAGCTTCTTCTTCGAGAACTCCCTGGAAACAGTAGAGTAGAATTCAAGAGTCGGCCCTAATCCAGTACCAACTTCTTCAAAGTATTCAACCTCGAGAATGCTGGGGGAAGAGCCATAGAGTTCCATGACCTTCAATGCAGAATCAAGTATGCGAGAACGAGAGATGCGCACTTTTTGGCGTTGCAACCGCCCAAGGAATGGACGATCATCGCGGCGCAGGTCCCGTCGGCTGTCCTCGCCACTTTGAGAATTTTGCCATCTCATCATCGCGCGCGAGTAGCCAAATGCAGTAGACTGCAGGAATAGATGCCTTGTCTCGAATGGGAACAAGAAGGAGAAAAGCCTGGCTAGGTCTTCGCTCCAACTTGGGAGGCAATCGCTTGCCACAATCAATGGCTCCTCGAGTTGGCGGTTGATCTTGGCGGTGAGTTTCGTGTTTATGAATTGGGCCAAGGGCTCTGATGTGATGGTAGCAGAGTCTTTGCTATCAGTCAAGATATCATCAATCGTTGCGTTCATTTCGTGCAAAACACGAAGCAGGCGAATGATGGAGGAAGTTGTGGGGTCTTTGTCGAGGGAGGCTGGAATCTCAAGCGCATCACCCTCAGAAGAAGCCTGGGTGGTAGATGTGAGGGTCGATGGCTCTGGTGGCGGAGGACCAGGAACGCGCTTAAACGTGACGGTGTGGACTGCCGACCAGACGTTCTTGGCACTAGTCTCATCCAAGTCCTCACGGTCGTGATGAACACCACGGTAGATAGTTGTCTCATTGGTAACGGGCTTGCCATCTACGAAGAACTCAAGGTGCCAGTCCTGGGGCACTGAGGCCATCGCAGCGGCATAAGATGAGAACGGGCGCCCGGCAGAGGCGAGAGAGCTATTGCGCATGCGGTTGGGGAGAGAAGCAGCAGGTGTTGATGATGAAGGTTTTGATGCAGCTGTCTGGGAGGGTGTGCCAACCCGGGTACCATCCTCCTTGCGAGCTGTGACCTTGCCTGATGATGCCACCTCCATATTGACTGCCGAGGGGTCAGAGATATTGTCATTTTCCATATCCTCATCGAGATCATCAACAATGGCGTTTAGTTCTTCGTCCTCATCTTCCTCGCCGCCGTCTTCTTCATCGGTCAATTGCCTTTCATCTGCGCACTCAAGCGGCTCGTCATCTTGGTCTTCGTCTTCATCCTCTTGGACCCGATTTGACTGGTGATGCGGGTGACCAGTTGAGGGATCATATGTGCCATCCGTAGGATCAGTAGCAGTGCCATGCGGGGCCCCTGCATGACTCATGCCAGACCCGGAAGCCAGCTGTTCACGGAGGCGGGATGCATTGGCAATTTGGGAGAGAATCGAGTCCCTGGTCCGCGAGGAGCGAGGCTTTTCGGCCACGGCGATTCGGGGATGGAGGAAGTCATCCAAGGCCTTGAAGGTAGCAATAGCATGGATTGACACCATGATGTTGCGATAAGGACGAGGAACTTCGGACCCTTCATCGGCAACAAGCTTGAGTCGGAGCTGTTTGCTCAGCATGTAGGCGGCATTGCTGCGGGTATTCTCCAGCGAATTGTGGCTGACAGTGAGGACCTCGAAATGTTCGGTCCTGCTGAGCAAGTCTTGCAACTTGCGGATAAGTACACTGAAAGGTGTTGTAGCGGTGCTCTGGCTTTGAGCCTTGTCTGAGATTGAAACACCCATAAACGCGCGCAGGAAGTCGGCTCTCGCATCGCGAATAGAAGGCGCTTGGAAGTTGCCAAGAACACTCAGAAGAACCTCTATGATGCCCGAGTTGAGCAATTCAGAGCTAGTAATGCTCTCCAAGGCGTCTCCATCAAAGTATGACGCGAGCTGTTTAAATAAGAGAAGACCACCCTCGCCACCACGGGAATAGCGTGACTTAGTTTCGAAGGCGAGAGATTTCAGTGCTGTCAAGATCCTCAGAGCCTCTGCTCGAACAGTTTCGCCATGGCTTGCTTCATATACCTCGAGGAAAGCTTGAGCATCCCGGATAACTACGTCGTTGAGGGCATTGTCCATCTTTTGGAGACTGCGTGGGCCCGCCATGAAGTCATCCTCGGAATCAGACATGTCATCATGGTCATCATCCTCCCCATCCTCGTCGTCGTAGTCATCAGCTTCATCGTCTTCATCCTCATCATCTCCCCCAGTCTCCCCGGCGATTTGGTTGGGGTCGCGCGATGGATCTGTGGTCGCGTTTATGTTTGTGGGATCGGATGAATCAATGTTCTCCTGGTCTCCTGACAGAGAGCCTTCGGATAGTTTGATGATTGCGGATATAACTCCTTCGCGGTGGAATTGATGCTGATAGACATGTTCGAGCCGCTGGAACAGTAATTCGGCGCAGCGTAGAGCCAAAGATACGAGAGAAGGGTGGTCTTTCTGCGACAGAATAGCAGCCAGGAATGAAGCATAAGGAACTGTCCGCAAGGCGTCCTCAATCAAAGAAGGCTCGAGAATGTGCAACATTTTCAGCTGTGCAATCAGGACTTTCTGGCGTACATGCAGATTGACTGTGCTCGAATAGGCATCTGTCAAAGTTGGGAACAGAATCATGGCGAAACGCTTCAGCTCGGTCTTGCAGTTGTCGAGCAAGGACCGCCTTTCCTCCACTGTCTCTTTAGTTTTGGGGGATCTCAGTCCGATGGACATGTGGCTATCAAAGTATGAGCTTAGCAGATTGTCTGTCTTTGAGGCATCGCGGCTTGGAACACCGGGTAGTAGCTCGCAGATGACATTGAGAGTTTCAAATACTTGTTCACGGGGCCGATGAATCAATGCTTGCATAACTAGCACGCTGTCCATCTTGACCGCCGTGTTATCCACATCCTGTGGTGGTGACACGCCGGTCAAAATTTGATAAAGCGTATCCACTACATCCATCTTGAGAAGCTCGTTTGACAATCGTGGGCTTGTTTTTGATACAATTGCCAGTACCCTAAGGAATTGCGTGTGGATATGAGGCCCGATCAGGTTGGTCGTTCCTGGCAGTAGGAGACGAAGAACAGCTTTGAGCATTGCAGGCTCGATGAGCTCCTCCAAGTTCTCAGGTCGGTGCTTGAAGCTCTCGACAATCCGTGATACGCATAAGCACCCTTGCTCCACGACCTTGGGGTCATTGCTAGCCAAGACGTTGAGTAGGGTGGGCATTACATCCCGCACCACAGGGAAGGAGTCATGAGCAAGGTTGCGACAGCAGTTGGCGGCCGTACTGACTGCTGTGCGTTGAGTGCTGGTTGGGAAGAAGTCCAGATATGTAAGGCAAGCGGTCAATCCACCTTCCCGCACAATCGAGGCTGGGAAGTCGACTGAAATCTTGGCCAAGGTACTTAAAGCCTGCTCAGCCAGATCGATGAACTGTATATCAAGCAGCTTTTGACAAAGGATGGGTACGGCACCACCATATACAACATTCGCCACAGAGCCCCGCAGAGCTTCCATTAGGTTTGCGAGAGAGCGACATGCAAGAAGCATAATCTCGGGATTCTCTTCGCCGAACTGATTCGGTTGCATCAGAGCCACCAACTCCTTCACGTATGGGTCAGGTGAAAATTGACCAGAGAGGTTATCCTCGTTCGAAACAAGCAGGAGATCCGAAAGCTCTTGCAGGGCAATCAGTTGGAGAGATGGATCATCCTTTGCTCTCAAGTTGGAGAGGATATCTCGAAGACGTGAGGACATGCCACTCATCATGCCAGTCAGCGCGCGTAGAGTGCTCTGGAGCCCCATGGGGCCTCGGCCGCCAAACAGGCTGCTGTGGAACGGATCCATATCATCATCACCAAACGCCGAGGGGTTGGTGCCATCGTTGCTCTCGCCCGTTTGGGATCCTTGGTGTTCTTCCTGGTGCTCCTCCTGCTCGATTTCCTCCTCTGCATCTCGCATCACAACATCGGGATTTGGCTTGGCGGAACGCTTCTTCGAGCGTCGGGGTGGTGGAGACTGTGTTGTGGCCGGTCGATCTATAGAGAAACAGAAGGAATCAGCAACTATCCCTTTAAGACACCTATTTTGTATCACACGGCCGATTCCCATCCATAAAACTCACCGTTCCGACTCGACTTTCGCCTCGATGGTTGTGGGGACGTCGTCGATTTGGATGATTCCTCCGACGGTCGAGATGACGGTCTAGATAGGAAGACCAAGTTAACCCCTATTCCTATTCATGGTTGTACATCAGCACCTACCCCGGTTGTGACATGGCTGGACGGCTGCGGGCGCCTCGACGGGGTGCAGCAGGAACAGGACCAGTGGATGGAGCTGTTTGGGATGCTGCAGTCCGCGGTCGCTTGGTTTTCCTTTGGGGCGACGGCGGTGTTGGCTGTATCGGGGCGTCTGCTTGTCGGTCGTGGCGAGACGATGCCTTGCGTTTCCGGGACGAGGTTGAGCCGGCTGTTGGTAGCGGTGGACCGGACTCAGCAGGTGGAGGGTCTGTGGCGAGTCTCGCGGAGGAGCGAGTTATTCTGGATGACATGAGAAAGTGGTCTTTTTGTTTGATTATGTGTGACGAAATTTGGGCCTGAAGAAAGAGAAAGACAGAGAAAGAAGACCGGGATGGTCAAAGCGATAGGCAGATAGTTGGGTACAGATGACGAATCTAGAAATGTAGAAGCGATGATGGCGATGAATTGCGAGCCATCCACTTAATAGTCCAAGGGGGTGAATAGGGAGTACGATGGCTCAGGAATCAGATTCTCGCCAGTGAGCGTCCACAGAAGATAGAATATGAGTCTGAACGTCCAGGCGGGCAGTGTGTACTTGAAAGCGGAGAGAACGGGTGGGAAACTACCTCAGGGAAGAAGAGGCCGTGGAAATGCCTGCGGGGGAGTCGGGATAATCCTCGAGAGGGTCCTGGCGGTTGGCGGAAGGCCTTTGCCTGGCCATAAGTTATCGGATATGGGAAGCTCGATTGAGTTGTCGTCACCGTTTTCAACCCGCCATCCGCACACCTATCGAAGGCTAGCCGAATGGGCTGGCGAGAACGATGTTTTGGGTAGCTGTAACTGTTGCCGTTGGGGCTATGATATTTGAAGAAAAAGAATGATTACCAATTCCAGTCAGACACAGATGAATTTTTTTAAATAGGGGGGTGGTTAAGAAGATGGAGGGGAAAAGAGGAAGGGAAATTGAAAAGGAGGATGGTGATGGGATTCGGGGAGCGTCAGGCGGCGGAAGTGCAACATTCGATGATCTAACCAGGTACTTATATACGGTTGTATACTACATGTATAATTATTAGATGGTTTTTTTTTGGAACATGAACTTGTATACTGAGTAGTATACTTCCTACTATGATTTATTGCACTTATTTGATTTCTTTAACTTCCTTTACTTCATTTACTTCATGGCTTTCTTTATCTCTCACACATTTACATCTTGCCTGGATATTGGGCAGGGAGCGCCCGAGACCTGTCTGACAGTACAGGTGGCAAGAAATATCTCAAGGGATCCTGTTTGTATATGTTTATACAAATATGTTGTATGATAAATATTGTATATATGTGGGCCAATTAATGGGTTGACAACCAAAGGCGTTCATCCATGTACTCCGTATAACTAGAGCACATTGACTATATTATAGAACTCAATGAAAATGCCGAGAACTACATACATAGCATAGGTATGTATATATGAAATAAGGACCTTGAGAGCTAACTGAACCTTATTATACTGTTAACTCCTTAACTTATATTCCTTAACTCAGAAATGTAATTTAACGGTGTTCGATCCGGATCACGGAGACACGCCGAATAGCACTCGATTGACTCACCGAGGTTGCGATCTTATTAATCACCGGGGAACTCCAGGGCTGGAACCTGATATTCAGAGAGAAAAAAAAAGAAAGGAAAAGGAAACATCATATCCTTTTCATCTTTCACCTTTCACCTTTTTCACCTTCATTCGCCTTCTCCGGCGCATTCTCTTGCCGCCTTCGGTTCGCCCCCCGCCATTCGCAACTCACAGGAAATTCATCTCTTCACTTCTCTCCTCCCCCGCCTTTTCCCGAGCCCCATACCCTTTTTGCTTTCCCCGGAATTCAAGATCTTCCTAGGGGTATATTCCTCTCTTTACTATCCCTCCATCATGGCAATCGAAATGGTCGGCGGGCAGAGTGATGATGTCCACCAGACACCCGTTAACATCACCCCCGCTCCGATGGAGGACTACACCTTCCCGGAGTATCGGCTCAAGCGCACGATGAACGACCCCGAAAAGACCCCTCTCTTACTGGTCGCTTGTGGTTCCTTCTCACCAATTACCTATTTACACCTGCGAATGTTCGAAATGGCCAACGATCACGTCAGATTCGGCACCGACTTCGAACTCATTGGAGGATATCTGTCGCCGGTGTCGGACGCTTATCGCAAGGCTGGTCTGGCCAGTGCGGAGCATCGGTAAGCGATTCTACACCCATTATATTCGATCTAGCTATGTCCGATGACTAACGGGGGTTGATCTATAGGGTTGCGATGTGCCAACTTGCAGTCGATCAAACCTCCGACTGGTTGATGGTGGATACATGGGAGCCAATTCAGAAGGCCTATCAGCCAACTGCTGTGGTGCTGGATCACTTCGATCATGAAATCAATGTGGTTCGTGGCGGGGTGGACACCGGAAATGGAACCCGGAAGCCCGTTCGCATTGCTCTGCTAGCCGGTGCGGATCTGATTCATACTATGTCCACACCAGGTGTATGGAGTGAGAAGGATCTGGACCATATTCTGGGCAAATACGGCGTAAGTTTCTTCGGACATTGAATACCGCTCACCCCGCGCTTGAGAAATAAGCCGCTAACAGACCTCTTAGTCTTTCATTGTGGAGCGCAGTGGCACCGATATTGATGAAGCCCTAGCCAGCTTGCAGCCCTGGAAGGACAATATCCATGTCATCCAACAGCTCATTCAGAATGACGTTAGCAGCACCAAGATTCGACTCTTCTTACGACGTGAGATGAGTGTGCGCTACCTCATCCCAGTTCCCGTCATTCATTACATTGAGCAGCATCATCTATATGAGGATGATGGCACGGCAGAGAAGGGTAAAGAGAAACAGGAGGGTCGATAAAGATGATACGACCATCTACTATTGCCTGTTGAGGCATACTCTTAATGACCCCTAGCGACGCCCACATCCTGATGCGATACCCCTTCCTTCTGTCCTTTCCTGTGCGACAGATGATGTTTTTTTTTTAGTTGGAGTTTGTGGAGTACTTTTGAATTCTAAACTTGTTGGCCTCTGCCCTGGCTCAAAACCATTACCAGCGAGAGAATCTTGCAATTATCCCCAGCCGGATGTACATATCACTATTTTGGGGCTTACTTTCTTTCTTGTTATGCCTTCTGTATATATGAGAACTCAATAGACCTCTTGGGTTAGACGCCAATTGCTCAAAATCTGATCAAATGAAAGGTTATACATAGAAAAGTCTCTTGCACAAAGTATGCTTTTTTTACCACCTCCGTGTACACCTGAAAAGAACATCTGAAAAGATATAACAAGGCCGCATAAGCAACTGACGATTGTTGTTGATATTCGACGGATATGTTCTCTTATATTGCATCGGTCTCGGATATACTCAAATAGGCAGATCGCCTCCGCATTCACCATTATAGCATAGGATGACACCATATCATTCGACGGGGTTAGACGGAATGAATTTATAAATTGGTAGAAACAATTGTCAGAAAGGGGTATTACAGTTATAAATCAATGCCCCTCGAATAGACCTAGGCACCTACATATACTGGATGTACATATGTATGTAAGAAAGTAATAATTCCCCCGGTCTCACATGAAATCCCCGATCCCCGATCGCCCACTTGTTATCTTCCGTTATCGACTGATCTTGGATCTTCGGCCTCCGCAAATTAACCGGAGGCGTGCCCAGAGACCACTTCACTCATAAAACCAATCTTACTTCCAGTCATGCTTTAAACCATTGAGAAACTCGCCATGTTAATGTTCGAAGAAACCACTCTGGACGCCCCCGCGTGGCCTCTCACCCCTCCTAATTCATCCGATCCCAAAGCACCAAAAGATGTCTCATCAGTGGTGACAGCAATCCATGTGATCTCAACCGAGCGAGCAGCCCTCGCTCACCTCGAGCACATCTACCAGACCGACGCGCGGGCGCAACACGATCTCGCTCGGGCCGTGGATCAGATTGCGCGGAGTGTGCGCGAGGGTGGGAAACTGGTCGTTTGCGGGGTCGGGAAAAGTGGGAAGGTCGGACGCAAAATCGAGGCTACGATGAATAGTCTCGGTGTATATAGCGCGTTCCTGCATCCGACTGAAGCCTTGCATGGCGATCTGGGATTGGTTCGGCCGGTAAGCCCACCTACGCCTGCATCTGCACAGGCGTGCTTTTTGAGCTTTGGACCGATCACCTTCGGGTCTTGTTGATAAGATATTGGAAACACAAAGATACTAACTTGGTCTATCCAGAATGATACCGTGCTTCTCATATCCTTCTCTGGTCGCTCGCCGGAACTCTTATCTCTGCTCCCGCATCTCCCCGCTACTGTCCCGGTGATCGCGCTTACATCGCATACACATCCTGCTTCATGTCCTCTTCTCTCGTTGCATGGCCCTTCCGGGATGGGTATTCTTTTGCCGGCTCCGATTCATGAGGATGAAGAGTCTTCCTTCGGTGTGAGCGCGCCCACCTCGTCCACGACGGTGGCTTTGTCGCTGGGTGATGCGCTGGCTATTGCTACGGCCCGGAAGTTGCATACTGCGACAGGGAAGAGCCCTGCAGAGGTCTTTCGGGGGTTCCATCCTGGTGGTGCTATTGGAGCGGCGGCGACAGCGGCAGAGACGCCGCTGACCACGCCGTCAAGTGGCATGTCAACGAGGGCATTTGACTCTCCAGCGTCGTCTGTGTCTCTTCCATGGGAGGAAATCACAAATAATCAGTTGATTCCTCCTTTCAATTTACAGTCACCGCCAGAGCAGCGCGCCATTTCTCGAGATATGCTGGTCGCGCTCGATCAAATTCCCACTGCCTCTGCATCTCCATCGCAGTCACCCGGCGATGTCCGACTTCTCGATATCCTTCTGACAGCCATCCAGAATCCCAATGCCAAATCATGGGTTCTGTTGTCTCCGTCTGAAATAATCCCACCACGGCACATCCGTGCGCTCCTTTCTCCTGGTGGAGATATGGACATGCGTGTGTCTGAGGTTATAGCCAAGAATCCTGGTACTCCATTGGTTGTACCTCAAAGTAAATGGCTCTTGGTGGCAGACTCAACACCCTTGGCTGAAATTCGGCGTACTGTTTCTGAATCTCGAAATGGATCAGATCCAGTCTCTGTCATTGCTGTCGTGAAGGACAAGGCCTCCCCCGCCAGTTTCTTAGGGGTGATGGAGGCAGAGGATCTATTGGATGGATGACATGGCTGAAAAGCGACACTGTTTTCTTCTTCTTTCTTGGATATACTCACTCGATTTTACATATCGTTCGCATTATCATGCATTCGGTTGACGATGTTACGCCCACACAGCTTTGTTTCTCTTTGCATACATACTTTTTCTAGATGCACATTCACAACCAAAGCTCAAGCCTCACAGCCAAGGCTGTTCACACACGATGCAAATCAACGCCAGTGATATTTCTCATGGTAATACAATCAGTATGCAAAGTCCCAGGTCTATATAGTACAGAACACCCTCTCCCGACACACAACACAACCTCCACAATCAAGCCTTAACAATCGGCTTAATACCCTTGTGGATAGCAGCAATACCACCAGTAAGGTTCTCGAATCCCTGACCAGGAATCATAAACCCAGCCTTCTGAATCATGCCCCTAAACTCCTCCTGACTGGGGAACCGTTCAATACTCTCAACAAGATACTGATAACTATCCCGATCCCCAGCAACAACCTGCCCAATAAGCGGAATAGCACTGAAGTTCCAGCGCTTATAAATCCCATCCAGAACAGGGTTATCAACCTTACTGAACTCCATACAAGCAAAGACACCACCGGGCTTGAGCACCCGATACGCCTCATTCAGCGCAGCCTGCTTATCCGTGAAGTTCCGGATTCCAAAAACAACAGTGTAAAGATCGACCGAGGCATCGGGGATATGCGGCATGTGCTCAGCGTTCGCTTCGACAAAGTCCAGTCGCGACGTGTTGTAGTAGGGGGTATCGAGCGAGCGCTTGCGACCCTCGGCCAACATATCGGCGTTGATATCGCTGATCGTCACGCGGGTCTCCATGTCGTGGTTGACGTTTGACGCGTGGTCCAGCATCCGGAAGGCGATGTCGCCGGTCCCGCCGGCGATGTCCAGGATGTTCCAGCCGCGTTGGTCGGCGGTCATGGCGGGGAGACAGGAGCCTGGGTTTAGGGATCGCACGAAGTGGTCTTTCCAGAGGCGGTGGATGCCCAGGGACATTAGGTCGTTCATGCGGTCGTAGGAGGCTGCTACGGAGCTGAAGACGGCGCCGACTGTAGGGGGGTTTTGGTGGTTAGTTATGAGGTTCGGGGGTTTGGTTCAATTGAGATGGTGGTCAATTGGATAGGGTGACGGTGATCCTGGTCCTTACCTCTCGTCTCCTTCTCTGACTCGGGCACATTGGTGAAGCCGAAGTGTGTCATGCGGTCATTTTCTGGCTTCTGCTCCTGGGTGCGGTTGGCACAGGAGAAACAACGGTAGGGCGTGGTGGGTTGGAAAGCGCGACGCTTGGCGCTGTAGTGCAAAGCCCGCCAGGCGGAGCGAGTGGACATGGTGGACATGGTGGAATTGATGTTGTTTGTAAGTCTGGAGAAGCTCAGGTGAACCGGGCAACTTTTCTTTTCCACTCCCGGTCCCCACCGGTGCGTGCCCTTAAGCATCACCGCACAGACCAATCAGAGCGTCTGGTTGAAAGGTACAGCTATTACACCTACTTAGGTACCTATTTAGATGTAAAAAGGCATTGGGATTTTATAATTATGCTCAGTTTATAATTTTCTCTATCGTCAACTACGCTGGCCGACTACTATAGTTACTACATTTACTATTGTAGGGTTTGGAAATAGCAAATATCAAGTGGAGTATGATCCAATGAAGAAAAAGATAGAAGTATATATATACAAACAAGACATCAAGCATAGAAATAATCACCACATTTTCTCCCATACTCGCCGGACCCAATGCATTTTAGCCAACTCCTCCTTCCTGCGTTCCGCCCAGCCACCTTCTTCCCAGATCTTGCACTCTTCATCGATCTCCGCCTTCCCAGAGTGCAAATCCGCCTCTGCAACCTTCACAAAGGAACTCCGATGATAAACCTTCCAGAAGACAAACATAACAATCCAGAACGCGAGACCGAAATACGAGGTGATGAAGCCTTGCACACTGAACGGCTTGAAGACAGAGAAGCCATTGAAGATAGCAGTCAAGCAGCCAATAATGATAGCGAGAATAGCACCGTATGGCTGGAACGGCGCAGCCCATGGAACGAAGGACTTGCGGTCGATTCCTTGTGCTTTCATGGCGCGGTACCAGGCGATGAAGACGCATACCATGCCCGTGTAGGTGAGTACGAAGGCAATGGTGGTCAGATCAACGAACCAGAAGAAAACCTCGACGGAAGAGGTACTAGCCACGAGGAAGGTGATGCAGGACAAAACAGATACTGTGATGACACAGTAGATGGGGATGCCGGATTCAGTACATTTCAAAAGGAACTTCGGCGCTTGGCCATCGCGAGCGAGGGAGTAGAGTGTACGGCTGGAGCTGTAAAGGTAGGCATTACCACAAGACCATCCAGAGAGCAAGATCAAGAAGTTGATCAGATCCGGCAGACCTCTGATGCCGAGGTTCTCGATTCCGATGACCCAGGGTGAAGCAGCAGAGCCAGCGGCACCGTCAGTAATGGCGGACATGAGACGTGGGTCGCGGGGACTGCAGATGATGCCTACAGCCAAGACTCCGACAACATAGAATCCAACAATACGCCAGAAAGTCATCTTCGCAACTCGGGGGATGGTCACTCGTGGGTTCTGGATTTCTCCTGCGGCTAGGGCTGGGAGATCGGGTCCAGCTACGGAGAAGGCTGCGTAGACCATGACGGAGAAGAAGCCCAAGAATCGGCCCGTGTTGCCCTCGGTATAATACTCGAACATAACGCCCTCGGTCCAATTCCGGAAACCATAGACGTCGTGCTTGGGGTTTCCTCCGACCATTGTGATGAAGGTGAGGAGGACGAGTCCGATGAGGAGAAGTATTTTGGTTGACGCTAGGACGAACTCGCTCTCGCCGTACCATTTCACAGAGACAAGGTTGAGCATTGTGCAAACAACCAGTGCCATGGCTACCCACACGGCGGGATTGACGCTTGTGTTCCAGTATTGCATGATTGTTGAGACTGCAGAGTACTCTGTACAGACTAGCATTACACCGCCATAGAAATATACCCAGCCCCTAGAAGGGTTAGTTTCTGCAGCGGAAAGTAAAGCAGGATAAGACATGGAGGCACTTACATAGCAAACCCAAACGCCGGGTCAATAAACCGGGCAGCGAGCTCAAAGATCGACCCACGAATAGGAAGGTATGCGGCCATTTCTCCAACACATAGATTGACAGGTAGGATAAAGAGACATCCCCAAATAAGATATCCAAGGAACAGTGACAGCGGACCGGCATCCCGGAGGTAGGATCCAATACCGACGAAAAGGCCCGTACCAATTGAGCCTCCGATAGCCATTAATTGCACATGTCTGGATGACAGACCGCGCTGTGTCTGTCGGTAGGGTGAAACATCGCCTGTGCTAGTATCCTCGGGGACGGAAACGTCCGTAGAAACTTTCTTCTCCATGGCGAAATACTACTCAAGCCTATACGGACTCCTGATCAAGAGACGGGGAACATGACTCTTTATATGCGCACTGACATTGGGGTCAAGAGTGCACGGAGCCAAGAACGATACTGATAGAGAGCATACATGTTGATCATGCAACCTCTAAACAAAACTGCCAAGAACATTGGCATGGGAGACACGAGACCTTAAACGCTACTGATAAGAGAGATATCGAGCAGGATCATCTCTGTCTTCGGGATCATCCCAAAAGGGGGAGGAGAAGGCGATGCTAAACCTTGAAGATCTGCCAAGTGATAAGCTTATCAGTGCCCAGGCTTAACGAGGGCTGACCGTGACTACAACATAGTTGGATGGACCACTTGGGGTCCCTGCTCAAACACTGACAAACTAAGACTTTTGATAAGACATGTTAATGCCTCAAGCACTCTTCCATTTGTGGGGTAAACTCTTGGACAAATCAAAACCTTGATATCGGAAGTTGCCCGGGGGGATATCATCCAAACCCTTTAGACCAGTAGGCTTAAAGTAATTCTAAATGTTCTCTCATCTTCCAATGGCCAAGAAAATTCTCCGACGCCCTGGGATCCATTATTTTGGGCTGCGGTATACAGCGTACATATCGTGACATTCTCGGTTAACTCAGTTAAGTTTAAGATGGCCGAAATATGTTGTACAGCCAAAGTCAAAAGGTCAACCCCCGCATTTTGAGCAAGCCGGCGGGGCTTGAGCACGAGACGCCGGCCCGGTGTGTATATTTCCTACAAGGTTAAGGTTAAGGTCCCTGGCAGGACTTTCCTTGTTCTTTATGAAATGAGATCTGTATATATCTGTTCAAGTTTCAGGTTTGGGATAAGTATGGTTGTTTAGAAAATGCCAAAAATACAAAAATAATTTAATTACCTCGACTACCTACTGGGGAATACTCCATATAAAAAAGTGGACAAAAATGAGTATAAACAGCCTCCCGAGGTCCGTCCCCACCACTCCACTCAATACGAACGGATTTTGTTGAGCGTCACGCAGGAGCCCGTGGACAGTTTGATCTTTGTTCGTCGGATTCCGGTAGTAGGTCTCAGGAGGCCATGGGCTTTCTCTCATGTCATCTAGTTCTCTGTAACAGTGGATTTATATATCGCTTGCTATCAAAACGACTCTACTGGGTACTGCGGATACTAAGTGTGTCGGAAGACCCACGAATTATTTTTGAATAGAGAAAGCAATTGTCCGAGAGTTGAAAAAAAGACCTTGTTAAAGTTGGTAGCTGGAAAGGACACAGAAGCATTCAAGGCTCCCGGTCTAAGATTGATAATTGAACTTGAAAATGAAAATGAATATGTGAAAGGGATGAAATGCACAAACACAGCAAGTATAGATAGAACAGACAAAGGGTGGTATAAACACACAATTCGCGAGTTCAGCTCAATTACCGCCAGAGGTATAAAATATAAACAGATGACTAGGTACAATCCTTTCGATCTACTCTATGAAATAAATAAACACACAACCTTCAACTCCCACAGATCCACATCCTAACCAGTGAATCATTCAAACGCCAACGGAAGAAAACCCTCCGTATGAGCCCCATCCAACGGCCACGGCCAATCCGACAACAACTCTGGCGGCAACTGGAACTGCATAATCTGCTCGCCCATTGCCGGCGGCGGACCGACTGTCGGGACTGGACCACTGGGAGGAATGTATGTTGTGGGCGGGATAGGGATTTCGCGTTTACTGTCCATGGGGATTGTGTTATGTTGAGGGCGCGGGTTTTGTGCCGCGAGATTGAGTAGCCGGGAGGTACGCATATATCCGTCGATTCGGTCTACCTGCGACCGGAGTCGTTGGCTGGCACCGGCGGCGCGCTGGAGACCTGTCTCGAGGCGGCCTAGGAGGTCGGCCATTTCAAGTCTGTGGGGAGGTTAGTGGGTTGGGTGGTTGGTTGGGGATATGTTAAAAACAAAGACTTACAGCAACGTGCGGACGCGTTGGTAGGATGCTTCTGATAAACTTCCTTCCATTACAGAGCCGAGGATATAGCCGATTCCACCGAGATGATGGAGCTGCGAGAGGTTAGTAAATGAGAGCTAGGAGAATCAAGATGATTCGCTTACCAAAGGAGAGCTGATAGCATTCAAATACTCCACAGGAACTTTGCTGAAAACACTGAGGAGTTCTCCAGCCACATCACATTTGCGGTCCACACCGAGCTCCTCCGCTGACAAGAGTACCATCCGGAGTAGCTGCAGTGTTGCTTGGATATTGGCGGACTGGAACCCGAACAGATCCTTGGCCATATCGCCTGTAGTGGGTGGGGTTTCTTTAAATTGAGACGGCAGCGCGGCGTACATAGATAGTACCCTCTCCATGACTGCTGGTTCTGACATGGATGCTGGAGTGAACAGAGACCATACCTGTGAGGTCCCGTTGGCGGACGAGAAACGACGTCGATTGCCATCGACGACGTATTCTAAAATTCGATACAGATCTGTCGTAAAGTTCCAGCCCCGAAGCCATGCTACAGGTTGCCGTGATACGACAGTGACATCATCCGGGCTGACCCCTGACTCTGGAGATACAGGCGGCAGCCCGTAGCCGTGTGGTGTGATGAACTCATCGTCAACTTCGCTCGGATATCGTACCAGAGAATGCGCTTCGCGATATCGAATCACGTCTCCCCATACAATGGTGGAATAAATATCCAGCGTATAGATAGACCAGAACTTCAGACCTAGAGTTAGTGGAAAGAGTAACTAGAAGATGAAGGAATACATACTAGTCTTCGTCGCTCTTCGATTTCGATAGCACTCAGGTTCTTTGGCCAAAGCTTTTCATCATGGAGGCCCTCCATGCTGGTGAGAGTGTGGTACATGCCGGAGTACTTCTGCATATTCTTGATCTGGCCGTTTTGAATGCTGGCAATTGCGAGAATAGCGCATGCACGCATATAGTTAATTCCTTTTGCCGCTGCCAGATCTCGGGGAATAGAGTCCTTGGCAGCGGCATAAAATGCCTCGGATGGAGGTTCGGCGAGTTCATCGCGATGCCATCTATTAGTGAACAGCGCGCCATCCCGCGCGCGTCCAGAAACCAACGCGCAAACTGCCATCGTTGAGGCGAACAACCCCGGATTTCGGAGGTGCTCCTGGTTATGCACTCTCTCAATGAAAGATTGCTTGTGGAAAAGCGGGAAGCTGGAATTTTATCAGCGATAGAAAAGGAGAAGGAGTAAATATCAGGTGAATTCGTACATTGGATACACAATCTCGAAGTATACTTGCACAAGATTTCGGATTTGAAGATCACTAGCGATGGCGAATGCATTCCATGAGTTCCGCAATGCGCCGTCATCATCATACCCCTCCGTTGCCACCCCACCAGCATTAAAGGTAGACCATGGATCCCCTGTGAATGACGGGCGGTGGGCGGACTCGGTGTAATACGAGCTCCTCGACGCAGAGGAATTTGACATCCTTCCTGTTGCCTGCGCAGCAGGCGGGACAGGGAGAACATTCTCAGGGGCAGGAGTTCCTACCAACGGAGTATCTCGCATCGAAGCCCTGGTGCCAGCCTTGACGCCCCGGCGCTTTGCGGGGCGATCAAAGGTGCACGGGACGTCAAAATCCGCACAATTCTGACATCTGCCTAGCGGGTCTTCACTTCTGCCGCACTTGATGCTGCGTCTGTTGCAGAAGTCGCCTGTGAATGCGACATGAGCGTTGAGCTTTCCTAGTACACACACAATTTATTAACGCCCGGCGGCTAAG
>MUGJ01000038.1:2348-59140 GCA_008931945.1 Penicillium sp. BW_162_3FA
ATCGTCCACAGCTTCATCGTCCATAGCTTCATCGTTCACAGCTTCATCGTTCGTGGTCTTGTCATCAGCAGTCTCGTCGTCTGCAGTCTCGTCGTCTGCAGTCTCGTCGCTGCAAGATTCATCCCCGCAAGATTCGCTTTCGGACACCAGACAGATATATGGACATGCTCGACAAGTAAAATAGTTTTGAAATCCATGAACTGAATCGGTAGCACGGGGTAAGATGGTCAAATAGCTAGCACAATTCGGGCAAACTAGGAAGATCAGTCAAAAGTATTTCAGATAGAGACATAGTTTGGTATTCTCACATTCCGGTGGTCTTGTTGAGGACTGGACACGGTGTGACGACATGGTGAATAGCGTTAGGTTCCTTCTCAAAGGATGAAGGAAATAGAAAAAGATGGTAGAGGGATAGTATGAGCCTTATAGGTGATAGGCGTAAGAAATTGTTGTTATGAGAAGAAGCAAAGATAAGGTCTCTTCTTTTTATTTTCAAACACAAAAAGGCCTATAACATCTTTAAGCCAGCGGGTCGAAGGTCTCGACCCAGAACCCAACCCAGACTGGCTCTAGGTCGAAAGCTCATAACCCAGGCCCAACCCAGACCCAGTGACTGGGGTCGTAGAGAGTCACCCGCGAGCGACCCTAACCCTCGGAGGGTCGGGTAGAGGGTCTAATATCATAGACCACCCGGAGGGTTACTACCAGGTCTAAGAGGTACAGTTTAGCGACTTACTTCTCTGCTCCTATGGCTAAGACTTACTTATCGAAAATACGTAATATGTCACTATAACTAGATTCTGTTCGTAGTAGTACTACCCCCTAGATGTTATTATTGCTATACTCCCCGAAATCCTCTATATTAGCCATATATTTGTTATGGAATGTACTAGTGTTCGTAAAGATGATGTTATTACTATGTGAACGCTAGGTATGTATGACCTCGGGACCCCGCTTAGTAATGCTTAAGTAATATCCATGGATGAGGTCAGGGGGGACTATGTCCCAACAATATTTCAATATTAGGTCGTGCTTGGTGCGTATCTTCCTCGTGATAAAGCGGGGTTAGAGAGATAAAACGGAGGGGGAAAGAAGGGTACTTATAGCTCTTTTTGGTCATGATAAGAAATGTACCTTTTGCTATACGGGCTGAATATTCGGGTAAGGAATATTCAGGTGGGTGAGTGAATATCTGCCCTGAGTGCCCTGAATCGAGCGGCGAGCCGCCCACGCCCGAACCGTGGGCGCTAGGTGACCACGGTCATACTCAAGCTGTTGTATGTTTTTATGTTTTTTCTTTTTGCATGGTACCTAGAAGCGGACAGCTTTGACATCGAATTTTTACCCGGCGTACGGGCGACTAAGTATGCCTAGACTTCCGCACCGGCCCATAAAGCCATTAGCCCACCCCGACCCAACCCGTAAATGGGTTGGGTTTTGGCCTGGCCTCGGACCTACCGATGGGCTTTGGGCCCCAAACAGTACAAATCTACCGAGAATTCGGAAGTTGAACCCCCATTTAGGGATTTTAAAATTACCCTTCGTTTTACCCCTGTTTCTAAGCCTTATTCTAAAGGTAATATTTTATTAGTTTAAATCATTTAGAATCAATTACTAGTTATCTCTCTATATCGCGTTTAAAAACACGAGAAAGCGCGTTATTTAAGATAATTTATAAATTACAGAAGTTCAATTAGAAAGTAGTAGTATTCCTACATAAACCTAAAATATATATCTTGTCAAAATATTAAGATTAAAAGAGTTAGATTTTATTTAAAATTAAAGTATATACTCATATATAACTACTATAATTCTAGATTCTAATCTAAATTTAAACCTAATATACCTAGTAGAAGGTTATAATATAGAGATTACAGGGCCGCCTAAGGTGGGCTTTAATGGGGGCCTTATGGGCCCCCACTAATGGGCTATGGGCTGGGTCGGGTTTCGAAGGTAGGGCCCATAGCCCAGTACGGGTTGGGCTTTGGGCCTGAGGTCCGGGCCCATTCATGGGCTTTGCGGAAGTCTAAGTATGCCACCTGATCATAATTCTCTCATTGGGTATTAGCTGCCTCTTTCATCACCGCCTTCTTGAACCATGTACAACTATGTAATTAATTTCAATTTGATATACTAATTTGAACTTGTCTTTTTTGTACACTCAACTTTACAATTATAAATGTAGGGGCCAAGAAGTGGGGAGGGAGAGAGTTGATTGCTATAGGAGATCGATCTGCCGACTATCTACCCTACGAGGGTCTGATGCCTAAGGCAATAATATATATGGCCTAAGGCTACCATAATACTGAGCAGTGATCTTAAACCCTACAAAGATGAGGTTATATCTGTCTTTCAAACTGGTATCCGGTGGGCGTTTGAAATCGCGATTAGATAAAAGTACACCCGGCTGCAGCGCATGAGTAACTCGATTTCTATGGAGCTGGTTGCTCGTTAGCTCGGATCCAGGTGCGGGGACATCAACTTGGAAGGATGAACTGGATCCCTCGCAGCAGTTTCATAGTTGACAGCTAAGTTATATTCAACGAAAACAGATTGGATATCGCTCCTTTTTTTCGCTAAAATCAACGCCTTTTCTCCTACTTGTCGCCGAGCAAGCGAATAATCATCCTTCCCCGGCCAGATGTCTTGGCTTGACCAGTGCCGAGATCCTCCTAAGGCTCGAACCTTCCGTTCTCCATGTCAAGCGCATCAGCCAGAGAACACGCTTGAAGGCAACTCGAGAATAAGCCGATATATCAACAAAACTCCAAGACAATAATATCCCGCATGATACTGTCTCAGCTTGGCAATATCGTGTTATCATGGTTCCAAGACACCGGGCACATCTGGCACGCAGCCACAAAAGAACGCAAAGTTAATTAAGTAGGGGACCAAGCCAGAGATATAGCGTGGTGGCGGAGTTTACTTCCCCATTCACGTATCGTCCGTCTGCCGCTTCATTCGAACTGGCTGCCAGCCAAGCACGGATTGCGAGGCTGTGCGCTCTTGGAAACTGGAGATCAACCAGTCCTCGGCCATACATATTTCAAGAGCTCTTGGTTTTCTTGTCTTTCAACCTTCGACTCGGGGTTTCTCCTCCTTCTTGGAGACCTATTTCACCTGACATCGCATCGGAATTCTGACTCGTTGTACTTGCTAGATGCTGGGCATGGCAAGACTGGGCCCGTACATGCCGTTCATTGGGTCTCCGTTGCCTAGTTTAGCTCTTGAGTTAAAACTCAGGTAGGCTGATCTAACGGGGCCTACGTTGGCAGGATGCGGGGTGACAGGTCCGGGGTAAGCCAGCATTCCACGCGATATGCTGTGAAACTACCGGGTCCACCACAGAGGCGAAATCATATAAAACCACCTGCCAGGTCGGACAAGATGAAGGAACAATTCAAGTTACAGTCGCACTGCATCCTACTATCAGTCTCCCTCTGCAAACAGTCTCGGCGCTATGACTGGAAACAAGATCTCCCCGGAGATTGATGACGAAAAGCCCGGTGTCTTGCACCGTGAAGACACCATCGACCAAGAGAAGCAGAAGCAGCTGAAGGATGTCGACTACTCTGGCGCGACCAAAAAGACCGATCCTGCTGAGATTCGTTTGGTTCGCAAGCTCGATTTGTGGATTATGCCTACTTTATGGCTGATGTACTGGTTGAACTACCTCGATCGTAATGCCATCGCTCTGGCACGGTTGAATGGCCTTGAGGAAGATCTGAACCTCTCTTCATCCCAGTACCAGACCTGTGTTTCCATTCTCTTTGTCGGTTATATCGCTGGGCAGGTTCCTAGCAGTGAGTCTATCTGTCTCTGAACGCCTGACACTGTCTAACCACTAACTTTATAATAGACATGTTGATCACGCGACTACGGCCTTCATACTACATGGCTAGTGCCATGGCCGCATGGGCTGTTGTTAGTGCGTTGACTGCGTTGGCTAAGGACTTCACCGGCCTTCTGCTAGTTCGCTTCTTCCTCGGTGTCACAGAAACACCATACTACCCTGGTGCCCTCTACATGCTCTCGATCTTCTACACACGCAAGGAGATCGCGACCCGCATTTCCATCCTCTACACCGGAAACATTCTCGCTACAGCTTTCGCTGGCCTTATTGCTGCCGGTATCTTCCATGGCATGGATGACCTCGCTGGCATCACCGGCTGGCAGTGGCTCTTCATTCTCCAGGGTGCTGTAACCTTTGTCGTAGCCGTCTGCTCCGTCTTCGTGCTACCAGATGACCCTCTCCACACCCGCTGGCTCACCGACGACGAACGACAGCTCGCCCACGAGCGCATCCTCGCTGACACCGTCGGAGCCCGCCACCAAACCAGCACATTTAGCGGTGTCAAAGAAGCCGCAAAGGATCCCCGAGTCTGGCTATTCGCTTTCATGCAGCACATGCATCTCGCAGCCAACGGCTTCAAAAACTTCTTCCCAACAGCTGTCGAAACCCTCGGCTTCAACACTACAATTACTCTAGTCCTCACATGCCCGCCTTATCTCATCGCCGGTATCATCTCTGTATACTGGTCCTGGAATTCTGGCCGCATGAACGAGCGAACATGGCATATCACCTTTGCGAAGGCGGTTGCGATCTTCGGGTTCGTTCTTGGATGTGCGACTCTGAATACCGGCGCGAGGTATTTTGCCATGTGCGTCTTTACGATTGGTACTTATGCTGGTATGTTACACTGACGAGTACTTTCTTTCTTTGTCTCTGGTTACTGACTTGCCGGAATAGTCAACTCAATCATCCTCGGTTGGGTCTCGAGTACCTGCGGTCAAACGAAGGAGAAGAAAGCTTCAGCTCTGGCTATCGTCAACACCTGTGCCAATATCTCGTTTATATGGACTCCGGTATGTCTCCCTTTTTCTTCTCTTTTCATCCTTCGAAAACGAGAGTTGGTCCTAACTGTAAGCAGTACCTCTGGCCATCCTCCGACGAACCACGCTACACAATCGCCATGTCATCCAGCGCCTCATTCTCCATTACCTGCGCAGCTTGTGCCTGGGCTATGAAAATCTGGCTGCAGCGCGCGAACCGCAAGATCCGCCAGAATAATGATGAGTCAGATCTTTATTATGCTTACTAGGTTGAACCTGTGAGGTAGCTCTACTTGAACAAGTTTATTACATCTCATCATATCACTCATCGTCACCGACGGATGGACGGGCAGACAGACAGGCAGATGATGAAGGGTAACTAGGGGTTGGATAAAGCTGAGGTTGAGGATTGGCTTTGGATGGTAGAAGAAGATGTGGCTTCATCAGAGGACGGACTAGAATTCCTATCAACATGCGTAACTATCTCCTTTTTCTTACGTACTAGGCTCTTTCTGAGCGCCATGGTTCATTGAGAAAGTCTTTTTCGTGTGGGCATGAATGTTGAAAAAGTGAGAGGAAGAGAAGAAACCGGACACCTTCAAAGCTATAACTTGTCGAAAGCCGAAAATAACCACAACACTCTTTCGATGTCCGCTGGTTCAGGGAAGAATAGCGGTTTTGGTGAAATGAGAAGCAGTTAAGCATGGATATGGAGTATAGGCAATATTATCATTCACTGACATCCTTTTGCCCGTAGATTATATCGGAATTCTTGACCTAGTTAGTCCATCCAGTTTTGATACGACCCCTGTCTGCTATTCCTTCTATATGGTTCGAGGACGATCTGGCAACTGAGGATGGGTGTCTGGGGGGGGGGAGGTGATTATGCTGAGAGCCTAAACTGCGAAGATCTTTCAGGCTTTGGGAATAAATGGCCTGAAGGTTACTCCTTTTCCTGCCAGAAAATTTAATAACAATCTCACCCCAAGTATATCCTTCCTGCCTTAATTTCACAAGCCGCTGCCTTTGTTCAAGACAGAGGGGTCCACGAGCATGCATAGGAGGGTTGGGTTTCACTGCGGATTTATTGACTGGCGGGTGATCAGCAGGTCCATGAAAATACGTTAGGGACTGCGTAAGTTTGCCATCGTATACACGAAGGCTGGAATAGCCAACGAATATTGGAACCTGCTCTGCATCCCGAAGGTCGATCGAGAGAGTTGTCCCAGCCAAGCGCCACGGCCGGCTGGTTGATGAAGGTTGGCAACTCCAGTCACGTTTAGCAAGAGGTGTAATTGTAATTAAAAGCGGGTTCTCTTCTGCTATAGGGCGGTTTGGGATCTCGAGATGCGAAAATTCGGCAAACGTCTTCCGGCAACTTTGATAGGAGGAGATTCGTGATGATGACCGCGCGGGTGCTGACTTATTGGAGGGAATAGATACATCCCCAAGAGCTGTAGGATGATCGATAATTGGCTCTCGAGAAGTGATTAGCTCCGAACTGGCATCTCCTTGCACACCTGCATCAGAGAGCATGCCCCTGCAGAAATGGTGTCAGGTATGGGATAAAATACGAGAGAGGATTTGTTAGGAATTTTTTACTAGTAGCTCCTAGATTACTAGTATCTCCTGGACTCCTACTAGAAAAAGAAACCTGACAACCTGACCAGCTATAACCTACTACTAGACCCCTACTATAACCTCCTAGAACTAACTGGTAAAATACCACCTAACAACCTAACAACCTGACGACTACCGCACCCCTTTGATCACTATCCACCATTGTAGTACGGCACACATGAAACTAGAATTAGACTAAGGAGATGTGCCTTCAATGATTATGAGCCTAACGCAAGTAATATCGCAACTGATTATTTACACCTCGCTATAATAATCTCTAAATTTCAAAACATCAAAGAGCCATGGCAAGACCCAAAATTCCCGCTGCACCAGCGAAGCCCATGAAAACATCGCCAGTCACAGCAGGGGCACCACCAGTAGAGACAGAGCTTCCAGTGGAACCGGACGAGGAGGAAGTAGAAGTCGGCGAGGCAGTAGAGGTTGTAGTAGCGGTAGCAGAAGCAGAGGTCGAAGATAGGGAGAAAGTCAACCAGTCTTGGGTGGCAGTTGCCTCATAGGACTGAATCGCCTCAAGTCTTGTGGATTCAAAGACGACAACACTTTCAGGCAGGTCGCTATACCATGCCGGCATAGTCCCAGCATTCTCCGCGATAAGCACTGAGGATGCAAACGCAGCATCGTACTCGAATGATGACGCCCAGGCAGTTGGTTCGGCACTCTTTATTGCGTCTATAACCCATGTGGGGTTCGTCAAGAGAGACAGAAGAGTAGCATCGGATTGGAGCTTGTCGACTGCGTCCGCTAAAGCCGTCGTGGCAAAAATGATAGCAAAGGCATTGTAATGCATTTTGGGGTTGGAAAAATATTGGTATAACGGGATAATACACGTGGGAATTTCGAGTCGGGCTAACAGCAATGAATCATCGGATTTTGACGGGGATTTGTAGCATAGGTGGAAATTCTACTGCCTACACTAGTAGGGCTCTCAATAGACTGCTGTATTTTACGCTTGAATTAAAATTAAAAAGCTTGTAAAAAAAAAAAAAAAGCAAAGCACCACTAAGTTAGTGTAAGCTTGAAATGAAACTAAGGTCTTGGCAACCGGGCCTGGGCGGAGCGGACCTATAAGCGATGGCTCTAACGTTTGAGAATAATTCGGATATTAGCGGTATTAATGGTTTCGATGGTCTATGCCTTAAGCACTGAAATCGAGTATTCGAGCCAGCTGCAAAGCGGACTCTTGCCCTTGTGTGGGTTAGCTTGTGGCGCCATTCCTGCACTAGAGAAAATTTCCACTTTTTAGCTCCCCGAGTCCCGGCTTTACAAAAAAGATCCGAAATCATATGCGTTATCAGATGATTCTATCGTTTTGATCGAATCCGACATGTAAACCCGAGGGTTCGGGTTTGGTTTATGCGATACTAGCTCGGTCTATGTGATTGAAACCTTGGAAATTTTGGGATTTTGCCCGCTCAGAAATATATTTTCTGCTATGGCCAATATGTTAGGTCATGAAGTAATTGAGGTTGTCAGGATGGTTTGATCAAGTAGTGAGATAGAGGAAGGGAGCCGGTCGTAACCAGCCAGATCCCGTATAGCCCGGAGGGCCCATACATTATGATAGGGGGAAAATGCCAATAAAGTCTATGTAATGTCGAGTTGGTCGATCCACTCTACAAAGGAAATCGAGTCCTGTTGTTGATCGTAACACTTCCAGTAAGGCCTCATTCGACGAGGTGGTGGTGGTTTGTGGAAAGCGTCGACCACATCAATGGGGTGTCCTTTATAATAAAGCATACCCATTGAAAGGGATTGTATCCTGGAGTGATTTCGTAGATATGCAAGCAGCTCTTGGCAGATCCGCACACCTTCCTCTTTAAATCTTCTGCGTTCAGATCTCGGGATTTTGAGATCACTTGTCCAAATGAGATAGTCGAGGGTCACATGTGTCAGCGTGGATAAAGCTGTTTTGAGGAACTCCTTGAAGGATGAAACTGTGGTTACGATATTTTTGAGTGATAAGACCGATAGACGAGAAAACTTGAAGTGTTCCGCGATCCAGTCAAAGTGTGCATCTGCCAGGTCAAGACCATCTTCATCTTGCTTTTGGCAGAACGATAATATCCTCGTACTGGCGGGATGCATCGTGAGATCGAGAGTCTGGATTCCTGGGGCTGCCTTGGCAAGGACCGGCAGTAGCCTGTTCTTCTTTATTTCCAGGGAATTATTCCTTTCCTCCCAGATCGCTGATTCCCGCACGAGAAATGCGACCTGCTCTTCAGCTTCGCATAAACTCTGCCGCTCACTCTCTTGGGTATGGGCCGACGAAATTTGCACAGAAAGTTCCTGCAGTTGTTGAAAAATTGGTATCAAGGCTTCTTCCTCTGATGGTGTGAGTGATATTCCATCATCCACCATCATTCCGCCACAAGTCTCGAGCGCTGTAATCCGGGTATGGGTCGTGCCGAGAGCTGCCAAAAGTGTAGAGAAGACATAGGATTGAAACAAACTGCCTCGCCAAGAGCTGCTGCGAGAACACTCAGGCATACCATCCTGTCGATTCATCGGATGGACCGGATTGAATCCAAGTTGTCTTTGCAGGCTCCTTGTTCCCCTCATCACCTTCGGAAATCTCTTAGCATCATAGTCTGGATGGCCAGTGTAGTTTCTCAGTCCTGTCGTGTGCAAATTTGAAAGCAAAGGCAGACAATTCTCCAGGGTATCTTGAAGTCGCGTTCTTTCTGTGCTTGTTTCTCCTGGAGAGGATAAAAGAACCCGAAAGTGGTCGATTACCGCATCCTTGTAGATCAAATAGCGATCTTCTATTGCCAACTCTGAAAGTGAGGTAAGGCAAGGTTCATTTGATAGCGAGGGCGCTGGACTTTCCACGGCAGTTACTTTAGACTTCCCGAGGAGTCGCGCAAGATTACGGGTCAGGGGTTGGAAATGCCGCCGCCGTTTCTGGAGATCATCCTGCACCTCGATCGGTCGCTTCATCTCATCAAGTGTCCAGGTATAGTCCGCGAGAAAAAGGCTGGGGACAATCCACAATCTCTGGTGTTAAGAATCAGTTCATACTCGATCGCAAGTGCATGTGTCCAATGAATATACTCACTTTGACGTGTTGGCTGAAGATCTCGTGACGGGCCACATACTCTAATGCCCGTAGACCTTCGCTGGTGAGGGTGAGATAGAAGTCATGGAACGTCTTATCGGCAAAATAATGATATGTTCCAATATTCATCGCCCTACAACTAAGTCGCATTGCGCAAACATTCTTGAACGCCAGACTTTGGCATATTTGGCTCCATAACTCTGGCGGTAGAGAGATCATAGAATCTTCCATCATGTGAGGCAACTGGGGTTGAAGGACGCAAAGACAGGGAAAAAAAACAAAAGAGACAAATATGAGAAGTTCGACAAGAGGAAACTAGACCGAAGCCAGAACTTCGCCTACGAAGGTCAGAGTGGTTGGTGCCTGTATTATAAGGCCGCAGTATTTAACGTCAATTTCAACATCCAAACTTGGTAGTAGGTATTTGAACTCGACAATCTAGTTATACATACATACATATGTACATGTAGGTAAAAACTGGCAATAACTAGTTGCGCCTCAAGTCCTAACTACTTCAGCGCATATGTATCTTTAGAAGATATCTAGGTACTAGGAATATCCAGAAGTAGAGTAGAGTCTTAACCTTGGAAAGGCTGGAAAGCAGAACCAAAATTAACTACCTACGTAGGTATGTATGTATAGTCCATCAGCCAAAATCTATATGACACCGACACAAATATATGTCTCAAGCCAGAGGCTCGTGCAATCAGTACCAATCGCCGGATTCCATGCTTCAATCTCAGCAACCGTAACACCCTGCGACGTCGCAATACTGGAACAACCGTCACCCGAGACTACATAGTAGAAGGTGTTGCAGTCAGAGACCATACCGGTCTGGACAGGTGTCGGCGTAGTAATGTCATTACCAGTGGAAGTAGTAGTCGTAGTAGTAGCAGTGGTGGTGGTAATAGTCGCAGTATAACCAACAATGCCAACACACACGTAATCCCCCAGTCCCAGAAACTCACAGCTGGTGCCGACAGCAGGATTCCAAGCATAGAAGTTGGTGAGAGAAATACCTTGACTTGTTGCAAGATCGGAGCAGCTGTCACCGGAGACGACCAAGTAGAATGAATCACAGGTAGAGATCATGCCGGTTTGAATAGGCATAGGGGTTGTAATGCCATTGCCGGTGCTTGTGCTAGAAGTTGCAGAAGTTGATACGGCCTTAGAGCTAGTAGGGCGGGCTGTTGAAACTGCGGACACGCTGATTCCGTATCCAAGGATTTTGATACAGACGTAATCTCCAATATCCAAATTTGCGCAGTCGGTACCGACCGCAGGATTCCAGCTATAGAAGTCCGTAAGAGCGATACCCGCATCAGAAGTAATTGCCGCGCAGGTGTCACCAGATTCAACAAGGTGGTATGAATAACAGATGTTGGTCATGCCAGTCTGAATTGGTGATGGAGTGGAAAGGCCATCTCCGATTACGGTTGATGAGCTAACCCCGAGGGTATTGCTCGCCTTGCTTGTGACGAAGGTACTCAATGAGGAAGTTGTGCTGGTCACGGTATAGTTGAAATTCACTTGGACACAGTAGTAGAACCCGGACACCAGTGCGCACGTAGATGATATCTGGAAGAGTTCGGGATTCTGCGAATGTTTTCATGTTAGAACCAAAGACTCTGCATGGGAAGAGTTGTCGACGGGCATGTACCTACCCAAGTTGCAAACTGATTCAGTGTGATTCCATTCTCTGACTCAATCTCAGCACAAGTGAGACTGCTGGTGCCGTATACCCAAGCACTGCAATCTGATGATGCTCCAGGGAATGCTGTTCCCGAAGGGGAAACAAGATACCCAGCTGCGATTTGAGCGGTGGCTACCACAGCGAGAAGGAAGCCTGAAAGAACCATGATTTGGAGATGAGAACGGACAAGTAAAAGTGGCCCAAAGAAAGAGTGAACCTTGTTTCATGGCCGTAAAGTGCTGCGTTATTACATAGCCTTCATATACTCTCGCCAATTCAGCTCCGATACTCATGCAGTCAAAACAATAGTGTCCAACTTCAGTAAAGTAAACGTTCATTTACTTGTACCTGGGCGTTGGCCCTAGTGGGGCTAATCTAACAACGGCTCCCTTTCCGGTGGATAAACCAATATCTGAATGTGATGCGGCGGGGAGGGGGCTCATTGAGATGTTCAGCCGTGCAAGTCCATATCTGGGACCGACTACGTGCGCCTACAATTTTCACAGACAACCATCAAGGACTTCCGTTGAAGGAGAGATATATTGTATGTGGAATTTGGGTTGCAGTTAAGCATCGCCGCATTGGTTAACACCATTGGCAAGCTCTTGGGTTGTGTGAGGAGCGGATATCCCGGGCTTTTCCATACTAGTTTCTTACAACGCTCTTCTTTCCCTGCGAAGCTAGTGACTAGACCTATGGATATGACCCATTTACTTCACTCTTGATTAATAAATTTCAAACCAAAGCACAAGACAACGCCACCAGCTCTAGCCTGTAGACGGGCCTTAGTGTACCCATTCGGATTGGTTTCATTTTCACCACTTTCAACTAACCTTGGAAGGACTAGCCAAAGGAACTAACGTCTTGAACCTTGAAATCTCGGAAATGTCGTGAGGGATCCGAGAGTGATTCGATTATCTTAACGTTACCCGATATTATCCCGATCAAATTTGCAAATTTCCTACATTATTCTTGATGGTATCTGGTGAGCTTAGCAGACATCAAGCTTCATTCTCTAGCCTTTTGCATGAATCTATTGGAACCCAGAGATTTACTAGACTCTATTTGAATGCTGTTAGTGTATCACGGCGCTCACCACTAAAATAGGTCTATGTAGATATATAATTCGTATCTCAATATGAGCCGCCAAGACCCTAGGGGCCTTAAGGGTATGTATGTACATATGTTGTATACATATTGTTGCCCCGCAAGTCTCGGTGGGGCCGGGCCGCGTATCACAGGATGATCCCTGCCGCTTTGGGCGCAGTTGCAAACTTACTACCTTTGCGGATTATATTCTTCGTTACTCGTTTCACAGGAAATGAGTTTCTTTGCGCCTTTTGGCCCCCAAGAGCGGAAGTTTGCCGGCGACTGCTGGCGACTGCTGGCGACTGCCAGGCTTACAGTGAAGTAACAGAGTGCCCACGGAGAGTGGATTCCCTCGACTAGTCAGGTACCGGAAGACTGCTACCATGTCGATTACATCGTACAATACACTTCATATTATGTTCTCGCCTCAGGGTTGGTATTTGTTTGGTAACTACATATATGAGTGGTTTTTAAAACAAAAAAGTGTATATTTTCATGTAAAAAAAAAGGAAGCATTCGCATTAAATACAGATGTCAATCGACAGAACTATTTCGGTTAAAAAAATCCAGAACGTTGATCAAGCCATCGGGCCCAAAAGGTCATGTGGTGAAAGAACAGCATGCATGGCGTCCATCCGGATTTCAGACCTCGGGATTGTTGCATCTAGTAGTGACGAGTCTCATCGTGGGAATGCCCGAGCCAACGGCGGTATGGACGAGCGCCATCAACAGACGATCTCTTTGCCACCGCTTCGGGTTCAGGGGTTTCGTTATCCCAATTTACCAGCAATCCCTCATAGAATGTCTGGTCCGTCTCCATAAAGTACCAATAGGACAAAGCGAAAAATGTGTAAGACTCGGCGTTGAGCGACGCATCTCCAGGGGTGTAAACTTTCGTCTCATCTGAAATTGTGAGCTCGATTCCTGTTGAGGCCATCTGCAGACACTTAACCGCATCGTCTATACATAATCTAATGTCAGCGCATTCATTGTAGATTTCAAAATAGAAAAAGAAACAGAAATGAAACCCACAGCTATAATCTTTAATATAATTGTCGCTTTTTGTGAAAGCACCGTCGTCAGTCTCCGCCCAAAACGAGGTCAAGTGGATCAATTCATGAAAGAGAGTAGTTGGTCCAGGAACTTCCTGGTTAATTTCGTTGATGTTAGTCTCTCCGATTATCCTCGTGCCTTTTTTGCTTTCCAGGTCCGACAGGCTGCCCTTTTCGAGACCGGCTGGGCACATCACAACCAGTGGTGAGACACCATCAATAAACACGGGTTGGGCCATGACGGTCCTGCGTGTTGCAGCCTGACCAGAAAATACGTGAGCCAAAAAAGGCTCTTTTGTCGTATCCAGAGGATTGCAGATGTTGGTGGGGGATAGATCGTCTCTGACGACGTAGTACTTGTGGTTGTTTTGAAGAAGATAGGGCAGAGATTCAGAATCGTAATCATAAACCTGGGAAATCATAACCTCGCTGTCATCAATCTCCCGCGCAGTTTCTGTGCCTTTCGAAGAGTCCCATTCCAGCACAGAATCTGTCCATTCAAACGGACGGAAGCTGGTTCCTCCGCAAAGCAACTCGGGGGAACTTTCAGGGGCAATGAGGCCATTCCCATCAAGGAAGTCCTTCACTTGGTCGTTGACATCTAGGCAATAGTGTGTGAGAATGCAGATCTGAAAAGTCGCACCATTATCCCTAAGGTTTTCATACCAAGCACTCGTTCCCATTGTGCGGTGTAATCATTCCACTCTTTTCCCTCTATATCCGTTTTTGTGATCCAGTACAGTCCATCATCAATTGAGATGCCAAGCCAGGTAGAGAGCAGAAATCGTGCGACATAGCCTTCTTTCTCCGCTGGATTGTTCGAAATAGCCATGACGGCCGAGTTAAAAGCATTTGCCAGGGCGATCGCATCGACGAGGAATGCGTTCATCGTCGTATCATCGCAGGTTCCTGTCCCCCCCAGCAAAGTAAAAAAGTCTTCAGCTTTCTTAGCCTCCTCAGCGAACGTGCTACCGAGGAAAAAGAGCGAGAGAAACCAAGGCCACCACATGATTGGCAATCGCTCTTGTATTAAGACCAGTAGGAGTACAACAATCTTTTAACGAAGGAGTTTGTGTGGAAAAATAACCGGGAACAGAGGTCGAAGCTGATATATGGGTAAGTGCCTCTTGGACAGCTAGATATGTACTTTTCCTGACTGTGAACAGAGCCGAGACCATTGTAAAGTACAATATACATTCGCAATATAACAGTACGATAGTAACGGGAACTACAAATGGGGCCAGATACTAGCTCATGGGTTGCATAGTGGAGCCTCCAGGGGAGACGCCATGGCCCTTGCATTTTGGGGATGTTTTGGGACGTTTTGGGAGACTAGGGAGATAGCGTCTGGACGGAAATAGTAGTATGCCATATTTAAAGGCACTATTGCAGAGCAGGAACTTTCGGATGGCTAATCTCCGGTGCATGAAGGCGTGTTACGCCATTCAGAAGGATTTGCCCTAGTATCAACTGGTATTTGCCATGTATTACTGCATTAACAGAGAAGAGAAACAGAACAAAAAGAATGAAGAAAACATCAAGGCAATTGGAGCAGAAGGGGTAAACGGCATTTTATTTTACTAGATAAAAACCAAATTCTCGAACTCGAACCTTTTTTCTCTGCTTTTCTCCAACAAACTGTCATTTTTCTTGATTCTACGGCTGTTTACGAGGCAGGGGTGGCCTTTTATGAGAAACATCTCATCTCGTGACCACCGTCCATTCTTGCTACTTCTTTCTTTCCGCAAACATGCAGCTCAGAGCGATGACCGGGACCCTTGCGGTCGTCGGTCTTTTCGTGCACGACGCTGTAGCTGATACATCAAGGGCTCAACAGGCGATGAGCGTCTTCCTGAGCAAGCATCCCATCACTACCCGGTCAGCAGCCCAGTCCCAGAGTACCCCCACCCTGGAGAATCTGAAAGTTGCTTCATTGGCTAGCAACTTCTCGTCTTCCCAATCATGGGACTTCCTCCGTGAACCTTGCCCTGGAAAGTGCGATACTCTTGGGTTGAATTCCAGCGATTGGCCTGCATACAGCCATTTGGATCGCTTGGCTCTGTGTGATCAACCCATGCTTCTCGACTTTGCATTATATACCCCTGTTGATGGGTCGAGTGGCCATGTCAGTATCCGCGGTTGCGCCGCAAACCTGGGAGTGTATAATACATGGACTGCATCTGCCAGCAAGTGTTCTTCTTCTAAAAACACTCACAATGTCACATCTTCGATGTCACTTGGATGGGACACGGCAGGGGGTAATGGTAATACTGTCGACGCGGTTACTGCATTACAGCAGATCCTGGCCTATGAGCTTGTGAACCCTGCGCACTGCAATGAGACAATCAATTTTGCTGCCTCGGGAGGCATTGCAGCTGGCGTTTATATGGGCTCTGGCTTGCACGGCCAGAGTTTACTTGCTCCCGTTCTCAAGGATCTGATCCAGGATGTCATGGATAATGGCATCCCGGAAACGTTGGTGGCCCAACTTTGTGGCAACAGCAGTGCTACATATACCACCGGTATCTACATCAGTAAATCCGGTGGTCTAACTGGGGCTCAAACGGCGGTCCAAAGTTGGCGCAATGGAAGCTGTCTGACATCTTTGGATGACACCAAGGTCTGGAACGACATCAGTTATTCCATGCCAATCCATGGGGGGAAAAATTCGAGTTCTACCATTTTGCAGCGACGACGAAGCCGAGAATCCCATATTCACAGTCGAGAATTCCGCACGCATAGTGGAAGGTCGCATCTGCATGCACGAGATACTGCATCTGATTCCGATGGCGACTGCTCTAGTTACCTGGTTCAAAAGGGCGATACCTGTGATTCTCTCGCGACTGCAAATGATATCACTACCTCTGACATCGAAAGCTATAATACCAACACTTGGGGTTGGATGGGTTGTGATGATGTACTGGCTGGGGAATACATTTGTCTCAGTTCAGGATGGCCGCCCATGCCAACCATCATCTCCAACGCTGTGTGTGGCCCGCAAGTTAATGGTACCGCAACAGCGCCCCATGGGACAGACCTTACCACCCTGAATCCATGCCCTCTGAATGCATGCTGTGATGTTTGGGGCCAGTGCGGCACTACCGCAGAATTTTGTACCCCCACCAACTCCACCACTGGAGCCCCCGGCACGGCAGCTAATGGTACCAACGGCTGTATCTCCAACTGCGGAACGGATCTCATTCAGAGTGACGCGCCAAGTGAAGTCTTCAATATCGGATATTTTGAAGGGTTTGATTTATCCCGACCATGCATGCGAACCTGGATTGCCGATATGGACCTCAGCTCATACACTCATATCCACATGTCCTTTGCCACCTTCAACAGTGACTTCTCCTTCAACATCTCAACCATCGAAGAGCAGATGCAAGAGTTTGTCGCTCTCACTGGGGTAAAGCGAATCATCACTGTGGGTGGATGGGACTTTTCCACCGACCCTAGCAGCTACGATCTATTCCGTGAGGCTGTTGGAAGCAGCGCAAATCGCGCGAGCTTAGTTACAGCCACCATTTCTTTCTTGAATGAGTATGATCTGGATGGAGTGGACTGGGACTGGGAGTATCCCGGAGAGCCGGACATACCTGGTATTCCTGCAGACACCGCAGATTCTGCTACCAATTTCTTCCTCTTCCTACTAGAGCTCAATGTTGCGATGACGGCCCAGACCCCAGACAAGACCATCTCGACTACGGTGCCATCTTCATACTGGTACCTGAAGGCGATTCCAATTGAGGCTATCAGTGCAGTTGTGGACTATATTGTGATCATGACTTATGACATGCACGGCCAGTGGGATTGGAACAGTACCTACGCTGATGTCGGATGCCCTGCGGGGAGTTGTCTGCGCTCCCACGTCAACCTTACCGAGACTATCAACTCCTTGTCGATGATAACAAAGGCCGGTGTCCCCTCCAATCAAGTTGTTGTTGGCGTGGCTAGCTATGCCCGTTCCTTCCAGATGACCGAGGCTGGATGTTGGGACGAGACCTGCACTTTTGTTGGGCCGGACTCAGGGGCAGTTCCAGGATCGTGCACAAATACTGCTGGATATATCTCCAATGCTGAGCTAGCTGCGATTATCGAAAGTGAAGATGTCTACACGTATATCGACGAAACTTCCAATTCCAACATCATGGTGTGGGACGACACTCAGTGGGCTGCGTGGATGGACGACGACATCAAGGCCGTGCGCAAAGAACTTTATGCTGGTATGAACTTCCTTGGATCGGCTGACTGGGCTATTGACCTTCAAACCTCCAACGATACATCGGGTTCAAATTCCTCGTCTGAGAGTACCTCTTGTGAGATCTCCATTGATTCCTCTATTTGGAGTGATGAAAGTCCAGTCGTTACCGCCGAGTCCGGATGCACAATTATCTGGCCTCCAATGCCACTAAACCACACCAGTACAATTACCTTCCCTGAATGGACGACACGTCTTACCTGGTGGTCAACCTCAACAAAGACCATGACATTTGATGACAGTTCGACCTTAGTGTACCACGCACACTCTTCAGTCGTAATTCCCACCGTCCTCTCAATCCCCCCCAGTAAGAGCTCTACCCCTCTCCCGACTTAAAAGCGAAGCCGACTCTAATCCACTTCTGCAGTCAAAACAAATGCTATTCCAGTGTGGCACCAAGTTCCTTCAGCAGGCCAGACTGTTCTGTACCAGACAAGCTCGGTGCTTCCAACCCCATTCCCCGTTGTCATGACTCCGTAAGTGCTGTGGTTTTAATATAATTTCCTGTAGGGAAAAGCTGGCTAATGATGCCACAACTAGTACCGTGGGTGGTACCACCAGCGTGATTGGAGGAACTACCACTACTATGTCTGCATTTAGTTTCTCTTCTGGCAATGTTACTTACGCAACAGCCTCATGGATTGATGTGTACGGGGGCACAACAAGCGTGGAGAACGGCACAGTGCTAGTCCCTACCACAACGACCGTCATCCCCCATCCTTATCCAACAACCACTGATTCAACAACCGATTCAAGCCTCAATACCCGCACGACATATAGATCCTCGGCAACCAGTTCCGGCGGCGGTGGCACGTCTTCGACATGTGTAGCCAGTTTAACCAACAAATGCGGTGCGGGCTGTAAGTATCCTCTCTGCTCTCCTCTGGTCTGTGATATAATGCGGAGGCTCGGGAGCTAACGCCAAAATTATGATTTAGGTGCACCATTCTGTATCTCAGGTTGTCCCCTGTGTCCCCCTGGTACTGGTGATACATCCAGTGGAGGTAGCGATGGCAGTGGTGGCGGTTCCGGTGACGATGATGATAGTACTACGTCGACGTCCACGTCGACTGAAACTGGGAGCTATGAGACTTTCGGCGGCTTGGCCTCTGCGATTGCTGAGGATGAATTCGAAAGTGCCACCGATGCAGCCACAGCCTTTGAGGCATTGGCGAGCGCTGATTCCGCGATAGCCGCCTCCATCTGGGCCGGCTGGTCCACCTCCTCTTCAAACACCGCGACGACGACAGGAACGGCGACTACCAAGGCTACTGGAACTGCCGGTACAGCTACAGCAACAACTACAGCAGCCGACAGCAGCAGTACACTGGGTTGCTACATCTACCAAGACCCAGACTCCGGTACCAGCGGTTCCTACTGCGAGTGCCCAGGCTACGAAGGTACCTTGCCTCAGCTCACGGGCTCCGCCAGTCCTTGTAGCTATACATCCTTGCCCACGACAACATCCAAAGCTGCCACCACCACCGGAGCCACGGTTCCTTACCCGTATACCTTCACGGATCTTTACGGTGTTGTGGTTGCCTGTGAGTCTGAAACTTCCCTCAACATCGCTGGCTATGCCATCACCGAGTGTGCTGGCTCAAGCACCACGGAGAAGGAAGTTACCATCACAGTAACTGAGGTAGTCACCACTTCCGCCTTGAGTAACTTATGTACGGGTGGTGGCTATTATGCATGCGTTTTGGATATTGAGAATTTCGGTTTGGCCGCGTGTCCGGAGTCTCCCTCGGCCCTAAAGAAATGTGAGGACTCGGTCTTCGAAAATGCACAATTATTGTGTGAGACTCGCTGTGTCTACACTTCTTCGACTTACACAACGACCTACGCGACGTTAGCACCATGATCTTGGGGATGAGAAAAACCCTTCTTTCAAGGCCCCATTTGTACTACCAGTGTTGCAAAATTTCATCAATAGTTACAATCAACTAAATATTTCAATATATACGTACAAGAGGTTTTATTCGCCTTGGCTCGGTACTTATCTTCTGATCGTGTATTCTTTTTATTACAGTAGAGTCAGGCTGCGGTTCACCTTGTACTAATGATCAAGGATACTGCCCCTAGGGCTCTCGAATTACATATTTCCAGTGAGACCACCAGTTGGTTTTACTTAGGTCCGCTGTTGGAGAATTTTATCAAAGATTTGTTGAACAATCGAGGTCACCTGATCCTGTTTGACAGGACTGGCAGCTACAAATAGCTTCCTCTCCCTCTTCTTCTTCTTTTCCCCTACACACACACCCAGTGCAGTTAGCTTCAATACAGTTATTGCCTGCTCTCCCTTCCCCTAGTAGCTCAAGAAGATTGATCACTTATTAATTAAAAGATCTTCACAATCAATGTAACAATTTATTTAGGACTACATTTGGTCTCGCTCTAGAGAAAAAAATTGTAGAGATCACAAGTGACAGGATCTATTCCGTGTAGTTTAAAATGTTGAAGTACGGTTAAGCGAGCGGCGAGCTCTTTTTTCCACACCCTAGGGTCGTATGTACTGGAGTTAGGGTGAATTACAATTATATAACAATTAATTAGATGAAAAAAGGTGTATATAGATAGGTCAAGAGGTATCCTTCATCCATTAATAGGGTCTCCCCAGGTACATATGCCATCAGAGATAGTCGTTGGAAAAGAATTTGTGCACTTTTCCAATTTATATCATTCGATAAAATGCTTCACGCTGTACTTTAACATAAGAAGAGCCTGGGCCAAGTTGAAAGCGGCTCATATGTATGGACATATCTATAAAGAGTAGACCTGGCAGTGACCCGCGGGTGACCCTCGGACCGCCCCGCCACTAGGGCGGTTCGAGCCTTCCGACCCTAAGGGTAGTCCACCTAGAGGTTGGACTTAGACTGCGACATTGCCCATGGACAGGTGGGCATTGCCCACGGGGCTTATATAAGCGGGCAATGGGCACAGAGTTTAGTTCCAATACGAGCAGTGCTAGTTGTATTACCTTCGTGGTAGCATTTGTATGAGGTATTAAGTTGTCACTCTGATCAATTGAATTAAGAGTTCAAACATCCTATTACGTTTAGTACCTAGGTAGGCACCTTGAGGGATTTTATATCTGAACTCTCGCCTGACGTTGTCAATATCAAACTCACAATGGATCCAACTTTCGCTGCGGCTCGTGGTGCGGCATTATACGCCTTATACACTTCCACACAAGAAGGTCTGTGCTCTAGATGGGAGGAGCTGCGCTGAACCGATGAAATGAAATATTTTGCTAAATCAAAGATATTACGCCTTATCCGGATAATCGGCAAATCATCTATGTAGCTCGCTTTCATTTTGCCAATTGAACGTATTGAACTCTTAATCCTAAATTCCAGCTCAAGTCCGACTAAAGTACACCGCGAAATTAGGTGAATCCGAGATCAATAGTTTTTTTTCTAAAAGAATACGTCGTTATACCAAATGCCAGAATTGTAAATTTAGTTCCCTGAGAAAATATAGGGGATGGATCGAAATCAATTTCACCACTCGGCGCTCGTAGATTTTTCTTTCCACCCTATTTCTAACCGTCTCAAAGAATTTATCGGACTATATCCCGAACCTCATGAGAGACATAGCAGGAGATCTGGAACTTGCATAGGGCCTGTCTCAAACCCATATCCACGGATGCGATGACATAATTTAGTACTTCGCTTCCAACCTGGAACTCTGCGGGGTTGCCAACCTTGGAAGGTCGCAAGGACCTCGGGAGTTCAAACTTTAAATACATAAGTGACGAAGTATATACGTACCTAGGTATAGTTATATAGATATATGTAAGTGTGCCATTGAGTCCAACCCCCCGTTACGATATATTTACATATGTACTCCATAGTTAGTACTCCGTCCATTGTGCCTTTCCAAAAGTTCACGTTCACTATCTGAGGTCGGGATATTTCCCTTTTTGGAAGTGAAACGGGTTACAATCCAAGGTTAGCCTCAAACGTGGAGCTTTCGGCCGAACCGGCAATACCTCGGAACCGACCATCGGCCCCGGCAGTTGGACTGCCATGAGACACATACGCACCCATGGGGATAACGATCGGCAAGGACCTGACTAGTGAAGAGTTCCCACGTTCTTTGCCGAAATCCCTTGCAACTTGACATTCCTTGTTCCCCGCGAAACCTCGCTCAGTGCCCTGTAGCATCTCACAGCACTACTTACTCATTCTTCCAAGGTAGCATGAGCGAAACGCGGCTTCAGATGCTGACTAGCCTTTCAAGGCAAACTATCCATCGATATACCTACTCTTCAACGGGAAACCCCGGGGATATGGATTGGATGGTAGTGATGTCAAAGATTGCACCGTCCTGAATATCCCCATCAACCACCTGCTCGTGCCAGAAACCTTCGCAATATGATCATGGATGGCGACCTGTCCTGTGAGACTACTATAAAGCATGCCGTCGTTGACCTTCACGTTGGCCTTAATCCCAAATCTAGTGCTGGAAACACATTGTCGTTTGCGGTCATTACCGATGTCGTATTGTGAAAGCAACCTCGAGAGATGGGTTGAGAGACAGGTCCACGGTTGAGGTAAGGCATCTGCCGAACAAGTACGTGAAGTATTACTCATGATTATTCCTGACCAGATGCATTCGCTACGCAAATTACCCGAAGTCACCAATTCAATTACACTAGGACGCTTGCATGTCCATGGGATCGTGTATGATCCAGAGACCGAGAAGCCCTATCGAGTATCGGAAGGGGAGCAGAACCACTAGGACAGGTGTTGAGGCACCCTTCCTTTCTCCCCCCCCCCCCCAATGAACCGCCCATTCCATGGCTTTCTTTCCCGTTTACCTTTTCTACAACTGGATGGAGATTCTTCAATTCCGCACGGTTGATATGCGTGGTGTCTATTGCGCGCAGAGAGGAAGAAACAAGAAACAAGAAGCAGAACTGATCGATGAACAGGAAAAGCTGAATATGACAGATCACTCACTGTCACAAAGACATATGCAAGGCTCCATGAAGACAGGCGAAACACCTCAGAAGAGAAGTCCGAAAGATACAGGCAGAGCAACAACAAACCGAACGCTCAAGTCGTGACTGGCCGTTGGCAATCGTGGTTGCGACCATTCAATGTTCCGAACTGGAACCCGGGGACAGACAGTATATTTTCTGCACATCCGCCAACTCAGCCTCGAAGTCAACCTTGAGGTCCTTCAGCAGTCCGTCGCCGAGATCGAAAACCCAACCGTGAACGATGGGGTACTGATTCTCTTGGTAGCTCTGCTGGACGGCCGCGGTCTTGATGATATTCCTACAGGATTCCATCACGTTGAGTTCAATCAAACGATTGTATCTCGCGTGCTCCTCGGGGATCTCGTCGAGTTCCTTCTCGTGCAAGCGATAAACGTCACGGATATTTCGGAGCCATGGGTTAAGGAGACCCAGGTCAGCAGGTGTCAAGGCCGCCTTGACCCCGCCACAGTTGTAGTGGCCGCACACAATGATGTGCTTGACCTTCAAGTGTCGCACAGCATAGTTGATCACGGACATGACGTTGAGGTCGACATTGGGCACTAGGTTGGCGATATTACGGTGAACGAACACCTCGCCCGCCTCCAGACCCATGATCTCGTTGGCGGGGACACGGCTATCGCTACAACCTATGTACCTAATTGGTCATTAGACGTGTTCCCATATGAACAATTTTGACGAGCCACGAGGTCATGTCTATGTTACTTACAGATAGTCGGGCGATTGTCCAGCAGAAAGCTTGTCAAAAAAGGTGGCATCGGTCTCCTTCTTCGACGAGACCCATTTCTTGTTGTTCTGGAAGATGTGGTCGAGCGACTGCTTAAGATAGCGATGGATATTGTTGGGCTTGTTGGGCATCTTGTCAGCTGTGCAAGGTTTCGCAGATGTGAATAGCGGTTCGAGGTTCTGGTCGTCTCACAGAGAGCAGTCAGCAGATATTCCGAATCGGTTGGGACCTGACGATTTCGGAGGGGTTGAGCTTATATAAGCATATGCCAAGACCTTCCGCTGATCAATTTCGAGGTACTGCAGGTCTAATGGTAGCTACTTTGTCTATCAAAGAATTATTTACTTTGATCAAGGTTTTATATAATTTCCAGGTTCCTTTTCATTGATTTTTACAATCTAAGGCAGACAAAGTCCAACGCTACCACAAATATGTGCAGTATCTAAAACTGATGTCTCCACAACTAACAGCAAAATCAAGGCTTTATGTGTGATACTGCCATGACCCTCTCACAGGCTCAATCTCAATTTGCATCGGCTTCGTTAACCTTGGCATCCCGAAGTCGCACCTCCGCTTAAACTTCCGCTGGCTACTTGTGGCTCTCCAGATCCGCGCGGGGCTCCTTTCCGTCAAGCACTTTTATACACCGTGACTCTGCCACGTCATCCCAGTGCCACAACTGAAACTCACCGCCCGAGCGCCAGCCTGTCAGCAGGTCGCACACCCTATCGGAGCGGCACGCAAGCAGATGCCAGTCGGATAAAATAGCAAGCAGCAACAGACCATAGAGCTAAAGTACTTCACGCTCAGATTGTGGCAAGACCCGGTTGTTCCACCCGGCACAGGCAGTATAGAAATTAGCGCAAGGCTGCTAGCAATCCCAAAACACCGCCCGCAAACGGGAAAAACGAGCGAATGGTATTGAGACTCGCCCATCTGTTCAGCAGGGGAGCCAATTGTGTTTCATCGCGGACAGGGGTTTCCGACGAATCTTTCCTATTCGCAACCTCGAATATGCTCGTGTTTGTTTGTAACATGAAGAGAAGTGTCCATGGCACGATACCAATATTGAGGATTGCAGCCCCCCAGTACAACAAGGAGTGGGACTTCAAAGCCAACCAAATAAAGCCCCCTGCTCCTAGGATGGCAAAAGGTGGTCCTAATGAGTGACCCCTGTGGTAAAATGCGGCCCATTGCTTTGCAGCTAAATGCTGGGAGGTTGGAGTGGCGACCAAGACTGCCGGCACTGCACCCCAAGAGTAGGTGAATATTTCGCCTGTGTTATTGACATGTTTAGTATCCTGTGCTTTGTTAATTTGAGGTGGATAGATACATACCTGACAGCCAAAAGGATGACGAAATTGCCACGACTTGTGTTAGGACGTCAGAGTTCATGTTGATGGTGCAAGAATTTCCCTTGTAAATTGTGACAAAATATTTCATTCGAGTCCCTGTAGACTTTATATTATGGACGAAAAGGTTGCTCGGATTGAATCATTGCGTCAGAGACCGACAATACATTCCGGATATCGGGTTTAGCGGCTACTCCAAAACCCGCCAATATGATATGGAAGAAGGTCCCACAAAACCTCTGAGCTACGTATAAGGAATGCCTCCTCAGACAATTTTATTACGACCCCATGTATATCTCGTTAATACCAATGGGTTTGAACCTCCCAAAACCCGGTAATGCGGTGTCCCGACGTGGTGGATCAACCCCGGAGCCGCACTACCGCTGAATCAGCAGGTGTCATCGAATCCATGAATTCAATCTATTCATTTTTAAATCAATTCATATATCCATGGATGGATCGTGAAGGGTTGACTTGATACACGTGATATATTCTCAAACACTGGGACAACCTTGAAACAGGGCTTCCGGAGCTATCAATATATAATAAATGTACACCCGTAACTATCATACTACACTAGAGCAAGGTTGAGTATCCATCAGAATACCTTAGTCTCAAACAGCATTGGTAGCAGCTAGTCTACCATTTACGTGACAGTGATTAAAAGCACAAATATAATTGCCCCATCCACCTGGCAGCGGAAAGACCACAGTTATGCGTGGTGCGATAAGGGACAATCGTGGTGTTTCCATATAGTCGTCTTCATAGACCTAATCAGGACTAATCAACATGTACCCCAGGCGATGTGTACACGCAGAACGGACGAATCAGGACGTAGAAACATACTAAGAGTGCATTTAACCAGGGATTAGGTCTAAGCTATGCCACCTAGATATATCCCAGTTCCTTTAGGACCTCATACTCAAGTTCTCGCATAGCCTCTTTAGTAAACACTTGACTTTTCTCCCCTGCTTTGCGGATCCAACCTTCACGGATGTCGGAAGATTCCTCTACCTTTTCCCTTTGTATCCACTTTTCCTGCACTCGAACGCCAACATTTCGTGACATGGCTTTCTTCTTCGATTTCTCGATAATTCTCACAGCTTTGATAAACTTGGTGTGACACTCTGTCTGCGGTAATAAATAGGATGCCTTTCCTTTGAACATGGTATACCAACTGAAGTACAGGTTTTCGCAACCAAGAGAAGTATCCTTAACACCGTATTCGTAAGCGAATGGGAAAAAGCCCGCCATTTCCCAGTCAATCACACCAGCCAGCTCATATTTCCCAGAGGATGATTTTCTGACCAGAATGTTGCGAGGTTCGAGGTCATTGTGGCAAAAGACAACACAATGCTGGAGTTCATCAAGATCCGAGTGAGATAGATCGATCTGGCCGATATCATCGTATTCAGACTGAATCGAAAGTCCGCCATCAGTCCCCAATAACTTGCAGCCTGGCGGTCTCTCATGCTTTTGGAGTATGCCCTCTAGGAAATTATTGATGTCTGGAAAATATCCAATTCCTGGACCACCGATAGCAATAGGAGTCTTCTTGTCGTTTGATATATAAGGGGTTGCCGTAAGATGTTCATAGACATTCTTGATGTCTCCAAGCTTCTGAAGTTTATCCACAGCACAAACGACCGAGTCTACCAGTTCCAGCTGGTTGGTTTCGTCGAGTGTGTTCCAAATATCCTCAAGCAGAACGGTCCCTGTAAGATACTCGGTCACGAGGTAATTGACCTTCTTCGCATCTATGGTAGTCGCTGTACCAATCTGCTGAATTGACGGAACAATATCATTTAGTTGAACGTGCCCTAGACTATTGAGAGCTGCGAGGGTGGTGAGACGACTTTTTGATGTCTCCGATTTTTCAGTCTCGAGTCGGACAATGACTGGCAGTAGAATAACCTCAACCTGGACGCTGAAGGTGCAGATATCGAACGTGTTCGAGATTATATTGCAGCTTCTTGGCTTGAGGCCAACCACACTCGGGAAGATATCAGAGAGAATCCTCTCATCTGGGACAAGAAATCGTTTTTCTGCAGCCATGTTGTTAAGGGTGAAAGATATGAGAATGCCGATGTTGGTGGAGGGCGGTGTGCGTGATGGTAAAGAACGGTAGGACTAGGATCTTATATTTGATCTCGTCGACAATATATTAGAGAAGCTAATCAAGGAATATTAGGTAAGAAAATGAGATATTATGCTTAGCTGCTAGTGTAGGCTGCATGCTTATAGTATAGCGTTTGATAACTAGCGCCTAGTATAAGGAAGAGCTGAGGAATAAATTGCTCCGCAAAAAACAACTTAAAGAAAAATAGTTATTATTTGACAAATTAACGTATCAATCGATCGGATAGGGTGTTCTTTATACTAGAGACTAAGGCTAATAGGAGACGTAACGAAGCACTCGTATAATATTCGATTTATTGGAGGAGTGCACTTGAGATAGGTAAATAGACATCCATTATGATTACCAGGCCCACTTGGTAGGGTCTTTCTCCCAACCGGACTTTCTGGGTGGCCTAGTTAAACGCCAGAGAACAAAGGTCATGTCGGAAAATTTCTCGCCGGGATCGAAGCGGTCGGGGCCTCGGAAACCTGCAATGTGCCTAAAGCTAGTTAGCATATTCTGTTTTGTAATATGTATATAGCGTATCACACACATATCCCCGGTTGACTCGTCGTAGATAATCTTCTGCAAAAGAGGGAGCCCTGGCTGCCATCCATGACGCTTCAACTCTCTTAGGTTTGTTAGTTTCACACCCGACACGCGAATAGGGGCTCTATGAACATACTCCCAGACATCGCGGAACTTCGCCCGGACGGCCTCGCGCAACAGCGCCGATTCAGGCCTCCAGAACTGACCCGTATCGAGTGGCTTTCCGGGGACCATGTCCCACACAAGATGTGTTATATAGCCATCTGGGACGAGGCCATCACTGCATTGATTTCCTTCTTTGTAGGCGAGAAGGGTCGGGACCATATCGCAGTGCCTTTCTCTGAGATCCTTTAACGCTTGTAGCTCCAAATGCTCACGAGGTGGAGCGCCCTGTTGTCGTCGAAGCTCGGGTGGCTGGTATTCTGTTCCGGGGATAGGAATCTGAAAGTAAATCCGTATGAATGCCTTCTTGTCTGTCGCGCTATGGCAGAGGTATTTGAACACGGCGAAGCAAGGTCCACTACCTAACTCAAGTTGACGCTCCGTCATTCTTTAGAAATCCTCGGTGAGTTTCTCCTCGAGAACCCACGCCTGGGGTGGGGGCGTATGGAAGGTAACCTGTGTACCTAACAGGATTTCAGAATATCCGAGAATAGACATTTTGCTGTGTCTATGAAAGGAGATGTAGGTAGGGGACTTGATAGAAGGGAGGAAAGATTAAAGTTCAGATGAGCGTAATGAGGCAACCACCTCCGGGTGCCCTTGTCCTGATATACTCATAAGTTATCATAACATGAAGAGAAAGAGTAAAAGAGAGTGAAGGGGGGAAAAAGTGAAAGCAGAGGTGAAAACAAAATGAGGTGAACGTAAAATGAAAGTAAAGTGAAGGTAAAGTGAAGGTGAACTGAACTAAAGTGAAATGTATAATGATCATTAATATAACACCAGACGTTAAGCAATTCCATAACAACAAAAGTGGCGTAACAATAAAGATAAGGAAGAGGAAAGCTGAGTCGCAGTAGGAGAGTTCTTGTGTAGGGTGATGGTGACATCCCTACGGTGGGAGAGCCGTCGTAGTCTCTCCATCTGAGCTTTTGTCCTAGCTACCCACTTATCAATCTAGCTGGTGCAGATGTCAACAATTTCAGCACGATTTTGAAACTTTTGAGAAGATGTGTTGGGATTAGATTTGATTTTCTAGTCCTCCCATTTCTCAAGCGATCTGATATTCGCGAAAAGATCCGAACCAGCCGAATAAAGCCCTCCACGGGCATGAAGAAACTCCCACGGCAGATCGTAGTCAGATTCAAACGCCGGCTTCCACCGGTCCACCCTCGAGTCTGGCTGGTCAACCCCCCAGGGCAGCAGCATTCCGCTGAGATCTTCTTGCGGTGCGAATAGGCTTCCGAGCCCATTTGTCGAGCACAATTGACCGCACCTCAATTGTATGTGGGTCGAACATCCGCCCATATTTTATGAGGGCTTTTTGGGCCTTTTCGAGGTTTTTGCTTTTAGCCTCCAGACTGTTCTGTGTGTCCTCGAGGTTCTTCTTTTGTATCTCGGATGTCCTTCCCTCGGGCCCCAGCCCTTTTCTGGAGATCTTGCACAGCCTGTGTCAGAGTCTCAAGTATTGCCAGAAGTAATGTAAAGGGGGGCGGAAGTGAAATGGGGTGAAAGGCATGGTGGTCGTCATAATAGCACCAGGCTAGAGGGAAGGTCTACAGAAACCATGTTCTTCCGTGTCAGCCTTGTGATGTGCGCGGACTTGCACTTCGGCTTTAGTGGAGCCATCGTGAGCGAGCTCTAGGTACTCGAGGGCTTTCTCTAGCTTAGTGAACGAGTAAAGAACCTTTTTGGAGGAAGGTAAAGAATTTAGGGATTCTTCGGGATATGGTGGTCTCGGAGGGTTCGACGTCCCACTTATCGCCTGGCTGCTCGTTTTTCATGCTCGTTTTTTCGGAGTCAACTTCTTCTGAGGTGAAATGGTCTCGACTTCCTTCAGGGTCAGGTCATGGTTACTCCAGGTAGTTTGTATGTTGGGGAAATGTCTACGGAGTAAAAGACTACTGAAAAGACTACTGAAAAGACTACTGAAAAGACTACTGAAAAGACTACTGAAAAGAATAATGAGGCTGTATAATGAGGCTGTATAATCGGCCGACTTTTGCCTTATTCTCTATGTTTAAAGTATTAAAATATTTTCTATTATTCTGATTGTCAACACTATACTATAACTCTCGATTTAATCCGTATCGCATACCAGTTGAAATATTTATCTAGTGAAATTAGTTCGAAAACCAAATGTTAAAGATTTAATGTAAATGTTTTCTAGACAGTCAAAATGTATGCCTTCAATGTTGTACAATATTATAATATATATTATACTATTATATCCTTCCTTTTGCCAAAAAGGGAAAGTATAGCACAAATCGCGGCCGCAGGGCCAAAAGCCGCAGACGCCGGGCCACCAAAGACCGAGGACTAAAATATCACCAAACTACCGTTTTAGCCTATCGATTGTTTGTATTCTTTACGCTAGAGGCATAATTCAGTAGTCACAGGTTCTAGACTGTCGCGCTTTATGTTCTTTATGTTCTTTATTTAAGCTTCGATGTGGCCACATCTAGTCGTTACATACTCCCCCAGTCTTGCTCTACCTCTGGCACTCTTTTAGTTCCCACCTTCTTATTGCTTCCACTATCCAAGAGTAAACTCTTTAAATACTACTACAATTCTCCCTCAACCCTCCTCACCCATAAATCTTCGCCCATCATGGCCGCGCCCCTCAAGTCAGCCCCCGCCATGACCGTTTTCCGGGGCTTCCCCGAAAAAGGCTGCTACACCTGGTCACCATTTGTCACTAAACTCGAGGCCCGCTTGCGCTTTGGCAATATCAGCTACAACGTTGACGCAGGCTCACCCCCGAAAGGCCCTAGGGGCAAGGTACCCTACATCACACTCGAGCACGATGGGCAGTCTCAATCGATCTCCGACTCCACCCTAATTGCAAAGTCATTCATTGAGTCTGGATATCTAGAAGATCTCAATCGCCAACTCTCCCCGGTGGAGAAAGCCCATGACCTCTCCCTCAAGACCTTGCTAGAGGATAAGCTCTATTTCTACCAGGGCCATGAGCGGTGGGTGGTAAACTATTACGCCATGCGCTCCAAGATCTTGGCCAGTGTCCCCTGGCCTGTACAGGTGATTGTCGGCAACATAATCTACAATAAGAACGTCCGTAACATGCAGGGTCAAGGAACCGGCACCTTTTCGGGCGAGGAAATCGCCGCATTCCGGCGGGAAATCTGGGAATCTGTTGATGGGCTTGTATCGGCTGCGTATGCCCAGCATCGGGAGCGGGAGGGGCCGTTCTGGGTGTGGGGCGGTGATGCACCCACGGAGGCTGATACTGTGCTGTTTGGCTTTGTGGTGTCGGGTTTGGTCTGTGGAGCGTAAGTGCACTTTTCCTTGCTATGCCTTATGGCACACACCTAATGATAGATGCTGACTTTTAGGAAGGGCTCCGGAAACCAGGCAGATTGTGAACGGTTACCCGGCGTTGGTGGAGTATGCTCGGAGGATTCATGACAAGTATTTCCCGGATTATCAGCTTTGGGAGTAAATTTGGAAGGGTGACGATACGAGAATAAATAATATCGTAATATCAGTGCATGTATCACTTGAACAATATCTATCTCTAGAATATTATTCATATAGACCGTTAGTCTAGTCTCAGCTATATCTTTTCGTTCCCGAGCCATTTCTCTCCGAACCATTCATCTCCGAATCCATTCTTCTCCGAAGGCCATTACTCCCCAGCTCCTAACCTATTTATTCCGTCTATATAATATACAATATATTTCTATAAATCTAGTAAAATCAACTACTACTTTAAAAGCCCATTTTACTTTGCATGCCAAAATATCCCCTACCCCAAACCCTCATTTTATTCTCATAATGTCAGCCGGTCCTGAACTTGATAACGCCGCTGTGTTGGAATGGCTAGAAGCGGTAAGTCTATTTCTTCTAGCGAAGCAAGACAACCAACTTATATCGATTAGTTCCACCGGGCAAGTGCTACCCTCAACGCCGATCAGTGGCTGGGCGAATTCATGACCGACGATGTGGAGATGCAATATGCAAATAACCCCGTGATCAAGGGCAGCGAGGTGCGACAGATGTTCAAGACCGTCCTCGGCCAACTGGACATGATGGTTCACGATATCCGCTACTTCGACTATGTCGCCCCTCGTATCTATCAAGCCGCGACCATCCGGTATCTGGTCAAAGGAGACAGTCTGGACACCGATGAAATCACCATTCCTGGTTTTGCCGTGTTCTCTGTCCGGAAGGACGATGCCGGGCGTGTGAAGTGCTATCGGGCAGAGACTTTCCTAGAGCCGTCGGCGGTGTTTCAACGAATTGTTGAAAAGTCGAACCAACAATAAAGGAAACTGGTGGTAGGCATATATATTCAGCTTGGTTGAAGTGATGGACAAATTAACTGACACAACAACAGAGGCTATTGGAATGGAGGAGTATGTTTCTCTACAAGGGTGCAGGGGTTGATGCGACGGTTCCAAGAGACGAGCGTATATAGACCTTCTACACAGGTGCAGAAGCTTGTTGGGATTTTGAATTCCCGGGGGATCAGTTACGGGCTCAGGCATTACACGTATAAATATTCATATCGCGTACACGTACATGTGATGAACAGTGCGAAAATCCTAGACGGTCTTATCACCCTTTTATTAGTGTGAGCCATAAAATGTAGGATATTAACCCTGATAACATAAGATTTAAATAAAGGGTAAGAATTTAACGATATAAAAAACAATATTATAGAAAGTTAGGATATGGAGAACGTAGATCTCGAGAATCCAACCATTATACGAGGTGGGCTATAGTAATCCGGAGATGTTGAGGCCTTATGCGTCCGCTTTTGGCCAATGTCACTGTGTCTACAGCACAAAAAAACAGAAAAAGAAAAAGAAAAAGAGAAAGAGAAAGAGAAAACAGGTGGATAATTTAGGATCACCCTGGGGGGCATGTTCATGCAAGATAAAAGCAGGATTTGGGAACATGAACAGGTTGTGGCATGAATAGGCGTCATACTGACGCGATCGATTCTACAAAAAAAAAGTAATAGATATAGATAGATAGATATTTTATATTAGACTGCATATATAAATACATCTTGTTTTTGAATATCTCATTGAACTTTATACTATTTTATTTCCGTATTACAACAGTTCGAAATCATCATGCAACAGGAAGTGGAAAAGCCCTCACGGGGACCTCAATCTCAATTTGAACAGGGTAAGTCAATATCTTATGAAATGGCAATTGCACTCTTATTAATAAGTACTACAGGCCATCAAATTCCTGTCGAGCATCACAAAAAGCCCGGCTTACAGGCTGAAATGGAAGATCCCAAGCCCACCTCAAGCAAACTCCCAACTGAGGATAATGGGTACCAGACCTATAAAGCCGCGGGAAAACTTTCTGGGAAGAAGGCCATCATCACTGGCGGTGATTCAGGAATCGGTCGCGCAGTTGCTATTCTATTTGCCATGGAAGGGGCATCTAGCCTCATCACGTATCTGCCCGAAGAGGAAACAGATGCACAGGAGACCAAGCGACGAGTGGAAGAAACCGGACAAAGCTGTCATTGCTTTGCAACCGATATCCGGGATAAAAAGAACTGCCAAAAGGTGGTTGACACAGCCCTTAAGAGCTTGGGTGGAATTGATATCCTCGTCAACAATGCTGGGACTCAAACGATGATTGACGACATCAAGGATTTGGAAGAGTACGTATCTTCTATTTCTTGTTTCTTTTCTGCTGGAATCTTACATTAACACGTTTCTATAGGTCTCAATGGGAAAGCACATTCGATACTAACATCCATCCCATCTTCTATCTCTCCAAGTACACGATTCCTCACTTGACGAACGGCTCCACGATAATCAACTGCGCTTCGGTCAACCACTATATCGGTCGCCCTGATCTGCTTGATTATACATCCACAAAGGGAGCTATCGTTGCCTTTACCAGGGGATTGTCTAACCAGCAAGTCAAGAATGGAATCCGGGTGAACTGTGTGTGTCCTGGACCAAGTAAGTTCAATAGGCCGAAACTGAATCCAAATATATAAAAACTAATACGCATATGTCTAGTCTGGACCCCTCTAATCCCAGCAACCATGACTACCTCCGCCAAGGAACAGTTTAGTGGTACACCAATGGGCCGCCCGGGACAGCCCAGTGAGGTTGCAACATGTTTCGTCTTCCTTGCAAGTCAGGATAGTAGCTTCATCTCTGGCCAAAGCTTGCATCCGAATGGGGGAGTCGTAGTCAATGGATAACTACGGAATCGCACTGGTCCAACCCTTTCTTCCCAACCTGATCCGGACCCGGACTTCAAACCCAGTAGCAGCCTAAAAGGATATGCGTGATAGTATATTGTAGAAGATAGATGGATATGTGACACGGTTAATTTCATCTAACTACATGTACATATGACCAGAAAGGCAAGAACGCCAATGATCCAATCTGCTATTGTACAAATTCCAACGCCTCAAACCTGCGCCTGAATCTCATCAACGACCCGTCCAAGAGTCCCATTACTCCAGCCATCAACTCGCTCACGATCACACTTCTCATACAAAGCTCGTGCAAGTGCTGCAAGCTGGGCAGCCTCCTTGGGATCAGCCTCTGCAGCTTGGATCTGGACCCAACTGATGACACCAGAACGCGTGATCAGGGTAGTACTGCCACCGACCTGGGCGGCGCGGTACACAATGTGCAGGATCTTTCGGCGAGCTGCAGGACCAAGAGTTGGGGACTGGTAGAGAGAAAGAATGCGCTCGAAGACATTGGCTCGTCGGTAAACCTCCATATCCTACATTCAATGTGTTAGCAATTGTGGTTTTGGAGTGTAGAACTGAAAAAGTAGAAACTTACGGCCTCGGTGCGGAGTGCCTTGATGAACAGGTTCAGAAGCCAGTCAATCTCATCGAAATATCCGTCATCTAACTCAGGCTCGTGTAGGAGGATTTTGTCAACCCAGTACGTTGGGATCTTCTCGACTTCCCAGGATGGTGCCTTTTGCAGGAACTTGTTGACTTTGCCGTAGACCTTGTGGAGGGGGTCTATGAGAACCTCCAGGCAGTTTGCAGCGCACTCGCCAACAATCCAAGGAACGGGCTTCTCCATGCCGATGTTGTTGACTGTCTCGAGGAGCTCACCGGCTAGAGTAAACACCGTGCGCCATTCAGCGTAGGTGGATTCCTTGAGTTTGGCCATGAAGCGAATAATATTGGCGAAGGCCTGTCTTCGGACTTCTTCGTGCTGAGAACAAAGGCAGAGCATCAGCTCGGCGACGTGACCCTGGTCCACTGCTTCTGCGATGTCCTCTCTTTCCCATTTGTTCAGGGCATTGTGGGTTGTGCCTTCGGTGGGCAGGGATCCAAAGATCTCATCAAGGTCAACGGTAGAGGCTTTGTTGGATGAACTAGGCACATTAGAGCCAGAGTCAATGTCCATCTTGTCCTCATTATCGACATTATCTGCCTCCTTCAGGGACTTTTTAAGAAGAGACTTGATTTTCTTAGTCTCAGTTGCTTCAACCAACGCATCCCGAGCAGCTTTGAGCACCTTGGTGCTCTCGCCCGCCTGCTTCAGATTACCCAGAAGACTTGCGATCCAGGCTCCAACGGCAGCTTCCGTGGATGCATCTCCGCTCTTGACGACAAATGGCCATTGCTCAACAATGGCAGCAACAAGCGCGCTAGTAGTTCTAGACGCATCCTCGGATAATGACTGTAGCAAATCCAAGTAGTGAACGGGCTTCTTGGCGACACGTGAGACACAGTTGTCAAAGAAGACCAGTTGTTGGTGTAAAGCATCAGCCTCGGAATTCTCAAGACTGGACAAGACAGATGCGAATGCGTGTGGGGAGCTTTGCAGAACGGAGTTATCAACCAGAACGGTCTTGAGCAGGGTAGAGATACGGCGCGAAGAGTCCTTATCCGAGGTATCCATGAGAACCTTCAGGATCGAGGTGAAGGGTGAGTATTGCATGGATGCCGGCTTTTGCCACCAACGCAAAGAAGCAGACTGTTGTGCGATCTGGAGGATGCTCTGAAGTTGGCTCAAAAGCGATTCGGAATCATCTGCACTAACGTCTGGGGCTTCCAGGCGCTTGAGAACATCAACTAATACTAGTGAGACGTCAAAGTTTTCCTCCAGGGCAATGTCCGGCATCACTTCATAGTAACAGGTCAAGAGCTCTGCAACAGCTTCCTGCTGGGTCAGATCCTCCTTTTCTGTTCTGCGGAAGAGCACAACGACATCTTTGACAGCAGGGCAACGACGGGAGAACTCTGCCAGCAACTTAGCAGAAGCCTGGTTCCAGAATAGCTGACCTTGGCCGTGATCCGCCTGGAAGATTTTGAGAACAGCCCGCAGCTTAGTGAACGCGAGAGTCAGGATTCGGACGGCGAACAGAGTGATAATCTCCGCATTCTGGTTGAGGCAGCGGGTCATGATCTTCTGGCCAAGGGGGCGAGGGAGAATATTTTCAATAACGATAGAAACGGGCGGTGGCAGGATAGGCTGCTTATCCTTCCAGCCGCAGTTTGCAGGTACAGGTAACTGCACAGTTGAGAAAAGGAAAGCGGACTCGGCCATCCACGAGGGAGTGGCCTTGGGGTCTGAAATAAACATGGTTTTCCTCGAGAAGTAATCGGCAACGAGCTCCGGTGCCACTCTGAAGATTGATACCAGCAGTTCAATCTGAAGACTATCCACATCAGGCCGAAGGCACTGGATGAGGAATGAAAGGGAACCGTTCCGCACGGGGACAGAATCTCGGTATTTGTCGACGTAGATGGGGGAATCCAGGCCCAATTCAATGCATGCATCATCATCAACGGCTAAGGTCTCTGGGTCGGTGCCGACGGGATACCAGCCGGTCTCGGGGAGGAGAACGCCGAGTCCGGCAGTTTTGCACACATTCATCATGACTCGGTGGATCTCATTGGCGATGATGACACCTCCTGCATTAGGTTCGTCTGACTCGCGATCATAGCCATAAAGCGTGACCAGTCGTTCGAGGTTGTGTCTGTTGAAAAACTTGCTCTTCGATTTGCGAGACAGAGCGGAATCTTGTACCACATCCCTCTCAATAGCCTTGATAATTTCTAGTACAGTGTCCCGAGGATCTTTCCGGATGTATTCGAGGAAAGACCTGGTGATTTTGTGCTGTTCGATGATATCATTCTTCTCGGATGCATGCTGGACTCTCAAGTTCGCTAGCAGGTATCGCTGGGCGTTGCGTCTGAGGGTCGACTTGTTGGACTCATCCTCTGAGATCTCTTGTGCTTTGTTAGGGGTCAAGAAGACCTCCAGCCGCTTAAAGGTAATATACCGGCGAAGGTACAGCTGTCGTGCAACTGCTCCGCCGTCAAAAGTCACGATCTCCGTAAGCAAACGGAGACATGGTGAGATCAAGTGCTCTTTAGACTTGGTTGCTGTCAGACCGCGGTTGAACAATCTCAGCTGATCTTTCTGCAGCAGATGCTTGCAAAGCGCGATTCCGAATTCCCGGAACTCCAGTTCCGATGAAATCGTCTTAAGGAAAATCGCAAGAACAGAAGGGACACTAGTCAATAAAGGCTCATTGTTATTGCTATCGCCAAATGACCAAGATTGGATGATGTCTGCAAAGCACACTGAGGTTTCATCCTCCTTCCCGGAGTTGGTGATTTGCTTATCGCAATACTCCTTGAGGACACGCAATTTCTCTGCTTTGTCGCTCTCTTTTTCCGTCTGTGCAATTGACAGCAAAAACTCTTTAAACTTGATTATACCTATCTTATAGTCAGTTTTGATGTAGCTTTGGGTGGCTTACGATCTGCCTCACCTTGCTTTGCCAACGGGGCATTTTGCTGGACAGCCAACAGGTCACGCAATGAAGCAGCAGACTTGATATTGGACGTAACAATCGGTTTCTCTGGCTTAGGATCATCGATCTTTCTTCTCTTCGCCCGAGAGGGATGCTCTGTGATGTGCGACATGATTTGATGGGTTGGTGTTATAACTTATTTTTTTTTTATCGATGTTCCGATACCATCGACATTTCCAGCTCGTTGATTGGTTGAGGACTCCCCGCCCGGTACAAAAGTGTGGATACACCGCCTGCTTCTGCCCGATGAATATCAGGGCGGTGTGCCTTTAGCCTCCGATAAGTGGAGACAACATCATCTCCATCCTTCACTTCTGTACATATCTGGTTGTCGGTTTCTCTCTGTCCTTTACACGATATCTTCGAAATGATGACTTAGATAGCCTGTTAGCAAGGGCCATATGTATGGGAATGACACTTAATATTCTGTTGACGGTGATATGAATGGCCCAGATACATACAACTGGCTTATTGGAGTCTTCCGATGTTAGCAAAGCTAACAGGCTCTTTGTTGCTGTGTCAAATGCCGATCTTTATCAGCTTCTGTGGAGTATGCTACACGACTCTCGGACAGTTAGCTTTTGAGACGTGTACGGGGTCAACACTATAGAATTACTATAGTGTATGATTATAAAGAAGTTATTAAATGGTTGGCTGCGTATGCGGCCTTATACTGTCTTTTTAGATATCTTTGTAGATATCTTTTTAAATGACTTTTCAAATGACTTTTCAAATGTCTGCTAACATAATATTTGATAATGATGGCTCCTAACCTATAGCGCCTGTCTACGATATATCTTCAACTCTCACATTTCATTCCATCCTGACAACTAGCAAACGGCTTAAGTGGGCTATTTACACCATCTGATTCTTCGATCCCTTCCTTTCCATTCCAACTTCGTTACCACTTCATCTTCTTCTACTTCTTCTAGCTATCCTCCCATCAAGACCATTGATTTACCTATCACTTCATTCTTCCAGTCATGGATCACACTAGGGATGTTATCAAAAGCCAACTGGCTGAGTTGAAGGACCCCATGAAGGAGATCGCGGCCCTCGACACCGAACTGAATAGCGCCGCCCCTCATAAACGGATTGAGTTGTGCCTGGACATGATGGAAAAGACCTCCCGGGTGAACACTCTCAGGGAAGACACTCAGCGCAAGATTGATACAATGGATGTCCACCGCAAAAAGACTCTGGCTGGCCAGCTTCACGAAATTACGAAGGTCCTAGGCTATAATTGACTCGCGTAATACCAAGAAAACCGAAACCTCCACTTCTGGCACTGCTGGCACCACATGCAAATGAAGAATCTGTAAGCTAGAAGACCATTTAGCATCTTTACTACTCTGTGGAACCTACTGACATGACCAGATGGATTGCGATGGCCGGGCGTTTGTTAAGAAGGATAATACGGACTCGTCTACCAGGACGCATTGACCGAGTGTCCATCTCTCTTGCGATCCGATTTCACTACATTTTGTTGTTCACCATTTAATCTCCCCGTAAAACAACCTATCATAGGTAGGCTCTGATTGACTTAGGAAGGGACCAAAGCAACATTTACCTCGGCCTGATGAGAAGTTTCTATATATTTATAGTGAGACTGACGATTATGTATAAGCACAATAGTCGGTCGCCTATAGGGCCTCTATACTTGACAATATAGGGAGTGATCTGAATATCAAGTTGTTTTATGACAATATTAGCAGACGATATGTTTACGATTCCCCTGCTATGTACGTATGTCTTTCCTTTAGGTTAATCAGTCGCAAACTATACAATGGGGTGTGAGACACAATTCCGAACAAACGGCTTTTTGATATATATTATCGATATGACTATACTCTGGACTACTTGGGAAGGAAGGCTTGATGTATTTACGACAAAGGCTTTTTGCTAACAGGATGCCAGTATCACTTAGGAATGCTTAGTGGTGAATGGAACAACCGATAATACTCCCATTTAGATATCATACAAGAACTAGATCCAAAACAAGTAACTCCCATATTTTAAGCTAAGTGATTCATGCAAAAGCACAATGGTAAAGAGATATGAGACGCAAGAAATAAAAAACTCATGATTGCAACCTTGGCTGGTATATTGGAAAAACAACAAAAATCAACCCCAAGTTCCACCACCACCACCTCTGCCCTGCCGCCGCTGGGCAGAAATACGCCAATCGTCTTCGCCAGCAAAGCGGTTGTGCAGAGGCTGGATGCGCTCCGCCTTCTTACGCTTCGACAATCGATCCGTAGGTGCAACCTTGAAGAAGGTGGGCGCCGCCTCCACGAGCCATTTCGGCTCAATAGCAGTAGTGCAGTGCATGTACTCCTTAGTCGTGAGGACGAGGGTGTGGTAGATGACGTGTTCGGCCGGTTTGCCGAACATCGCGGAACTGGGGTGCATGTACACGGGCGTTCCTTCCACCAGGGTCTTGTATCCCTCCTGGGGGTCTTTACGCGCTGCGTTGCGGAAGAAGCCGGTGCACAGGGACTGTCGCACTTTCATGGTATCCCGGCCGCAAGAGACGATGCGGTGCTTGTAGCGGTTCATGATACCCATCAGCTGCTGGCGCACATCTTGGGCGCGCTTGATCTGTCGTGCTTGGATGAAGTTCTCGAAACACCAGGAGTTATTGAAGCCTGCGTTCTTCCACCCATTGTATACATTGAGGAGGGTCAGATGATCGCCGTGCGGATCGTGGAATTTGGACTTCTTCTGGTCTGCTTGTTGCTGTTTTTCTTTGGGGCGGTAGAAGACAGACTGGATGGACAGCATGGCGACAATGCTAAGCATTTCATCGGAGCAGCCTGAATCCACAGATGCAATGAGCACCTTGGCAAGCGCAGGCTCCATGGGGAAATCCGCCATCTTTCGTCCAAGGCGAGTCAAAAGACCTTCATCGTCAAGCGCTGACAAGGCATATAGTTCTTCAAGTGCTGTCAACATAGTGTTGGTAGGCGGTGGGTCCATGAAATCGAAGTGGAGGAGGTCGTTGATACCCATGGCCTTGAGCATGAGAATGGTATGTGACAGGTTCTGACGCTGAATTTCGGGAATGGTTGTTGGAAGCATTTCAGACTGATAGGCAGCCTCCGTGTACAATCGGAAACACTTTCCAGGTCCTGTTCTTCCGGCACGCCCAGCTCTTTGCTTAGCCTGCGCTTGGGAAATGGGAGTCACCACAAGGGAATCCATGCCGAGCTTCGGATCGTAGGCGTTCTGCTTCACGAAACCGGGATCGATAACGTAGTAAATCTGATCAATTGTGATCGAGGTCTCCGCAATATTAGTTGCAATGACGACTTTACGTCCGCCCGGGGGTGCTGGATCGAAAATCCTACTCTGCATCTCACTGGGTAGTGCAGAATAGACAGGTAAAACGACCAGTTCAGGGACAGTGGGTCCCAAAGCTTTCATGCGCTCGAATAAAATCTCACATGCTGTATCAATCTCTTCTTGGCCCGTTAAGAAGACCAGAATATCACCTTGCGGTTCTGTCAAGTGAATCTGCATGACAGTGATGAGGGCGGCATCCAGATAATCAGATTCAGGTTCCTTGGAGTACATGACTTCGACAGGGAAAGTTCGGCCAGGAATGGAGAAAATGGGACAGCCGTGGAAGTATTCAGAGAACTTTTCAGCGTCCAGTGTGGCGGATGTGATAATCAATCTGAGATCGGGTCGTCGTTTGACTGTCTTTTTCAACAATCCGAAGAGAATATCAGTTGCGATTGTCCGCTCGTGCGCTTCGTCAAGCATGATAACTGAGTATCTCTTGAGGTCTGGATCCAGAAGAATTTCTCTCTGAAGCATTCCATCCGTCATGTACTTGATCTTGGTGTCTGGGCTGGTACAGTCCTCGAAACGGATGGTATATCCAACCTCTGCTCCGAGCTTGCAGCCAACTTCCTCGGCCACACGTTTAGCCACTGACATGGCAGCAACACGGCGAGGCTGGGTGCAACCAATCATTCCGTTGTTTCCATATCCACCCTCGGCCAGGTACTGAGTCAACTGCGTAGTCTTTCCAGAACCCGTATCTCCGACAACAATCATCATTTGATTGTCCTTCACTGCATCCAGCAATTGCTTCCGGAACTTGTAGACGGGCAGGCTCTCGCGTTGCTGTTTCATGGACATGGTCGTCCGCTTTCCAAAAGATGCGTTCTTGCCCATCGTCACTCTCTTCCACTCTGGTACAGCCTCATCCTGCTTGGGCTGCTGCGCACTCCGAAGATCAGCGGCAAACTTTCGCTCTTCCGGTGCAACCATGGGATCCTGCCATTGAGCATTCAGGTCAACATCCGCCGCCTTTTCGGCCGCCTTGTCCTGTGCTTCCTGCTGCTTCAATTCGCGTCTCTCCTTCGCAAGGTTGGTTCCTGCCATTGCAGAACGGTTCATTGAACCATCAGGAGCCTTGACAACACGAATAGGAGAAAGTTCAAGGGATTGTTTCGTCTGGCCAGCCAAGAAAGGAGGCTCCTCGTCTTTGACCTCAATGTCGATATCTTCCTCCTCTTCGAAAGTGCCTTCGCCGGTGAGCGTTGCGTTATATTCCTCGTCGATATCAGGATAGTCTGCTGCAGAGGCAACACCGGAGGCAATCAATTGTCTTATCTCCCACCGCTCTGGCGAGGTCATGCGCTTTCGGTTCCTCATTGGCCGACCAACGGATCCTTCAATAACGGGCACATCGGAGCCGAGGCTGCCGTACCTATCATCTGCGAATCCACCATCGAGACGTTCCATATTTGCACCAGAAGCAAGGCGCTTCTGGGGAACAAGATCCATGCCTGTCACTTGATCCACCTCCTTCATGGACAGCCCGATGCGAGTACCTTCAATACTAGCGACTTTGACTTTGACTGATTGTCCACGCGAAACCAAATCTGAGGGATGATTGACTCGCGCTCCTTCTTGCATTGCTGAAACGTGAACAAGACCATCCACCTTCCCCTTGACGCCCTTTAGGTTCACAAAAGCGCCGAAATCTTTCACACCCGTGACGGTTCCATCATAGATCTTGAACAAAACGGGGTGGTCATCCAGCTCGACAGGTGGAGGACGGCGGAAATCATCATCCTCGTCACGATCACGGTGTCTCCGACGGTCACCATGGCCATTGCGACGGCTGTCCTCCCGGTTGTTGTATTTTCCAATCGATCTACCAAACTCGTCCACGAGATCATCGTTTTTGTTATAGCGCTGGGCACTTCGAGACCTTGATCGCGAGCGGTATTTGTCTCTGCGCCGTCCACGGTCGTAATCGTTGTGTTCGGGGCTGCGGCTCCGCTTCCTCGTTCCACGGTCGTTTCTCGATGCATGTGGTTTGTCCTCCTTCGCTTTTCCTGCCAGGCCCTCGAGCATCGCGAAAGTGTCGTCCATCGCACCTGCTTGTGCGTCGGCCTCGTCCGCCGCTTGGCGATCTGTGTAGTCTTCTTCCGCCCAGCGCTTCTCCGTATCAGGGACCGCAAGGCCCTTGAACACGCGAGACTTTTGCTCTAGAGCATCAAGTAAAGCCATATCGTCGTTGGCGTCAGAAGTTCCCTTGTCCTTCTCTGCTTTCTTTCCCTTATACTTGGGGTGCATCGTGAGCACCATGCGGTCGACACTCTCCAAGAGACTTTGGGGGAATTCGCCGCCCATGTCGTCGAAGAATTTCTTGAAATCGGCAAACTTGCCGTTGCATTTCAGGTGCTGATCGATCACGAACTCTGCGAGGGTCTTGTCGGCGATTCCCAGGTGATTCTCGAACTCGTTCGTCACGCGCGAGACGAGCGAGAACAGCTCCAGAGACTCGAGGTCATCCATGATGGGCGGTGGGACAAAAGATATCCAACCAAATAAAAGATAGAGCCAGCAAAGCTGGAGAAGTGACGTTTAAATTGGCGAGCGCGCAAAACACTGCTACCCTGGAGCTCTTCCCTCGCAGTTCGGGATCTTGAAGGCGGAAAATTAGTGCAGCCGAAGTTGCCACCGATAAGATAAGGCGATATGCACTTTTTTTAAGCACTTGAAAATGGTTAAGTGAGAGACTTTATCGATTTATGGTGACAATATAACCTTGGAGTATAGTAAATGTGGAAGATCTTCAAACATATTGCATCAAAGTGTGAATGTAAGTCGAAAGAGACGCACAATAGGGCAAAAACTAAGAGTAAATAAGTCTTAAAGGTATTAGGTATTGGAGATCGGTTTTATACATCTAATATACATATTTCTTGTTGTACATATTCATCACTCTTTGGGGACTTCTGTGTCATAGTACGACTCTTTAGAGTCAGACCCCGAGTCGTCCAAGTCGGGGGATGCACCCTCTTCCCCCTCCGCTTCCGGTGAGGGCTCATATAATGAGAGATCGGCGTCGGACGACTCACCCTCTGCAGCCTCCCCAACCTCCGAAGCAGCTTCTTCAGAGAGATTGATTTCCATCTGCTCTCCTTCACCAGATGGTTGCATCCAGTCTCCAGCAACTCCCATGCGTTCCTGCTCCAACAGCTGTTTCTGCAGGGCAATCTGGCGCTTCAGAGAAGCACCCTTCCGCAGCCTCTTGTTAGCGGAGAATTCAGTCAATGCCCGAACCATCCGCTCCTCAACAAGTTCCTTGACGTGACTCGCCAGAGTTCGGTCAGTGAAGACACCGCCGAATCGGAAACTGAGCCACAGGTACAAGATAACTGCCCTATGAAGGCTCTCCAGATCATGCAAATAGTCGTTGCTGCCAGAAACGGGCTGCTCAATGACTTCCAGGTTGAGATAGGCAATGTCCAACAGTCGCCCTTCATGATGTTCGGCTACACAGTCCGCCATAGCACCGGTAACATCACGCGCACCTGAACTTTTACGGTCCATTGGAGAAACCATGAACTTTAACTGGTCCTCAAAGGGCAGTCCTTTGACAGTGTCAATAATTTCGGCGTTTTCCAACTGACTGCTAGGGTCACATAAGAAGAACAAAGGGTTGACCTTGGCAATGTCCAAGACCCGCTTGATCAGATATTCGAAAGGTACACCAGGTGGGAAGTAGGCGGCGAATTTCCGAAAAACAGATTCTGGAGGGAAGATGCCTGCCGCACTCAGCGGTGGGGGCTCCAACTTCAGAGCTTGCTGGATATATGGAAGGTCAACCTCTTCGAGACAGGAAATCAGGCCCACGTTAGGCTCCTCATTTGTGCTTTCGGTGGCATTGGCTGGGCGATATCGACCAGCACGTCCACCAATTTGTTTAATCTCGGGGACAGTAAGCCGTTGAAGTCCGGTCGGAACACGCTTGACGAGGGTGTCAAAGATAACACGTTTGCAGCTCCTATTGTGGGTTAGAATGGAGCGCAAATATAAACAGGGAGCGTAGAACTCACAGGTTAAGACCCATGCCAATCGCGTCACTTGCCACGAGGAAGTCATAGTCATTATCTGGGTCATTGAACAGATTTGCCTGTTGGGTACGAATCTCTGCTGGCAGACCACCATAAACGATGGCTGCGCGTCTCCCGGTGGTCTTCTCAATGTCTGCCTTCATGGCGTGTATACCTTTCCGGGAGAAGACGACTATACAGTCACCCTTTTCAAGGCTATTGAGATTACCCTTTAAACTGTGCGGCATCACTTCCAAGGCGTTCAGACGTTCGTAGCGGTGGACTTCCAAATTATCTCCCGTGAGTGCACATAGTTCCCGAATCAATGGTATGGCGCGGGTTTCACCGCACAGGTGCAGTTCAGCTACCTGAGCACCAAGGAAAGCTCGAGTCCATGCCCATCCTCTGGATGAATTAGCAATCATTTGGATCTCATCGATCACGCCAACATCGTATTCCTGCCCTAGGCTAACCATTTCCACGGTATTGCTAGTAATACGCGGCACCTGATCATCGTCCGGAAATTTGACATCGTCACCAGTGACGAGACTGCATGGAACCCCATCTGCCTTGAATCGATGATATACTTCTTGCGCAAGCAATCTCAGCGGACCTGCGTAGAACCCATTCTTGCTTTTCGCCAGCCGTTGTAGTGCATGGTAGGTTTTTCCGGAATTCGTCGGCCCGACATGGAGATGGATTGTTCGCTGCATCGATCGTGCGCGCGGATACCACTCGGCTGGCCATCGAAGGTCGGTCACTTCTTGCTGTGCTTCCAAGATCGGTGCTGAAAACCTGGTAGTGATATTTTCCGAATACTGCATGTATTCCACCTCCTCCCGCAGACCCTGAAGTCCGGAGGCGAGATAGGCCTTTTGCAGCGCTACCTTTGTTTGCCGAAGGGGTCCCCATTGTGCAGATGCCTTCTTATCATCTGATTTGCAGGCGTTTTTGATTTGGCGCTCGAATTGGGTCCATCCTTCTAGTGAGTCGCCTGATTTCTGCAACTTGCTGTACACATCGCGCAGGGTCGCATCCACCAGTTCGTTGAAATCTCGTGCGGCCGCAATATCCTGTCGGGCGGACCTTGCGGCCGAACCTGCTCCATGTGATTTGCCTTTTTTTGTGTCTTTCCTACCTGTGGCGATCTCTGGTTTGACCTTTCTCGATCGTTGCAGAATCGAGGTTGTGGTGAAGGGTCGTACAGCGAAACGAGCCAAGGGTCGCAAAGTGAGGGAGCGACTAACGCCAGTCCATGGCTGCATTCCTAGACTGACGGGGACTCCAATCCCGTAGAGAGGAACAATTCGAGAACAAAGAAAGTCCGTAAAGTCCGTAACAAAGAGAAAGGGTAGACTAAAGAACAAGGGACATAAGGAGAGAAACCAAAAAGTTCCCTTATCGACCTGATCCACTTTAAAGCTCCAATGGTGGGGAAAACCATCTTCCCTTCATATACCTCAGACGGCCACCTCTCCTCCTCCTTGAACTGAACATCTATTCAATCTTCCTTACTATCGGTCGGCTTTTTTTCCCTGTACTCTTACTCTTCTGTTCCAGTCTTCACCCTGAAGCCCCAAGTTGTGGGCTGCCCGCCATCATGGGCTCCTCGATAATTAACATTCAACGCGACTGTGGGTGACTGCTTCTACTACCTTTTGCAAGAACCCCTGGCTGACCTGATACTGTCTGGAATAGTTATACTGAACACAATCCGCAATACCGGTGGCCATGAGGTGAGCCCGACCCCTCCGATCAACCCCTCTACCGCGGATACTGACGGCAACCCTCCCCCCTAATAGTGGAAAGTTCTGGTGGTCGATGAGACCAGCAAGAAATTGGTCGACGGCGCTGTGAAGGAGGAGGAAATCCTCAATCTCAATGTTTCCAGTGAGCTCGTCTTGTTCTTTGCGACTCAAGCGATCTCACTAATCACCACCACACCACAGACGTCGAGCAGATCGAACATCGACGACCGTCCAATCCCGACATGGATGCGTTGTACATATTATCCCCGGAATCGTACGTGATCGACTGTCTGATGGCAGATTTCGAGGTGGGCCGATACAGAAAGGCATTCTTGGTGTGGACTTCATGTTAGTGGGCTGGTGAACCCGAAGCCATCGCGACGTCATTTCGCTCACACAGCTTATAGCCCTCGACCCGCAGCTGCGATCTCGGATTGACCGGTCCCAAATGGCGCGCGAGCGTATTGCGGACTTTTACACTATGAACATCAATTTCTACCCCAGAGAATCGCGCTTGATCACATTCCGGGACCCGTGGAGCTTCCCGGTGCTCTTCCACCCGGGTTGCAACAACTTGATTCGGCGTCATTTAGAAGAATTGGCCCAGAAGGTAAGATATACCCTCCGAGCATGCTAATTGGGCTTACTGACGTTGAATCAAGGTCGTCTCTCTTTGCGCTTCTTTGGGTGAATACCCTGTGATTCGGTACTATCGACCCCGGTCTCCGACTCACGAAGCCGGAGTCATGTGCTCTCACTTGGCGCGTTTCATTCAAAATGAATTGGATCAGTTTGCGCAGCATCAGCGTGACTTCCCGCCCCAAACAAACCGCCCCCGAGGCGTACTACTCGTAGTAGACCGTTCCATGGACTTGTTCGCGCCCCTCATTCACGAGTTTACATACCAGGCCATGGTCCATGATCTTCTTCCTGTCACAGATGGAGACAAGGTCACCTACAAGACCGTTCTAAACCAGGGCAACAAAAATGAGGAGGTCAAGGAGATGGAGATTGGCGAGAATGACCGAGTCTGGGTGGACTATCGCCATATGCATATGAAGGATGTGCTTGGAAAACTTGGCGAAGACTTTGCCAAATTCCGAGCAGCAAACCCTCAGTTTGCAGACGAGTGAGTTTCAACGGGCCATCCCCATACCAGAGTCGGAATACTAACTTGGGCTTTTTTCAGTAACGACAAATCTAACGTGAACACCATCAAGGATATGTTGGGCGGACTGACAGAATTCCAACAAGGTAAAGACGCCTACACGCTGCACCTCAATATGGCACAAGAGTGTATGAACTACTTCCAGTCCCGCAAACTCTTGGAAGTGAGCTCCACCGAGCAGTCATTCGCCACAGGTCTGGATGAGAACTACAAAAAGGCAAAGAACCTCGCAGCGCAACTCGTACAGCTCCTCGATGACGACTCAGTCGTACAACCAGATCGGCTTCGACTCATACTTCTGTACATCATGTATCGTAGTGGATTGCTAGGTGGTGACATTCGCAAACTCATGGCGCACGCTGGACTCCCACCACAAGACGGCGGGGTGATCGCCAACCTTGAACTCCTTGGAGTTCGTGTCGAGAAACCTCTAAAGGATGAAAAGCCACCAGCGCAACCTCTTTTCAACCGACGGAACCCACCACCCGAATCAGAGGAGCTCAGCCTAAACCGGTACGAGCTAGCTATCAAGCAGATGCTCGAAGACCAGCTTCAGGGCAATCTGGACCCGACTACTTTCCCCTTCACACGTCCGCACACCGAGACGGACGGCGCTATAGTTGCCCAAGAAATGCAGTCCCAGCAAGCCTCTTTGCGCAGCGCAAAACCGACCTGGGCACGCACAAGATCCGTCGACCAGCCTCGACAGCGCATAATCGTCTTTATGGCCGGTGGTGCCACCTACGGCGAGTCACGAGCCTGTCACGAAATCTCAGCGGCATACAACCGGGACGTTTACCTTGCCACAACTCACATGTTGACCCCGGGTCTCTTCCTCCGGCAGGTAGGGGACCTTGGTGTTGACCGACGTCGTCTAGACCTCCCATACGAGCGCCCCAAACCTACTGCCCCGGCTCATCTCTTCGAGCGCCCAGCCCCTCCAGCTCCCAATCCGCCACCACAGAAGAAGCCCGTCTCAACAGCACACCTCAACCCGCCAGCTCCGCCAGAGGCACTGATGGCTGGTATGTCAATAAACGGAAGCGGAAGCGGAAGCAGCCCTGCCTCCTCTGGCAGCGGAAAGCACGACAAGAAGGACAAGAAAGATAAGGATAAGAAAGACAAGGACAAGAAGGACAAGAAGGAGAAAAAATACCGTTTCTTCAAGTAGCATCCGCCATTTCTATTTCTCTTGATCCCATCCTGTTTTCTGTGTCCTGCTGTCCCCGTCCAGCGCTTTTGTGATACCATTCTTTTCCTTGTCTTTCTGTTGGTCTGGTCTGGTCCCTAGCATTCAAGGCGCTATTGTCAGCGGTTTTTTCTATTTATTTCCCAAGATGAGTCCTATAAAGACTTAGGTCATGGGAGTGTGTTCATTGTACTACAATTTATGTTAGGTAGAATCTGGACACCAGTTTCAACTTACAATGCCTACAGTAAATATTCAAGTTAAGCATTCAAACAGAAACAAATGCTGTATCTCTATTTGAAACTGATATCCACATAACTTTAATTTTATTTTAGAATACGTATAACTGAAAATTTGGTATTTCTTTTTATAAGAATGGACTGTAAATCTATAATACACTCTATGAGAGTAAGTCCTGCGCCAGTGGCCTTTACACCCATCAAATACCAAAGGTTATACATAGAACAGTCTCTTGCACAGGATATAGCACTCTTATAGGACCAAATAACTAACCTAAGGGGCGCGTTCCAGTGTCTGCCAACACATGAGAAAATAAATTGTGAGTCTTCCCTGACAGAGATAACCTCCTCATCCAAATTTACTCTGTCTAGTCTGCCAATTGGAGGCATTTCCCATACAAACTAATTCTATTTACTCCGTAGGTACTCCGTACGTTCGGGAATCATACCCTTTTCGAGCGCTACCCCTGCCATCAGTCACGCACTAATGCAGCCGAAAATGCAGTAGTGGGGTCTTGATTGATTCTTGTCCATTGCGATTCAGAGCAGCATGGGGTTTGTTTTGTTTTGGAGAGAATGCATAAAGCCCTATATAAGGGCTCTATATACAACGAAGAAGCATTATGGTAGGAAATCTGCTTAACTCTTCCTATGCGAAGAATTATGCTAGATCGGCGACGAGGGGAGGAGAAAACGGCCCTAAGGCTGTAGTTTCCATGGATGAGAAGTGACAGGGGTGCCGAGAGAGGTATAGAGTGCATTGAGAGAGTACTTAATAGGCTGTAGGAGGTCACTGGTGGATTCAACATCGTTGGGGGCCATTTTTTAGCAAAATGACAAGCTCGCGAGCCCATTCAGGCAAGCCATGGGGTGCAGCCCCCTGTTTTCACACCTTTCAGTAAGATACAGGTTTGCATACCTCGAATCTTCGATATCTAGCTATCGGCAGACGAAGTTGTCCCGATCGGGGAATGGACAAGATGCTGCGTCAGGCTGCGATGGCTGCGATAGAAAGGACCTTTCAAGCTTTAGGAATTCTCTCCTCTCAGGGGGATAAAGAGGAGGAACCGGATATGAAAGAGCAATACCCGGACAACAGAAATGCGGACGATGGAAAAGATCGACTAAAAGTGAAATGGTTCTCGGAAATCCCACGCTGCTCTGTACGTCGCTTCTGCTCGATTATGGCTAATACTGACGTTGCAACAGTTCCAATGCTTGTATCCACCAGCTTTGAGTTGCGGTTGTTATTACTCTGACTTCAATTGCATATGCAGATCGATCCAAGGTATCGCAGCGGATGAAGACATCGAAGCTTGCATGAACTCATGCCCAGTGAACCCGGATCAACGCTGTTAGTAGCCTTTCTCCCTTCGCATCTCACCATTTCTAATTGATATTTTGTTTAAGGGACTCCATCGCGTATTCTTGACTTTTGCGAGCTGGTCGGCGAACATGTTCAACTGCCAGAATATATGGCTCAGTTCGCGCGGTTGCATCGACGACAAGATGATCAAGTCAGTTATAGTGATGGAGGGTACTATTCCACCGCCAGTGATGATGATTGGGTCAGCTATAGTGATGAAAGTTACTATTCCACCACCAGTTATGATGATCTGCTGCTGCCTGTAACGGCAACATCGTATACACCAGCTTCGGCGACAGCGACTGCTTCAACTAGCAGTGAAACGATACCAGCACCAACATCAACTACTACAGGAAGCACGTCTACAGACACTATATCGTCTTCATCCTCCTCAGGTCTCTCAACTGGAGCAAAAGCTGGCGTCGGAGTGGCAATTCCACTAGTGGTCATAATAATAGCGTTATGTCTATTATTGTTCTTTCGCAAGCGAAGAGCAAACAGGAGAAATGGAGCCGGCAACAATATTCCTGAAATTAGTCAACAGCCATGGCCAGAGAAAACCTTGCCAGAGTCAAAACCCCTCCCTGCCGAAGCAGATAGCATCGCTCTTCACGAACCGGACAGCAGTCCTATATTCGAATCACCGTCCCTGGTTGCCAGTACGCAGAATCCAGGTGTTTACGAGTTGAGTGGCAGTTCTGCTGTCAGACATCCTCCCGCGGCATCTCTCGCCACAGCTACGCAGAAGCACAGGACCTCGCTAGGCCATCACTCTTCTAAGACCTACTTATCCGGGGATAACGAGGTATCTCGCACGCCAGTCACATCGTCTACCTCTACGCCTGCCTCTGGAATGATCCCAAGTGGAGGTTTAGATGCCTCAATTTATGCCCTGGCCGATTCTGATGCACTGTCGCCGAATACACAAGTGAAGGCTCGGGAGGGTACTGAACGGCCGTCATCAGGTGTGGAAGTCCCTGATGCGCAATTAGCGCAACTTGAGGCTGAAATGGCGCGTATAGCGGAAGAAAGAGAACGTTTGCAACAAATGCAGGTGTTGGCAGACAGAGAGGCAGAGCTGAAAAGGCAGATTGCCGCACGAAAAGCTGCAACCTCGGGGACAAAGTCAGATAGCTGACTTGAAAATGGTTCAAATAAATTAGTTTGAGAATAATAGACAGGCAATATGATATCCGCTACTGATAATTATCGAGGACATTGGGGATATATTGTATGTCAGAGATATAAACTGTATTATTCAAAGGGAAATACGAGGCTATATATACGAGAAGAGGAAGTCAATTTCCAATCAACTTGGTATTTTGTATAGAGATATCGCGGGATTAATTCCCTTGGATTGCACCGGCCTCATACCACAATAACTATGAAGAATCACGAAGAACCTTGCATAGCTTGTGTATATTCAACTCGTCCACTGAGGGGCTCTCTCACCATCGTTCTGCTTGCCGCAAGCTAGGTTACAAGTATTACCTTCATGTACATCTATAAATAGCATCTAAAAGAGCAATCAAAAGACAAGACAAGACCACATAACCGGCCGACTATGTATTCTTGGAACAAATAAAACAACAAATAGGGGTATCATCGAACACAAAAACAAGACCAAAAAAGCACATTTGAAGCATATCCATCCATCCATAAAACCCACCACCTAAGCCCCCTCCCCAAGATACTTCAACACCTCATCATTCTGATAAAAAGCCTTCCGTATCCTCTCCGCCCTCTTCTTATCCTCCGCAATCTTATTCCGCACCTGTTTAGCATTAAGCTTCTGCACCTTCACCGGCGGAGGTTTAGGCGGCAACGGATCTCCATCCCGATCAAGTCCCGTCCCCAGTCCAGCCGTGCCGTGCTTAGCACGGGGCTTGATAGGTTCACGAATGCCCTCACGACCCGATGCACCGAGCCCAAGTCTGCTATCAGGATCCCAGCCGTAGGTAGAGAGGTATCGGAGACCTGAGCGTGTGCGGTCGAGGTGCGATGGCGGGTGTGAGTGGGTGAGACAGATCTGGTGCGCCAGAGAGGATTCATGGGGTCGGGGGTTTTGGTCTGTTGCATCTGCTGTGGCTTTGGGGATAGGCAGTTTGCACACTTCGCAGTATTCCGAGGCCACAGGGGCGGAAGCGGGAGCGGGAGCGGGCGCGGGCCCTATGGGTGGAGGCGGGGGAATTATGTCTTGAGTCATGTCTTGAGTTGGCGGCGCGGAATGTGTGCGGATTGGTGGTGAGGATGCACGCTGGGTTGGTGTGCTTGGTGATGTACTTGCGGCTGGTTGGCCCATCACAATAGAGAGGTATTTGTCTGCGATGCTGGTGCCGGAGGAAGAGGAGGGAGTTGGGGCTGTTGTAGTGTCCAGATCGGAGGAGCGGACGAACTGCACGGGTTTTCGGCGGATGCCGGAGCTGAAGGGGCGTTGTTGCTCCGGTGGGAGGAAATAATCTTCGTCCTCGGAGGCCATGCTGGGAATTGTAGAGCTGTGAAGGCGGGAAAAGGAAGAAGAGGGAAAGAGGATTGGGGGGGCGGAGCGGAATTAAATGGTGGCGATAAGAGATAAGCGGAAATGTGGACGTGTACGTTGTAGAAATCCCTTTGGACACACACCTGTCCTTTCTCTTCCCACTTTCGCATCTCAATTAAATATGCCCATCCCCATCATTGCCCAGGGCCTCCGGGATGGTGTCTCGTCCATCCCGCATGCCTGGACAATCCTCCGCATAGCACCATGGGTGCTAGCCCTGGCGGCACTGAAATACTATTTTGAAGGAGCCCGCAACGGCTCTGAACGAATGATGCGATCAAAAGTGATAATGGTAACGGTAAGACACCCATTCAGCACCGCCCAAACATCCAATCACCCAATCTAACAAACATCAAACCCATCAGGGCGGAACGTCCGGAATAGGAGCAGAAGTCGCCCGCGAGCTCGCAACTCGCGGCGCCCAAGTAATCCTCCTAACCCGCCAACCACCCTCCGACCTCTTCCTCTCCGAATACATCGACGACCTACGCACCAGCACGAAAAACCCCCTGATCTACGCCGAACAAGTCGACCTCTCCTCCCTGCACTCCATCCGCACGTTCGCAACAAAATGGATCGACAACATCCCACCCCGTCGACTAGACGGCATAATCCTCGCCGGCGGCATAGCCGAGCCCTCCGCACCGCGTACCCTAACAATCGACGGCATCGACCAAGAATGGCAAACAAACTACCTGGCCAACTTCCACCTCCTCAGCATCCTCAGCCCAGCGCTCCGCGCCCAGCCCGCACACCGTGACGTACGCGTGATCTTCACAACATGCTCTAGCTACATCGGCGGCAACTTCAGCAATCTGGAGTCCGTGGCGCGCGGGAAACAGAAGGTCGTCACGAAACGGACGAAGACTTCCCCGACTCTGTACGCACAGCCGAAGGGCGTGTACGCGCTCAGCAAGCTCGCATTGACTATCTTCGCGCACTCGTTCCAGCGGCATTTGAATTCCTACGAGAGGCCGGATAGTCTGCCGCCTTGTACGCGGGTTATCGTTGTTGATCCTGGTCTGACGCGGACTCCGGGGATGAGACGGTGGTTGACTGGTGGGTCGTTGTGGGGTCTTGCGTTGTACTTGATTACCTGGCCTATTTGGTGGTTGGTGTTTAAGTCGCCTACGCAGGGTGCGCAGAGTATTCTGTATGCGGCTATGGAGCAGCAGTATGGACGGGGTGGGGGTGGGTGGTTGATTAAGGAGTGTCGGGAGATGGATTATGCGCGGGCTGATGTGCGGAATGATGAGGTTGGGAAGAAGCTTTGGGAGTTTAGTGGGAAGATGGTTGAGGAGGCGGAGAAGGAGAGTGCTGTTATGAGGGCTTTGGAGAAGAAGGAGGTTAAGATTGAGAAGCAGAAGGTTGAGGATGAGAAGGTTAAGAAGGAGGCGGCTGAGAAGAAGGGGAAGAAGACTGAGGGATCGAGGAGGAGTCGGAAGGGTCAGAAATAAGGAAGATATGTGCGTATGTGTATATCTATTTTTTTGTATGTGGGTATGGGCATGATATGATTTATATAGATGGAGTTGCGGGCTATTACTCTACTGTGATCAAAGAGAAAACAAGCTCAAAATTATAGACCAAGCATCACAAAAAAAGGAAATTCGTTTCATGTATTCTACCAACTAAATCCAGGGTTTCAGGATTTCTATATCAACAAAGGCAAGATCCATTACAAGCCACAAACACGACCACATCACTCGAAGTAAATTTACTTCTTGAGCTGAGCGAGCAACTCAGCAGGGGGCTCCTGACGGTAACCCTGGGGGTTGTTCTTAGTCCAGAGCCAGAGATCCTCGCAAGCCTGCTCGAGGGTACGCTCAGCCTTCCATCCGAGCTCGGTGTTAGCGCGGGTAGGGTTGGCAGTGAGGTTGAGGACATCGCCAGCACGACGGGGAGCAACCTCGTAGGGCTGGTCCTTTCCGACAGCGGTGGAGAAGGCGCGGACCATCTCGTAGACGGTGCTGCCCTTTCCGGTACCCAAGTTCCAGGCGCGGACACCGGGGTTGTTGGCGCGGAGGTACTTCAGGGCCTTGAGGTGGCCGTCTGCGAGATCCAGAATGTGGATGTAATCGCGGATGGCGGTACCGTCGTGGGAAGCGTAGTCTAAGGGGAAAAAGTTAGATTGGGGCCTTTGCTAATGGGGAGGATGCGGATGAGGGGAGGGGGTTGCATACCATCACCGAAGACCATCAACTTCTCGCGCTTGCCAGTGGCGACCTGGGCAAGAAGAGGGAGAAGGTTGTAGGGGACACCCTGGGGGTCCTCGCCCATGATACCACTGGGGTGGGCACCGGCGGGGTTGAAGTAGCGGAGCAGAGCACCGTTCCACTTCTTGGCCTCGGCCTCGTTGCCGGCCTTGATGGCGTTGTTGCGCTGGGCATTGACCAGGTCGGTGATGGCGGTCTCGACGGCGAACTTGGTGTTGCCGTAGGGGTTGGTGGGGCCCAGAGGGCAGTCCTCGGGGATGGGGATCATGTTGGGGAAGCGGGTGGCATCACCGTAGACGGTGGCAGAGCTGGAGAAGACAATGTTGGTGACATTGTTCTTGACCATGGAGCGCAGGAGGTTGATGGTTCCGTAGACGTTGACCAGGTAGTAGTCCAGGGGCTTCTCGCCGGACTCGCCAACAGCCTAGATTAGGACAATTGGATTAGCCATTGGGCCATATAATACGGGTTATTTTTTTCTCCCTCATCTCATCGGATACATACCTTCAGGGCAGCGAAGTGGATAACGCTGTCAATGTCGGGGTGGGCCTCAAACACCTGGTCGAAGCTGTTCTCGACGGTGACATCGAGCTCGTAGAACTCGGGCTTGGTGCCACAGATAAGCTCAATGCGGTTGAGAGCCTCGCGGGAAGAGTTGTACAGGTTGTCAACAACGACGACCTTGTAACCAGCCTCGAGAAGGGCGAGGGTGGTGAACGAGCCAATGTAGCCCGTGCCACTAGCGGGGCATTAGTTTCCAATATAAGCTAAATAGGTCATTCGACCACTTACCCAGCAACAAGAACTGAACCAGCAGACATGATTTAAATTCCGGGTAATAATTAATAGGAAGATGGAAAACACGGAGAGAGTCCGGAGTAAAAAGCGGACGAGGGCCAGCTTTTTAAGGGGAAATTGGAGGTGGGGGGGGGACCTGGGCCGTCTCCCCACGTGGATATGCGATGATGCGGCCAAGTGGTTTGACGTTGGGTGCGTTTTGTTATTTATTTTAGTTTGGGATTAATTTCCAAATATCCATTGATCTACGCATTGGTACCTCTAATTTCCTTTTCTGCTCCTCTTTGAGGTTATTAGACCCTTGTTGATTATTGATGCGGACATTATATACTCGATGTGTTCTGACCGGGGCAGTGAAAACAGCCCACTGGCTCAAAACGGGCAAGGATATGCAGGGATGTGCATGGAATGCAAAGTGAAATCACTCAATCCCCTGAGACACCGAAATTTCCTGCAAACGTCATTTCCATGCCGAATAGGAACATATATGCAAGGGGGGTCCGGTCCGTTCCCGGGGCATTTTCCACATATTATTTACGGGTTGAATATAGAACGTGGAAGTGAAATTGGTATTGGAAAAAAAATGTAAAATAAAACCGGGTTCAGGTACCAAGTACAATAGTACCTGATTTTGGGGGTCCCGTATTCCCTGTAGATGTGGTAGATAGATAGTGTTGCATTTCAGCATTTCAGCATTGCCAGAAGTCCATGGAGTACTCAAGGCCTCAGGGCTCATTCTCATTCATTCAAGTCTGGAAGAGCTTGGACGGAAGTGGTTAACATGCCAAGGGTAGATACAGTAAAACCTAGTTATAAC
>MUGJ01000385.1:0-14671 GCA_008931945.1 Penicillium sp. BW_162_3FA
TACTTGTAAAGTGAGAGTGGTTCTAAATTAATGCCTGGCAATATGAACCAATGAGAGAGTTATGAACCGGTGGCATACTTAGTCGCCCGTAGTTGGGTCCGATAATAGTGCCCGCGACAGACCCATTCTCTTAGATCTCTCATTCCATATCCGTTGCGGTCAAAAGATTGCAGTCTGTGGACCTTCTGGCAGCGGCAAGACCTCATCATGACGATCCTGCGCATGCTGGAAATCTCCCAGGGCCGCATCACCATAGACAACGTGGACATCTCCACCATCCACCCTGCCGCGCTTCGTGCACAGATCACTGTTATCCCACAGGATCCCTTCTTTCTCCCCGGCACATTAAATTATTGCTTCGACCCTACAGGCACCCTATCGGAACAGCGGATCGTCGCTGCTATCGAAAAAGTAGGCCTTTGGGACTCGATCTGCAGAAAGGGTGGACTGGATGCCACCTTCAACGCGCTGGATTGGTCATATGGCGAGAGGCAACTTTTAGCACTGGCATGGGCCTTGACCACCCCTAGCCCGCTACTTATCTTGGATGAAGCGACTAGCGGCGTGGACTGGGAGACCGAATCTCGGATACTGGAGATAATCGAGCAGGAGTGTGCGGGACAGACGATCATTGCTGTTGTGCATCGGTTGCGGCATATCGAGCGCTTTGATAGAGTGGCGCTTCTGCAACACGGGGAACTGGTGGAGTTTGATGCTCCTAGGGCATTGCTAGGGCGTGAGTCGGGGTTTCGGAAGCTTCAAACTGCGTCGCACTTCGTCACCGTGGATAGTCCTGATTTCTTAGATCACGACGGAATTTTGAGATAGATTCTAGACAATATACTCGTTTATACTCGTTTGCCCTAGAAAATACCTCAGTCATAAGAGAATCAATGAATTGTACCGCTTCTAGATACCACAGAGCAAAATATAAAAGGGCTAAAAGAAACGACAGATCAGAGAGGGGTCTGAGAGTCCGAAAACGTGAATATCAAGATTTGACCCGATGAACAGCAAATGACGAGATGGTTTCCTGCATCAGCCTGCTCAACCGCCCATGACCATATGAGAGGTGGGCGATACTCCACAGGCAACCAAAGAACCTTCTCCCCTTCATAGGTGATCCATTCCCCGCTGAAATTGAGAGCATAGTGATATTTTGAACCGGGACCAAGGCATTCCGATGCTTTTTCGAGGCTACACTCGTCTTGTTGAACTCTTAGGAGGCATTCGTAATTGCTAGTGTCCCAAATGATGTAATCAGTTGCATCTTTCATCATTAAACATGAGCCATCATGAGAGAAGCGCAAAAAACAAGGAAAGATGCTGACATGAAGGGTTTTCAATGGTACACCACTGGTCTGGTAGAGTTGGATGCTGTCGGCACCGGAACACCAGCATGCAATGATGCCACAAGTTGAGACAGAAATATACCTGACCGGGTGGCGGTCAACTTTAAACCGAGTGACGCAGATGCCATTCGTGGAATTCAAAATCTGAATGTCTCCGTTGGATAGGCCGCACACGATGTTGTTTCCATCGGGAGAGAAAGCAACTGATGTCACCTCATCATGAGCTTGGAATTTGTCGAGGCATTTGCCATCTTCCGGGTCCCAGATCCTGATCATACTATCATCTGAACCAGATGCAAGAATACCGCGAGGCGAGAATGCTAGTGAGTGTACCAATTCTCTGTTGTCGTTGACCAATGGTTGGAGGCAGAGTCCAGTATTAGGGTCCCAAATCCTCACACTCCCATCTTCATGTAGAGTTACAACTTTGACGGCGGAAAATGGGGAAAATGCAAAGGAGATAACTGTATTAAGACTACTATCACGGTGATAGCAATGGGTACCTGTAGGATCCCAAAGTCTGACAGTTTCATCCTCCCCACAAGATACAATATTACCATCAGTGGTCGAGGCCACCGACAGGACAGAACCGGCATGGCCTGTCATCTTGTTAGGCGGGCTTCGACTCTTGAGATCCCAGATATACACCAAGTCCCTAGCGCCAGATATAATATTCCCATTAGAAGCCATGGCAACCCCTGTAACTGGGCCATGATGATCAAGTGTCTGAAGACAGGCGTTGTCCGATCCCCATAATTTGACAGTCTCGTCATTTGAGCTTGACATTATATGTCCATCAAGAGTAGCAGCAATGTTGGTGACCCGAGCTGTATGGCCTGAAAGAACCCGGAGGCATGTCCCACTAACTACGTCCAGGACTTTGATCTGGTACTCAGAAGTAGCAACGGCGACATGCTCGCTAGAGATGAAAGAAAGCACCGCCTCCGTTAGACAATCCGATTTGATGGTATTCAGACATTGACCACTTTCAGAATCCCATATCTTGATAGTCATATCAGTTGACGCCGAAGCAATCTGACCGATGGGAGAGAAACTAACACACGTGACATATCTCGTGTGATCAGAAAGAGTCTTCAGACATTCTCCACTCTTTACGTCCCAAATTCTGATTGTCCAATCCGCTGATCCGGATGCAATACGTGCGCCATCCGGCGAAAAGCTGACTGAATTGACTTGCAGTCTATGACCCACCAGGGTCTTGAGGCTGTCACCACTTTCTTTTTCCCAGATCTTAATGGTATCATCCTTTGATCCAGATGCTATGAGTGTACCATCAGGAGAGCAAGCAACTGAATGGACCTGATCGGAGTGGCCGTAAAGGGTCTGTATGCATTGATTCCACTTTGGGTCCACAAGAGGCTTGGTTACAAGCCAGTCTGGCTCTTCGTGCTCAAACGTCTTTCGTATCAGACTATTCGTTGGGGCGAACACAAGTGCTGAGGCATATGCTTGGAGAGGGTAGCTTTCGATAGCACCTCTGGCCGACGAGATGAACCGATGAGAGTCTCGCACAAGGAGTAGAAATTGAGTTTCAGGCAAGAGAGTCTGGCTTCGTCAGTTGTATTCTAGTAGATAAGATCAGGATTGATACCCACCGAAAGCAATTTGATGAGTTTCATCGAAGTGTAACCTGCAACAGAGTATTTCCTCATAAGACTGAGAGCTTCAATCCAATAGAGAAGACGTTCTTTCCAAAACTGATTGATTGGACCATCATCCCGTAAACTGTCTGACTGAAACTTGGTTTTAGAATCCGAAAGATGATCGGCCCAGTAGACACAAGAATACCGGGGGAGCTCAAGTGGATCTCTATGTTTTTTGGAGTCTTCGAGTTCGTCGATGGACAATCCAGGGTGTTTTAGCCCGTAGATATCTCGCTTCAATTTCTTCATACACTCAAGCGATTGAGTCATTATCATGTGATGTCCCTCAATATGGCCATCTGGAAAAATGCTGGATAGGATCTCTGGACCCTGGGCTTGAACAAGGTAATCTTTCGCAGACTGATGCACAAAATAAACAGTCTGATCATAATCTCCTAGAATAAGGAGGCCGCATAGTTTCACAACTGGGGGTGAAATAGCCCAAGTTGTTAAGTTGGCCAATTCGCGCAATTCGCGTAAATGGAGAGGACGATATGCGCTTGTCATGACCAAGAGCAATTTCTTGCACGTTGCTGCGCACTTGGAACTATTCATCTTGTCCAACATGGTAGTGTACATTTCATCAAGGCCTGATAGAATTTGCTCGATTCTCTGGAGTAGTTCATCGGGGCCGACGTCGTTTAGTTCCTTCATGACCAACCATACCCACAAGAAAGTGCCGTCTGCCTTTTCTTTGAGCTTGCATTTCAACTGAGCCAGTTCTTGAGAAAGGTAGGCTTCGAGCTGTTGAGCACGTTTGAGTTCGTACTGTGATGGAAAATTAGGGGCCAAGTCCGTTTCGTAATCAATTCGATATTTCTCGCCAAGATCCGAGACCTTACGGTCAATATAGGCGTTGACGGCATTTTCAACGGCCGCTGAATTCACTTCGAGACTGAGTTGGACGTTTGTCATACCCTTGCCAAGGAATGTTTTGATTTCGGGTTCATTCCGACTCGACAGTAGCCACTTCACCTTGTCGTTTTTAGCCGTTTCGGTGATCAGGTTCAAAAGTTGTGCTAAACCAGGTTCGTCCCTTTTGCATTCATCGAGGGCATCAATCACAAAGAAGACTCTTCCCAAGGAGCTGTCTTGGATAATGTTAAGGAAAACCTTCTTCAGCTTGAAGAATGCCGAGCCATCATTGAATGCATTTGACTGATTTCCTTTGAATTCATCAAGGTGATAGATCAGAGATTTTTCTTGGCGCAAAAGCATCCATATCAACCCCCTGAGGACCGACGTCGCTGTGTTGACCTTGTCGTTTGTACCGCGACAGAAGAAGTAAGATAGGCAACATTCATCAAAGCGAGTCTGCAATCGGGCCTTGAGATCTTCAACAATACCCATGAGTAGCATTGTTTTCCCCTTTCCAGCATCTCCTCTAATCCACAGGAGCTTATTGGAATTTGCGTCGTCCCAATTGGTAAAATTGATGTATTCCTGAGTCCGGAGAGCCCATTCATATGATTCAGGAAGCAACTTGTCTTTTAGTCCCTGAAGAAGTTCGATGTCTGCGTCCATGTCTGAGACCCAACATTTTTCCATCATTTCGTCCTCTGTTTTAGACCGACGCATATTGACAAGGAGTTCGAGATATGAGCTGGTTTGTTGGATCCCAATAACTTTAGCAGCCGCTTTTACGTCCGCCTCGGCTTCTTCAACACCACTCAGTTTCCCATCCCAGTCATCCAATTTGACCAAATCCCTCAGGTACCTCACACCTTGGTTGCGATAGTGGGAGCAGATAGTTTCGATAATGTATTGGAGAATTTCTTTGTATAAATCGAGAATGCGCTCGGCCAGTTGCTCACGTAGCTCGGTCAAGTGGTCGTTTGCCATAGAGCTCTTTTGGTCGAAGAGTTTTGAGAGACTAGAATACCATTTCATCTTGAGAACGACCTTCGTGATGCCCTCGCGGTTTTTCTTTGCCTCATTTTCTGCGTTTGAGAGAAACTAGGGGTTTTTAGCGGTGAAAACACCGCAGAAGATATCGGAAAACACTGGAAAGAAAGGAGGAGAAATGCGTGCATCAGGGAAACTCAAGACCAACTTACCTCTAGAGCAACACAGATGCCAGCCCAAGCAGCAGCAGCGGCCGGAACAGCGCTTAGGCCGGCACCAACTGGTTTACTAACAGACCGAACAACATCGATGGCCTCGCCAAACTTTCCTTCTATCTTGCTGATCTTGGCTGTCTTCTCCAAAGCGGCCTCCAAAAGGAGATTCATTTGAGATAGTTTGTTGTGTTGGCTCTGGTCTTGGTCATTGACCTTGTTCGTTTGATCCAAAGGCAGCTTAGTTGAGAGTAGTATTTCATAGCCCTCCAATAGCTTTGGCTCGTCGGTTTTGAGATCATCATAGGCTTGATGCCAGAGTTCATCTGGGGAGATGTCGATGGCTTTCCTCTTTGGCTTGTGTGTTGCTTCTTGGTTTCCAGAATCAACTAACACAGTTGAAGACGGGTGGGTGGTAGCGGAGTGAACTGAGTTGGCGGGAGAAGTATTGGCTCCATTCTCTGGAGTGGTCGGTTTGGAAGACTGAATATGCAAAACATCTTTCCAAGACCTGTGTGGTTTTCCCATTGTAGTTGGGGTTTTGATGAATGAGATACCAAGTATGAGATGTGGGGGTGTGGGAAAGCCATTTATCTGAGGGGCTCTCTCGTGTGGGGGCTGAGCCGATATAGCCGCCAATTAAACGGATGACAGAAATCGAAGACTTCTAGGGAATTTGAACGTTGCAGCATTCTACTATCGTCTTTATCGTCTTTTACCGTGGTTAGTGGTGCCAAAAAGCCGTGACTGGGTGCGAGTATATGGTTCGGATTGGACAAAGACGTAAAGACAAGCTAATAACACAATTTAAATACAAATATACGTATGATGGACATTATGGAGACAAGCTATCATAGCTCCTCCTCCTCAAGCTCGCCATTCTGCTGACCGAGATCAATAGACCAAGTGAAGGCCTTCAGATCCAATGTGTCTTCAGCACTGGCAGCCTTGCCAGACCCAAAGTTCTTCGGGTTCCACTCCTCAACACCACTGACGCCCTTCAGCTCGTCGCCGAACTCAGCAAAGAGACCAGCGCTGAGAGTCTGGTATTCGCTGTAATCCTTGGGCCAGTCACCTAGGCGCTGAACGGAGAGCTTGAGCAGGTTGAGATGGGCGCGAACGTGCTCGCCGCTAGCCAACGAGTATCCGCCATCGGAGCCCTGCTCTTGAATGTTCAAGTCGTAGGCGGAACCGTCCATGCTGAAGCTGGCGTCGGGGGTACCTTCGAACTCCGCAAGCGAGGGGTCGACTAAGATGCGGAGGAGGCTCTCGTGCACCGCGGCGCTCTTCTTGTAGTACTTATTAGCCATGTGCTGGCCGTTCTTATCGGACTGGTAGCGCTGCGCGATCGCGGTGTACAGCTGCGAGAGAAGCGTGGACATCTCGAGAGTATTCGTATGGCGAGCGCCATTAACGCGGCGGCAGTTGTACACGATGTCCTCGGCCAGACGAGAGGCCTTAACGGCATCGCCAACCAGGAAACGGGCCAGGATATATCGGCGGGCCAGGTCGAGGGTGACGGAAGGGGTCCAGTCGGTTTGCTTGTTGCGGCTATTCCAGAGATCGCTGAGGAGCCAGACGAGGTTCTTGTAGTCCTGTTGCTCACCGAGGATGCCGATGAGGGCGTTCAGGTAGTCCAAGTTGATCTGGGCCAGGTTGATCTTCAGGTCAACGATGACGCGGAGGACCTCCTGAATAATGATCGCGGACACACTGCGCAGTTTCTTCTGAACAGAAGGCTCTGGCTGAGGGATGGTATGGCCAGAGATCAACAGACCCAAGCTGAACACGAACTTGAGAATCTCAGGGGTTCGGTAGACATCGTGAGCTGAGATGTAGCGGAAGGCAGCGATGGCAAGGTTGGTAGCACCATCGTAGTTTTTGCCCTCAAGTAGCTCGAGGACCTTGACGTTGGAGGCGATACCGACCGAGCGGACGAAGTTCGAGGTCTGGTGCTCAGTGAGATAACCGATCATGGTCTGGAGGAAGATGGTCACCTGAGCAGTCTCAGTCAACTTGATGCGCGCCCCTTCGGTGGAAACGAAGTAAGTGACAAAGTCACCGAAGACACGATTAGCAGCCACCTGGCGCTTGTTGGCGAGGAGGAAGTTGTAAAGGCGGGTAGCAGAAACCGCGACCGTGGAGAAAGAGCTGCTCTTGGACTTTATCTGGCTTCTGAACTCCTCGAAGTAGACATACTCGGTGGTCAAAGAGGCGAGGATTTCAGTGACGCTGGAAGTACCCTGGTGCACGCTGTGCTCAAGCTGGGCCAAGAAGACAAGGCTTTGGCGGCCCTTGGATGAGACATCGAGCTGGGTCTCCTTGGAGTTAGAGGTATCCTTCATGACGATCTGGCGGTAGAGCTCCTGGGACAGCTCAACAGCCTTGTGAGCCTGGCTGCTGGTAATGTAGCCGGTAGCAATAGTAGTGGCTGCGGCCACAAGGCGCTCCGAAGAGGTCTCAGAAGATAGGATCTGCTTCGTTGACTCGTGCAGCTCCTGAGACACACGCTGGGTGTCATTGTGACTAGAGTGGAATGAAATTACCTCCTGAAGTTTGGAAAGGCTCTCCTCGTGAGCCCAGCCGTAAGTCTCGCGAGCGGATTCAATGCGCTTTCGCATGATCTTAGTGACGCGCTTCATCTGCTCGGAGGAAACGGACTGAGACTTGGAGGTAGCGCTGGCGGTCTGCTCCTCGAAAATACCGTCAAGGATGACCTCGATCTCCTCAAGGTTAACACCAGCAGGCTTGAGCTTGAGCAGCTGCTCGTAGAGTGCGATAGCGTCACTCTCATAGGTCTTGGTCTCCTGGCACACCTTGGCAAGGGTCAAGGTAGCTTGGATGGTGATCGTAGCGGTGGCTCCGAAGACTGTTTTGACCTTGTTGTAGAACTCGGTGGTAACCTTGTGGACGAAGGCAAACTCAGTGCGATTATTGCGCAGGCAGTGGGTGTAGCGATCGAAGACTGACTGCACAAAGGTGTCGTCCTGGAACTTAGGGCTCTGCTTGGGCTGGTTCAAGAAAGTGGTGAAGAGCAGAGTAAAGTAAGGGACGGCATCAGTGTAGCGAGCTTGGGCCCACAGCTCAGTTGCAACAATAATGACCGGCTCCAATGCCTCGGGCTTGATGTCCGACGAGTGCTTGTTCAAGGCGAGAACAATGCGTTGGTAGTACTCCACGAAGACGGGGCGAGGACGGGTAAGCTCAGCCAAGGTGAATAGGGTCTTGATCACATTGGGGTGTTCAGGGCCGTAGTGCTTGGTGTAGTCATCCAAAAGCTCTTGATAGGTGTCGATGATCTTGTCGGGCTGGGAAGACCCCTCGAAGAAGCTGATCAGCTGATCCTTGATGGTCTCCCTCAGCTTGTCACCCACTGGCCGAGCGGCACGGACCGCACGGTACACGCGGACACGAATACCTTCCTCGCGGGGGAAACGGCGGCGGTAGTGGTAGCACTGGCTCAAACGCTCGGCAAGGTCCACGGCCTTGTCAGTGTGCTCCTTTGGGAGCACAACATCTTGGATGGAAGGAGCGAACAGGGAAGGCCAAATACCATGGAGAACCTTCTTGAGGAGACGGGTGGCATCCTTCCAGCGGTGCTCCTTAGTGTATAAGGTCAGCAAAGTACTGGTAGCAGTGAACGAGCTTTGGTCGAGCTTGGAGGAACTAGAAGCCTCATAGACAATCTCCTCCAAGGTAGTCTCGGAGAAGTGCGATGACGATGAGCTAGCCTGTTTCTTGACGTGTTGCGAGGTAGATTCTATGTGCTTTTGCATCTCCGAGTAGGATGAGGTACGGTTGGTACGCTGGTAGAATGAGGCACAGTGCTTGAAGACACCCAAGGCAGCGACAGTGAGACCAACAGTAGTCATCACCTTAGCGATCTGCTCGAAGTACGAAGTCGAGCTCTCAGAAAGAGAGTGAGCGCTGCTCTTTTGCTCTTCCCAAACGCTGGACAGGATGGAAGAAGCCTCACGCTCTCTCTTCTGGGTAGTCAAAAACTTCGAGTAAGCAAGAACAGACTGCAGCTTGTGTTCTTGGGTCTTAGCCTGCTGCCAGAGCTCAATGTACAGACGCTCGGCCAAGTCGAGCCGGCCATTGGCTGTGTACTTCTCGGCCTTGGTGATCTGGCCCTCGAACGACTCGGACTTTTCGTGGACCTCGTCATGCTCGGCATCTAGGAGGAAGCGAACGCCAGTCTCACCTAGGTCCTGCTTGTGGCCCTTCAGGCGAACACTGAGATCACGGGTATCATCGCCGTCGTAGTTGATGGTGGTAAGACTCTGGATCTTGAGAGTCCAAGTCTGAATCTTTGCCTCTTCCTTGGTCGCGCGGTAATGCTCAATCAGAGTCTTCATGATGCTGACTGTCTTCTCGGACTTCTCGCCGTAGTGAGCCTGATAGCACTCGACAATGATGATGAGAAGCTCCTCACGCCTAGTCATGATATCGGACTTGGTAAAAGTGACCATGTCTACAGTCAGATCAAGGAACAACAGAGCCATCTGCATCGTCATGGTGTGAGTTGTACCGAGCAAAGTGCGACTGATGGTGGTAATCTCGTAGAGAAGAGGGATCGCCTCTTGGGTTTGGTCGACCTCACGGTACAGCAGAGCCAACGAGATTATGGATTGGAGTGTCACAGGGTGGTTGGTCCCCAAAATCGTGCGGCACATGTTGGTAATAGTGGTGTGGTACGACAGCAGTGTGGGTGTGGAGAAGTTGCTCCAGAGTGTGCTCTGGAGCAGCAAAAGGGTAACGCTGGCTGGGAATACCTTGCCAAACTCTTTAGCAGTAGGAGCATTGCCACCAGTAGTGAAGGTTGTGGTCTGCTTCAAGTGACGAGGCCAGTAGCGAATAGCAAAGTCAAGAAGAGGGTGGGTTTTCACACGGGGGGCAACATCACGATCATCAAGGGGAGTGAGGGAAGGCTCATGCTGCTCGGGAACAGTGTACTTGATGTAGACCAAGAGACGTGTGACGAGGTCAGTGTGGCGGTCCTTGACCGAGGGGATCAGCTTCCCCTTGGAGAACACATCCAAGACGGCTGTCCTAATCAGACCGTGACGAAGGTACACCTGACCATCTTGCATGAAGACAATGGAGTTCAAGGGCTTCAAGACTTGACGAATGTTGATCTTGCGATCATTCACAATCTGCTTCTCCGGCTCGATCGAAGCCAAGGTGGTGAGTTCCCTTGCCAGCAGAGGGCGGTCAGCTGTAGCAAGCCAAAGCAGCATGAGCTTGCCTTCTTCTGTGACTTCGGGAGCCTGGACACTGTGGAGAACAAAGTCGGCAATGGTGGGCTTGCTCTTGACCAGAGTGTCGACGACCTTGCGGAGGGCATCGGGGGTATGCTCAAGGCGAGCACGCTTGGTGCACAGCTTAGCCCACAAGAAGGAACCGCGAGAGGCCTCGCTAATCTGGTCAACGAGGGTCTCCTGCTCCATCTCATCCATAGACAGGAAGACCTTGGTGCCAGGCGACTTGGCGCCGGTGAAGTTGCTTCGGACAACAGTGGAAATGTCATCGGCAATGCGGTCACCACCAATAGTGACATGCGACAGACCGACAGAAGTCTTGGGCTTCTCGGCACCAAGGGTGATAAGCTTGACGTTGGTTCCATTGGAGGTAGCGGCAATCAGCTTCTGGAGCAAAAGTGCCTCGCCGCAAGAAGCCTCGCCGCAAGAAGCCTCATCAACGCCGTCAATAATGATAACAAGATCTTTAGCGCGGGCAAGAGCTGCGCTTAAAGCATTCTCCAGAGCATTCCAGAGGATGTTCTCATATGCCTCCTGGTTGGTGGTCTTTTTGCTTGCATCATAGGCCTCATGCAGAATCTGCAGCAGCTGGATGTTACCAATGCGCTTCTCAAAGAGCTGCAAGAGAATTGTCTTCACAATTGCAATCGGGGTGGTCTCGGCTGGGATTCTGGAATTGACCGGAATAAACAATCAGTTGTATGTAACACCGCCGATGTGGTCCTGCAGACGGTCGACAATAACGGAGGCGAGGACAGTCTTCCCCGATCCAAGGGCACCAGTAAAGGCGAGAACGTGATTGTCGCTCTTGAGGAAGTGGGTCAAGTATGGGTTCATCCAGAGACAGGTCATCTCCTCGCGTTCGTGGGCAAGGTGGGAGGTGTTCTCGGCGAGGTGGCTGAGGATGCGGTCCTCGGGAGACAACCAGGTTCGGACGGACTTAACAACGGACACTGAACATAATCAAATATCGTTAGTATCATTCGAATGTTTCCAATACTCAAAGGATGCAAAATGTTCTTACCGTTCTCGGGGTCCTTGCTCTCCTGCACGAGTTGATGTCTCCACATGGATTCTGAAATCTTCGCGCAGCGTTCACGGAAAGACTCGATCTGACCAGTGAAGGTCTCATAGATGTTGATTGAGATCGAGCCCTCAGAGAGTGCATAGATAGACTGGTGGAAGTGAGTGGAAACGCCGGCGACCAAAGAAACAAGGTCGGCCAAGGCCTCAACCAGCTGGTTCTTGATCGTCTGGGAGACAGCGAAGAGCTCAGTGCGCTCAAGCAGGTCCACCAGAGTGGAAGAAGTGCTATAAAAGAACCCAAAGGAAGCCATCAGAGCGGGCGCATTCTCTTTTCCAAGCTATGATGGAATCAGTATTGAAGCAGCATGAGACTGGAAAGGAATAGATTCGGTACATACCTCGAGGAGCATTGCACAGTATCCGTAAGAGAGCTGAGCGGCGAGCCAACTACCTCCCTCAAAGTCACGAATAGCCAGGTCAAAGGAATGCAGACGCTCAACAAAGAGCTGGGCCCAAGCGAGCACCTTATCATAGCTGCTTCCTTCGGGGGGCAGGTGGCTCATGCGCTCGGTTGCAATCCAATCCAAGATAGCAGCGTGGTCGGTATTGCATAGCGTGGAGGACACATTTGCGCCCAACTCAGCGCCACTCTGGCGCTGAAGGCCTTGGACCACACCAGAGAGCTTTGAGCTCCCGGTGGAGTGGAACTTCCGAGGCATGATGGACTCACGACGGGATGTACCGGAGCGGGAAAAGCCACCATTTGAGTGGCTATCGTTATCCAACATACTAGACATAGCAGAAACCTGTCTGGAGCTACCAGGCCGGTTGCTGTAAAAAGGGGATGTGAGATTGCCCGGGACGGGAGCCAAGATACCTGGGGCCATTGTGTTTGGTATAGACTCAGTTGAGCTTGGAAAGGGTCTTTTCTCAATAATTAAACCGGTAGGGAGAGTAATGCTTTCAGTATACTCTTTGGTGGTAGGTTTTGTAATAATGGTATGTCGGGGAGGAGGGTTGGAGTCCGATATGCCTTCTTTGGGGCAATGGCTCTTAAAGCAACAAAATAATTGAGACAGCCCGGCAATCTGGTCTGAGAAGAAAAGCAGCAAAAGGAGTATGTATGCTATCACCACAATAAGCTCACAAGGATTAAAGTAGAAAAAGAAAGGTCATGCAGCTTCGTGGAGAAAGCCATGCTTTTGTAGCAGTCCTCGAGGTGGGCACCAGCACCTGCATCAATTCCACTTTTCTCTTGGGTAAATGGTAAAGGCTGGGAGGAAGGATTTGCATAGCGCTGACATCAGATCAGTCCTGCTATACCTAGATTGGCTGAAAATGTGGATGTCTTAATGGACTATAGTGTAGGAAGTGGACGTATTCGGCCAGGAATGTAAGGAATAGTACGCAGTATAGTTTCTCAAAAACGGAGTCTCCTCCAGGTGTTCTCCTTTCGGAACAATAGAAAGTTCGACCTCGCATATAATGGGCCGGAGCAGCATGGTGGTAAGGCATAAGTATCCAATGACAGGGAACTACACCAGGGGTGGACGGCATTTGTGGGCTGCCAATGTCATCCCGTGTTCCAATTCCGTCAATAGGAGTGTGATCCCATGCCTCAGCTGACTCAATGCGAATGTGGATCATTATAGGACCTGCAGAAGGATGGAGATGGCTGAAATATGCTCTCTCTCTCTCTTTCCTCTTGCCATAAAAGACCCGGTTTTCTTCGGCACGGCATATACCCAGATCCACTCCAGCTGGTAGCAAAACCTATCCATCTGTATATATGAGAGCCAAAATTTCGATGCCATCGCTACCGTAGAGAATAGGATTGGTTTCACTATAGATCATCCCAGAGGTACGAATATGTATCAGATTTGCTCCGTGCGCCGGATGTGGCGGGCTGACAACCATATAATTTCCCGCCGTCACTAAATAGTGTGGGGCCTAGATGGATCCTCCACCCGCTCTGTCGGTAACCAATGGAGAAGAATCCACAGTTTAGAAGCTGGTCGTGCGGTTCGGACCCATTCGGACGAACTGTCGATCGATCTCGGTATTTGAGCCAAGCCGTGTCGAGTTCCTTTCTCGCACGGGGTTGGTTGCCAAGTTTCTGCCTGTGCGTGCCGATCTTCATGAACGCATGCATAATTATTGACGTAAGTGGTTTGGCTCGGCGGAAGAAAATGGTGTATCAACTCAGCTGCCAAATACATACCTTCCGGAGAAGTCCGTGGGACAAGGGGGAAACGGGAAAAGGAGAGGCCTCAAGGCACTATTTCCGGTAATTATTAACCATTTGGTGTGCCCGAGTACTGCATACAGCAAAATCATTAATATAATAAGGGTGAATGTATACAAAGGAGTAAATATAAAACATGATAGTATTACCTCTGATCTTGTATTGGGGAAGTTAACACGCTCTATTGGACTTCAAGCCAATGCATGACCCATCTCATATCCACTAATTTACATAATTGAATTTAAAGTCCACTCCACCTGGACGTCTGAGATCTTTCAATACGGTATCAATATTGGCCTGTCATGAAGATTTGCCTTGCAAGTGCGATCTGCATTCCCCCTCACACTGGGCAAAAGCTAGCGGCTAGTGGCTATATATTGTACCCACAATATTCTTTCCGGACTCCAGGTCCAACCATTTTGAAACCCAACTTCTGCACCGTCTCACCAATCGGAGAATTCTCTCACAAATAGCCGATCCACAACACAATACAAGTCGCTCAATCTCTAAAGTACTGATCACACAAAACATGCTAGCTGAAACAAAGTCGAGCTGAAATACAGACCTTGGGGTGCATGTTATGTACGAAAGCAACACACCATCAAACCTTGCATTTGCAGGACCTGCATTTACCCCGTGGAAAACATCCCCCGTTGAAAGAGAAAAAAAAAAACACCATATTGTATACATACACTATGATGAAAATCCAGATGGGACCATTAAATACAAACATGACTGTTCCAAACGTAACACAGCCCATTGTCTCCCAGCCATCGCGCCCATCCCGGATCTAGCCCTAAGCCAAATACCTAAAATGATTTGTCAGACCCATATAACATGCAGAACACTAGTACGACGCAGGTACGACGCACTCGAGCCAATATGACGGGATTATACATACCATAGTAGAATTCAAATATGATTATAGCAGTCCGATTACAATGTCACCGTAGATCTGGGCGTCCAACTCGAGCTTGATCTTAGCGTGCAGGTTGAGGTGAATCTTGATCTGGAGGCTGCCTTTATCATCCTCGCCATCCTTCTTTATTATTAAATTAAAAAAAAA
>MUGJ01000386.1:0-25540 GCA_008931945.1 Penicillium sp. BW_162_3FA
CCACACAACTCCATAACAATACAGCCAACATACACATGCTACAACACTGAAGAATACGGTGCGCTAAGGACTTACGTCATGGGTGTCTGACTGAAGTGTGATCCAAGTTAGCAAAACCATAACCGCCTAGATGAAATTTGATATTCTGACACCCTTTGAAGGAAGCTAATGGCAAATTTGACATCTTTCTACATCTACAAGGTTATTCCGTCTACTTGCCCCGTGCGGGAACCACTTCCTGAGCGACTTCCGGTCAGCCGTGGCGATCAAGATTCGGGTTTTATCCGCCTCCTAACGGCGCGGCAAGTACCAATTGCCCTCAAAACAATATTTAAAAGCGAGCCAATGGTATATATCTTGCGTATTTTGTACAAAAAAATTATGCAAGACATTCTTTGGGAGCCAGCGGACGGTGCAGTGAGCGAGGCTCTTCCCGAAGAGGCATTCTGCCCAGTAAGTATCCGTCAGATGTCAAAAATTAGGATTCAGGGATTCGGTTTCATTTGTTTCCGGCAGCATGCGAGCTTGAGCTGACTACTCAAGTAGCATTTGTATAATGGGCTCAATCTTGGGCAAGACCATGTTGAGAGCATGGCTGTGTGGATAAACGAAAATGGATGGGAAGAAGTTCCAATGCAGGCAGGCCCGTGGCTTTTAGATTAAGGATAGGGGCTTTTCAAGTGTCTGATTGTCTCCCTCACTTTATGTCGGTGGTATCTTGAATCTGAGGATCTTTCCTACGTTGCACAATCTTGTACTTTCCGACATGCATATTGATTTTCTGAAAGACCATGGCCATATTGGATAATAAGGGCGACCTGTTTTGTTGGTGTATTAATTCACAATTGTAAATTTTATCGCTGCAAACGCAGTATAAAGTACAATGCGCGATCGGAAAGATCGACCATCAAATCAGCCAAAGCCGTATTAACGATGTTAAACGAAAAGACTTTTGTTCCTCCCACGATGCTTTACAACCTACTGCTTACGAAAATCAACAAGTGATATAGCCTTTGCTAGTTGCACGTGTGGGTGAGTACGCCATCACTGCGATGTCTATGAGGTCCTTATCTTTCCACAGTTCCCAGCCCAAAATGAGTCTGATATCGCCACTATTTTCCATGCTCACCACTGGTATCTCGTCGACATTGTGTTCGACTGTGCTGGCGGCGAGGTCTTACAACAAGAAAACGCACCATCTTTTGTGAAGAATAATATGATTTATGTTGATACGTGGCCTGCGCAGGACATTTTGGGGCACGTTAATAAATTGACATGAAAAACGGACATTTTGTCCCCTTGATTCTCAGCCACACTCATAGCCCTAGTTCCCAGGAAGTAGGCCACGTTAACCAGATCGACGACTGTTTCTGCCCTCGAGTAGAGCAAGTTCCCTTTAACCAGACTAGAAATGTGCGCCAGGGGCCGCACCATCTGAATTTGCCGCCAAATAATGACACTGCAGTTTGCAATTCTTCCCTCCCAGAGCACCCTGCACTGTTTACAGCAGTGGCTAGAATGTCTAGATGATATGGAACTACCTTATTTCGAGTTTTTACCTGGTCTTGTTTATCCTCTCGTGAATATAGGTGCAAATGTCTTATCGGTCGGCGTTTGGGTCAGAAGAGCTGCAGAGAAGCGAAGGAATAAAAGCTTGCAATCAAGGGCCGTGCATGAACTGCTCATTAATATGTCGGCATCCGCGCCAATGCTTTGCTGAACGTAGCTTTTTCCAATAACCTTGACTGTATTAAAGTTTGGAAACTTGACTTGAGCTTTCCTAGCTAGTTTTATTCCTTTTAGCAGCGTGTACATACACCTTGACTTATGGAAACGTGCTGTCAATCAATGTTATATGCTTGGCCCCTCCCTTAATGGTCTAGGTTCACTTTGTAGTGGGAGCCGGCCATTTAAGGCACACTTTCCCGAATATCAGGCTGTGCTGCTATCGCATCTGTCTGGATTGATGTTCCTTAGCTATCTGATGATGCAACTATGCTGGCCAACGCCGAGCTTTCTGTTTAATGACTGTTGAGCTTTGTCGTATATTCGAACTTAGTCTCACAAGATTGGGTTTTATTTGAAGAGTATGCATGAGAGCTATATTGACGCAGCAAAAGTAATGGAAAAGTGTTTGATCAGTCTTAGCGAGTGTCGGTAGTGAGCTGGTTGAAGACCATTGAGCCGTGGCAAACATCGCGGCATAGGATGTCGTTCTCGACCTTCACAGGAGACAAATGTAAAGGTCTTCGTGGCTTTTTCAAAATGGTGCCAAATATGGCAGAAATGAGGACATGGAAGCCATCGAGAACACCTAGGATCTCCCTATTGTACATTACAGCGAGAAGGTTCAGCTCTTGTGGCAAGCATGACCTAGCCTGATCGTAATTCTAGGTGAAAGCTAACTAGAGGCCAGGTTAACCTTGTTCTTGTCCGCTTGATTCTTACTGGCACCCTTAGCTGCCATTTCGAGTAAAAGGAGCCTCGTTAGGATACCTTCGGAGGTCAAAGTAAAGACTACCCGCCCGTCAGAAATGCTCCATCTCTCTCCAAATATCGATCATCAAAAATCCCTAGGCACATTATCTGTCGGGTCAGACAATACCTCTTACGCGTTCGGCTTTATGGAGGCAAGAAAAGAGGTTCTCGATTTAGGTCTGGGAATTCACTAGGATATTGCAGTGCTGGTCGCGATGCTCTAGCAACGCCTTGAACCCTTTGTCAACAACCTCGTCTTGGGTTATACGCGCGGTAATCATTGCTTCAGTTTCAGTTTCTCTAAACCTGAGATAGAAGGGGGGTACCCTTAAACTAAGAAAAGTCCCGAAATAAATCTATAATCAGACAAAATAAGATATCGTGCAACTTAATGTAGCTCAACGCCTGGATTGTATCTGTAACTGACGATTCGTCAAATAATGCAGCACCCATATATAGCATTTCATTGCAAATTAGCTGGCTCACAGGGAGCGACGGACGTTTTTTCCACACAGCAATATTGACTGTTGTGCCTTGCACGCGACAAACTGGGATCGCACCCACGAGCGCCTTTTCTACGCCGGCAGCATCGAAAATGACGTGCGCGCCGATACCGTCTGTCAACTCGCGAGTTTTCTGTGCAACACATACCTCTCTTAGGTCCAATATATGTTTTGCGCCGTAGCCCGGGCAGAGTTTCTCACGGTTGTCCATTAGCTCAGATACCATGGACGTTCTTGGCGCCGTGAAGCTTCAACACTTGTACCACACCGAGTCCGATAGGGCCACTGCCTAAAATTAACACTGAGTCGCCGGGCTTGAACGGTGAAATTTTTACTGCATGCCATGCAAGAGCGAGTGGCTCGATGAATGCCGCCAATTCTAATGAGACATTTCCCGGAATCGGTAGAAATGGCCTGCTAGGTGCCAAGATCTTTTGGGACATGTCTCCACCATATCCTAAGAGGACAAACCATTTCATTGACTTATGTATACCAAGGACATTTCGATGGCATTGCGTTCCAATCTCGTATGCTTCCGATTCACGAGCGATGCGTTTGAGTGCCAATCGTCGGTCCTGTAGCACGTGCTGCTTCCGATTTATGTCAATCGCTGCTGAAAATAATCCATTCTCTATGGAGAATATTGGGGACCACTCCACGTCGGAAAAAGCTCTTGAGATTTCTTCCATTCTGGTGAAATAATTGGTCGATAGATATTCATTCTATAATCGTATGATAAGAAACAAGAGAATGATGTAATAGAAACCAAACTCCAACCATTATAGTTCTAAGTCTAGTACCACTCATGTAACTATAATACTAACACAATAGATAACCCCAGCCGGCCTATTTCCCTATTAGCACATTACGCCTTGAAGCCAGGGTGATGCCTTAGGACCTTCCTCGGAGGATCAGTGTAGCAGTCGCTTGACAAAGATGATTGCTCACCTGGCGTCTTGCCTTATCTATTATGCACCTGGGCACTCACGCTTCCCACCGGCTCCAAGCAGGCGCAGTGGGACGGACCTGATCTCGGGATCGGCATGCTCTCTCGGCGATATTCCATACGTCCTCTCATCGGCCAATTAGTACTACCGGATTCAGAATTCCCCGCAGTTCCATTTGCACCGCGAGGAAAGAAAAATTCAGCTGGTCAATACGATATACCGATCTTCCATCAAACATGGTCAAGATACCTTAAGGCTTGTTACCCCGTCATTCATTTAATTCTCTATCTGTAAATATTAACCTCACATTCTAGGTTGGACACTCAACAGTCTACTAACCCGATCAGTCTTTCTTCGAGAGATCATGGTTAGGATTGGGCTCATTTTGGGGTCATCTACGTCATCGCCGCTCGACCGATAAGATAAAAATATAAAAGCAAAGGGGTGTCTGCTGTGATATATCTTGCCATAGGATCGTATTATTCGCTCCCTTCCCAAATCGCAAGGTAACCAAGTCATTTCCCACGAAGTATCAACATGTCTGAAGGTTTGCCGTCTTATTTAATGTGTGACTTCCAAGGTTCTTGTGTGACTAACCAAAGCCCAGCACAATCTCAACATCCGGTGAAGGGCAAGGAGCCTTTCATTGAGAGAATTTTCGAGCATCATCATCATCACAATCACGAAGAAGACTCCCCGGCCGATAAGAAGGATGGAACTTCGAACAACAAGGATAAGCCGAAATCCTATGAAGACTATCTGAAGAAGGATGAGGAAGCCCTCAAAGAGTACTACGAGAAGGACAAGGAGATGGAAGCCGAGGACCAGACCTATGGAGGATTGATGTGATTCTATGGCTCGCTCGCTAGATTCCTTCTTAGCCATTTTTTTTGTGCATATTTTTGTATCCAGAAAACAGGAGGAACACTAGCTATCAGTCGCTTTAACAGTCGGCTGTTCTCGGTTGACACAATAAACCGCATCAGGATGACAGTTCGGGATTATTATATTATTAGAACTCCTTTTTCCAATTAATAACACTGACGTAAGATAGCAACAAGCTCAAAATGCTTGATCGATGCAGTTTGCACGATTCTTGTGAACATTACTCAAGTACTAATTGTGGCTTCTTCCACTGGCTGTCAATCGTATGCCTATGTGCTTGTACACAAATCAAATCAAAGACGTCAGGGTGGGCGAGGGGAAGCGTTCCATTGAGATTACTCTTTGTGATTAATCGGAAAGACTCACGACTTTGCAAAAGAGAAGAAATTTAGTTCAATTGTGAATAGTGTAATACGAGAAAAATTCATCAATTTCCAGTTTTTAAAAATGTTTTCCCTCCTAACCCTTTCACTTACTTATCATCAGGTGGGGAGGTTTGAGGTACAGTAGTTGCAATTTGGTCTCGTGAAAATACAGGAAATCGAGCGGAACTTGCGATAGTTCTTGATAGATGCCTAAGACATCAATTTTTTCTCTTCCCGTGCAGATTCTTCCCTCACCATCCATACTGGACATACTTCGAGCCATTTAGTTCTTAACCTTGGCCTCCGTCGCCTTTCTAAGCTTAGCCCCGAGCTCTTGATTGACGCGACCGAAAAGTGCTGCAAAGATTAAAGTAAGCAAAGGCCATATGTTGAACTTCGTACAAGGAGAACGAACCGTAAACACCATCGCGCAACTTCGATGATGTAACCCCGCTAATATTTCCTGCAAGGTTCTGGATGACCCTCTCCTGATGCCCTTGCTCGCGGCCAAGGACTTCCCACAAAGCTGCAGGTTGGACGAAATCCTCGTCGGTAACCTGACTGGTGTAAGTTGACACCTCGCCAACCCATTTCTCGTGGTCGGTATGGAGGCTCAGTGACTGTGAGGTAACGCCATTTTCCTCAGTCTTGAAGCGGGTTGGCTGCAGGGTAGATCCAACGTAATTCGGGTCAGCGCCGTAATTGTCATCAAATCGCATTGCTCCATCCCGTTCAAATGGACAGTAAACGGGGACTTTGGCGGCATTGGTAGGGAGCTGTTGATAGTTGACACCAAGGCGATACCGAGCTGCATCGGGGTACGCAAAAAGACGGGCTTGCAGAACTAGGTTTGGGAATTAACCGCAGGTCATTTAGGTATCATTTGATATGTAACTTACTGGGATCAGCAGAAGCTGCAAATCCGGGTACCATAGTTGAAGGCGAGAAAGCAGCCTGTTCGATGTCGGTAAAATAGTTGTTGGGCTAAATAGTTAGAATGGGCATCACTCGCAGGAACGGGGTATAGCTCACATTGCGATTCAAGGTCATTTTACCAATCTTCTTCAATGGGAAGTCCTTTTGCGGCCAAACCTTTGTCATGTCGAAAATATTCCAGCGATAGGCTTCGGCCTCGGAAGGGCTCATTACTTGGACAAAAACATCCCACTGCGGGAATTCTTTTCTTTGAATGGCATCGAACATGTCTCTGATCATGTAATCAGGGTCCTCTCCCGCGACGCGAGTTGCTTCCTCCTGTGTGAAATTCTTCACGCCCTGTCGCGTCTTCATGTGGATTTTGATATAATTGAACGAGCCATCCTAGCCAGTTAGCGATAGATGATCGTCATTATAACTGTTATACTTACTGCTTTTGTGAACTTGTAAGTATGTCCACTGTATGAATTGAGGAATCGAACGGATTTTGGGGTTCCTCTGTCACTGAACAGAACCAAAAGTTGGTGGATGCCTTCAGGGTTCCCGACATGGAAGCTAAAGTATGTCAATACTGTAGAAAATCACGGTTGTATCTATGGATCTTACTCCCAAAACTATATTCGTGTTAGTTCATTATTGAATTGTTTTGTGATCGAATCTCGAGACGTACCATGTTTGGATCGGGCAAATGGGATCGGGGATTCCTCTTGTGGGAGCGATTCACAGAGGGAAACTTGATGGGATCCCGAATAAAGAACACAGGCTTGAACTCTGGTTAGCGACTTTTCCTTATCACAGAACGATAGAGTTACTCACCGTATTATTGAAGACCCAGTCGAGGTTTCCTTCGTCGGTGTGCATCTTCATCGCCCATCCATGCACGTCCCGTGAAGTGTAGAGCCCGCTTCCGGACCGACGGTAGAAACACGAAGGAGAACAGAAGTCTTTTTTCCCACTTTGCTGAGGAAGCTCGCGCAGGTGAGGTCGGAGCAGTCCTTGGTCGCTTCAAATTCTCCATATGCGCTATAATAGGAGCGACAGTCAGCAGCGTATTGCAAACCGACTTCCACGACCAGTTTAACTTACCCAACGGCCTTTGCGTGAACAACGCTGCAACAACGGTTAGATCGCGAAAAGCGCTGAAATACATACTGCTTTAGTGCGTATATTGCAGTCCGAATTGGATATAACTTCAGCTATCGGAGCTACTCGCCGCGCCAGATATAATGCTTCTCGAGTAAGGGCTCATACTACCGGCATTATCAATGCTAGTAAATTGAGGAGTATTAAATACAAAGCATATAAATACACCGAAGCTGAGGATATTTCTAAACGGAAGCGGAAATGGACCAAGGTCAACATATAAATCAGAAGGCATAGACGCATACAAAAGAAATAGGGGCGGGTTATAGCTATTAAATTCATATAACTTAGTAGGTATTTTATTCATTTCTTATCTAAAATGTATTAAATCCATTTATATATATGTTAAAATAAGGGTTGGAATTGAATTCTAGATAAAATCTACAATTTAGGTGCAACTACAAAGTGGGTAGCGGACCCTCCTATAGAGGGTCTGGTATTTTTTACCGAAAATTTGTAAGGCCCGGTTACCAGGTATAGATGAAGCATTGAATGAGCGCTCGATACAATTTGTTGTTCAGGTAATTATAGTGATACGACAGACTGTTCCTCGCGTAGTCGAATTGGCCGCTTCAGGCGGCTTGTAAGTCACCCACTCCTACTCTACTGTAGAATGCCTACATCCAAAACTATCGCGAGTCAAAGTGGATTCCCGATAAAGACAGCGAAGAAATTGAGAGGCTTAGCTCAAATATTTCCGATTGGCTGCTTCTACATAGGAGCCGTCGTAACCCCGTAAATAATCCCGTAAGCAACTACGATTTATATCGCCTATCCTCTCCCATTATCGACATCTACCACTGCACCCAAAGCGATCGCCATTGCTTTTAGGCATAGTACCCGAGTTTATACAATCGAGCATACTCTTCCGTTTAGAGAACATAGTTGCACCCCGATCGGGTCTAGCAAGCGCTATCTTGACCACATCTAGTAAAGACGATTCGGCCAGCATTTACGACGGACGTTGCGATACGATCTACTTGGCTTAAAGCCGCAGCAGAAATACCCCTGATCCCGTCCGAAAGCAATCATATAAATACTGATCAGTAGTAGAAATTTTAGCATAGGCTATCATAGATAGTCAGAGAGGTCGCACAGAGGATAGCTCCGAGTAAAGTTATGCAGAAACCCACCTTCACAAAGGATCAGCTCGAACGGTGATATACCAAATATCATCAAAGCGCAGTGCCTACAAATAAGCCATACTCAAGGGCATTCGACGTAGAGGACGCACTGCTGACCTGCAGCTACAGTGACCTCGAGGGTAAATCACCTTTACACATACTATACATATTACTCTAACTTAAATAGAGAAAAGCGTGCCTAGGCATCAGATCCAGCCACCGTATATTAAAAGACACCACAGGATATCTGACAGTGCCTTCGATACATCGCCGTATATATCCGGTCCTCTCTCGCTCGCTCGTTTCCATTTGTTAGTTCCACCTGCTAGAATACATCGACCGGCTCAGCAACGCAGAGTAGGATCAGGCGAGACTATCGGACGGCATCTCTTTACTCGTCTCCTTTTATCGGTTCGTACCTAATATAGCCAATGTTTATCTATAGGTTCGAAATAATAGGGTCCCACCCCACCTTCTGAGGATTTCCATTTGGAAACTCGATAGTAGGTATAGCTTTACCCAAGAACTTGCAAAGAGGCCCCCAGCCATCCTCAACAGACCACTCGAGAAATTACCCCTCCGGAAGACCTAGACCCCTGACCATCGCAACATACTGCTCGTAAACCCACTTCCCATTTGACTCGAAGCTCCCTCTGAAGAATCTCGGCATCATTGTTCTCGACATCGTTTGACGAATCCAAAATAGCTCGGCGCTGAACCAAGATTTACACCAATCCCAATCCATAGGACTCTTATCGAAATACCCCATTGTATTTTACACACTAGATTGCCATTCGTCGAGATCATGGCGAACATTCAGAATGACTTTTGCATTGGGGTAGGCTTCGATAAGCTCAGGCGCGAATTCCGCTGCGAATAGATCGCTGACGCCAACACTATTAAGTAAGACTGTATCGAAGTCTTCAGCTGTTAACTTTTTGGTTGCTCCTGTCTTTATAGCTGTAGTATATTTCTTTTGGAGGAGTTTGTATATCGCTTCTAGTGACGAAGGAGGGAGAATTGTATCGAAACCATAGTGGGTATGGTTTACTCTTAGAATGTGTAGAGCCTCGCGGAGACTATCAGTTCCGCTCCTAGAGATTCCGACCGCTAGTACCTGCATCTAGCCTTTACATATACCGATAGTTGGGGGTGGAAGACCGTATACAGAATAGAGGACTGAATCGGTAAAAGTCATTGTGCATAATGTACAGTCTTAGGTTAGTGCTCGATAAGCCCTTTTTGGAGGCCAAAACTAAAGAAGAAAATAAAAAAGACTACTGAGAGGTGAAGACGCATAGACCTTTTGTTCCGACGTTGCTGATGTGAGGCGCAGCTTGAAGCCTATTTGGGCGAGGGGCATATACGCCGAGCCTCGCTCTTTCAAATTGATTGGCTCTTAAAGACAGCTAGCAGAGTAGGTATTCGAGATAGTTTACAAACATAACACCTAATTTGTAAAAATAAACTAAAATTCTTATTCTAATCTTTATAATAACAGACAAAACGGAATAATTATTCAAATCTTCTATTAAGTCCTCCTTAGGGTATGGTAAAATATATAGGACGGTTGTTGCTAGACCTCGCCAAAAAAAAAAAAAAAAAAAAAATAAGAGGGCGAGCATCGCCCGCCCTTATTTACAGAAAACTTTGCGACCTCTCCTAACTGAGCTGTATGATTTTTCTGATTGTTCCTCATAGATTACCGTTTTTAAACGGTGTTTTAGTTTTTACAGTAGGTTTACTAAAGATTTTATACATACGCTTAGAAATTTGAGGAAATTCACTTCCATGCGGGAGGTGGAGTCCAAAAACATTAGAGAGATGCGACGAGTAGGGTCATGGACTTTACAGAGTTGATAAGATAATCTACCAATTCAGTTTCCTGATTGAAACCAAAGCATGCTCATCGATTGATTTGACTAGCCAACCAATCGTGGCCAAAATTGGAGGAGTATGCTGGGTGGCTTGACGTAGCAAGCAGGTGATGGTTGACGACCTGCTCTGCGTAAATAACCATCAACCTTGGTGGCCGTCAAGATTTCAAAAGCCGACCCAAGAATGATGTGAGCTGCCAGGGATCACATAGCCCGAGGAAATCGTACGTAACCTCTAATTTCCACCCTCACAAAATCAGTCACGCCCCTGTTGACAGCTCTATCAGCCCTGGGAATGCACATCTTGTAGCTAGGAGTTCTCCTGCTCCCGGGGACTTTAGTGCAATCACTGGGGGCAAATAAGCGGCTTCTGGAAGCCACGTAGCCCCCAGGAAGCCCGACATAGCTTCTGGGGTCTAGTACTTTCACCTCGGGGAACCAAAGTCATGTTCCTGCTGACAGATTCATCACCTCCTGGAACCTCAAGTGCAGTTTCTGGGGCTATGGCTTGAGTTTTCGGGAGTTATTGAATGACTCATTTTGGTGCGCAGGTCTGGTGAAGATATCTTGTGAGAGCTCTCCGCGACCTCAAGAGGGCATAACCTTGACTCTAGGATCCAGAAGTAGGGTCCCAGGAGCGGGACAGCTCCCAGATGCAGCCAATGTGTTCCCAAAACCAGTTCGTATTCAATCAGGATCGTATAGTGGAGATCCCAGGGGTAGACCTCGGTTTCCTGGAAACAGGAAATGGCTAAAGAGGAGTTCCCAGGGGATACACATTTCCTAGAATTGCTTTTGGCGTTTTTAGGATCTATGTGTTAGTTCCCAGAGTCAGATTAACAATAATTGTCGATTAATATAGATGAGCTGGTTTTGCTACGTTGTGACGCGGTACGGATAGAATTGTCGAGACTCGCCTGCCGACCCGCGAGCTGTCTTTTTCTGCCAACATGGTTCCGTCTTCGCCCTCCACAAGGCTCAGCTGAACTCGCTGTCGGCATTACTCTAGCCGCCGCCGTTAGGTAAGATGTACAACCAACTTTATCTACTTCTTGTAGCATTTGTATGTTAGTTGTATTGGTGTGGCGTTGTGTGGGTCACAATCCAGTGGTATAGATACAGGTCTAACTGTTGTTGTTCAGAGGTATGAATTGACTTTTATTTCAGAGGGTCCGAACTAATCGGACATAGACGATGCTGCATCAAGGGCGCTGTCACAAAAGTTGTGGTGTCTTTGGACAGATTCTGGTATACTTGATGTCTAGGGACGCCTTTCCATCCAAGACGAAGCAAAACGTGCAAAGACCATTGACCCTGGATGCCGCTTGCAGGTTAGTGAAGCCGAACGTGTTTACCATGTCCTCACTGAAGTCGCCTTCTAACATATGGCGCGCAAGCAGCTCTTGTCAGGAAATGGATGAGTTCTCTGCGTCCGCTGCATCGAATGTCGTTGAGCATCCAGTACATATCTTTCATACTCACGCGCCCTGGACGACGTTTGGTATATCACTGTCCAATCAGATCCTTTTTGAAGGTGACATTGAAGTCCGTAACAACACCACCAAGAGCTATCCTGCTGTGCGACCTCTTTGATTATATCCCACAACCTGAGCCGAAGTTTCTACCCCAAACCAGCCTTCATATGATTGCGTTCGGGAGAAATGGAATAGGGGCATGTCTGCGGCTCCAAGTCAAGTAGATCACACCACAAAAGTCCGTCGTAGATGTTGGTGGAGTCGTCGTTACCCGATCTGGTCAAGATGGCGCTTGCAAGACCCCAATCCGGCTGGAACCGTGTTCCCTCGGCAGTAGAGCATGTTTGCCCGCATGGACTTGGGCACTACGCCCAAAAGCAGGGATCGCCATTTAAAGTGCAGTGTGGTTACTGCATCGATGATGGGCTTGCAATATAAATCATGCTGACCTCAAGAACTCATTTGTTCGAAGGAGCGAAATAAGTATATTCGCGCGGCGCTGACTGAAGGTTGCAGAAAACTCGTGACTCTTGCGCCAAGCCTTCCTCTCATTGATTGTTGGTCTTTCTTGATCACGTGTATATTCCGGGTATCTGCGCTCCCTCGTGGAGGTTTCCGATTCTGAGCAAAGCTCGGAATTATGAACAACGTTTACGGCCTTTGCAGTTTCTCACATCCTTCTGACAAGTTCGCATACGGCTTGGCGGCAAGCAATTAGACTTTAGGTCCTGGCCCTCGTCTTCCCCTCAATCAGTCAAAACCAAAGTTGTCAACGCACCCGGATCCGAGATCAGTCTCAGATCGGCCATTACTCGGAGGTCTCTTTGTCCTAGCGCGAAAAGTAAGTTGCCATCCTGGACCAATACACAACCTTCTGACTAAGGATCAGTAACCTTTGAGAGCGAAACTTGTTTTTGTTTGGTGCCATGTCACGACGTCATTGTGTCTAAACGACACTATTTGAAAACAGCAGTGAGCTTTTTACCACCATTATCATTCTAGAACTCCTTGCAAGCATACTAAGCTATTTTTTATTGATATCACCCCGACAGTGAGAACTTCCTGTGTTCCTCATACTTTCAAATCCATTCCCGCGCGTTTGGTTATCAGGTCGGTCCCCTTCTCATTTCTCTGTGTCTACAGGAATCAACCTACTTCCTCTGTCGCGCGTAATAGATTGGGGCTGATTCAAATGTAAGCAGATCCATCTTCACTACCTTGTGTCTCATCAAGATACCGCTCATTCCTGTCCTCGGTGGGTATGCTAATCCACATGCCATGTACATCTTTGCTTTGAAAACGCTTTTCGTTTCTTGATGGTATCCAGTCTGGTCAAAAGGCTAACAGTTTTGATTTAAAAGCATATGGCTGACAAAGTCTTCAACATTAGCGCACCTTACCGTCACCCTATGACCATTGCACCCGTGCCTCTACTATCAGTTTTCCCACCGAGCCACCATGGACTCAAGCTGCGCTATGCACTGTTGGCGGTGTTTGGAGGATTACAGCCAAACCATCTTAGCACATACCCAATCGCAAATAGCAATGCTGGTTGGTTTAGATGGAAGCCAAGGAGTGAGAAATGATATAGATGATAACACCGGCAGTGATATGCTCGAGTTTCAAGAGCCAAGCTTACACAAATTGGAGAGACGAAACTGCTCGCCCACAGAGACGCAGACTTTGTCTTAGTATAGCTTACACAGGATGTGCCATGTTCATTCCGCAGCTCTGGTGGGCAATTACCACCTCAGTTTATAGTAATAGTGAGGTTTATCCAATTGGATGAATTCTCGTGGCCTGAAACGTCCATACAGACATAGTGGTCGCTTCGTGTCATTTTCTCAGAGCGGCAAACAGCGCGCGATGATCCCGGGACAAAAATCGTACGGTCGTAATAGGACAATGCTTTACGATGCGGACTGCCAGAGTTTAGCAAACGGGTGAAGGCGGTGAGGCAGTGAGGGACGAAGACGCGATGGAGCAAGCATAGTGCCACCTGCGTTCGACTGCATCATTGTGGCCATCACAAACGCTGAGCTGTACTTGCGATTGGCCGGGAGACCCTTTGGTCTTCCTAGCATCAATCCTGTTCATCAAGATGGTTTAGACTTATTTCAAGTAATATATAAATAAATATAACCGGGTCGTCGAACTGCGGCCACCGCCTTCGCGGTGTCCGGGTTCCCGGGTCTAATTGCATCCCGGGTCTAATTGCATTTTTGTCCACCAACACCAACTAATTCATTGAATTTAAATAGCATCACCTTCTAAATCAACACAATAAAGATCATCTATCCATTCCCGGGCCATTTCTGCACCATCATCATCCTCAATATCACCCGGGTTTTCAATGTCGCCGTCGTCAATCGCTTTCAAAATAGCTGCTTCCCGCCAGGCTTTCTTAGATCTGTTGAATATCTGTAGTCTTTCTCGGTCGGCACGGTCGGAGATGTGTTTTTTGCAGTCCTTTACTAAACGAGGGCCTAGTTCAGGCAGCCTACGCTTTGTTTTAGCAGTATTGGACTGCTTTTTCCGTCGTAAAATGCGAACATTGTCCTCCGCGAATTGAGCACCAACCTCGGCAAGAGCGAGTCCACCTTCTAAAATGCGAGAAAGACTATCCCGTACCTTCGGAGAAATTGTAGCATCGTTTTGTATATGCTTCACGACCTTACTACTCGCTTTTCGGAGCTTTTGAACGGTCGTAGGTGGTGAATTTGGTAGTGAACTTGATGGTGGGGGTGGTGTCGTTCCAGACATAATATCATGAACTATAAACCCCGGCATTTCGGGAAGATCATTGTCTGTCAACTTCAATTTTTCAAGACCTTTGTCTGAATTGATAGGCCAAATTCCAGTTTCTCGGAACCCGTGTCGAATTGTCCGCTCGGTTAATGATCGTGTACGTATATCATGAATACCCGCGAAGAAATTGGCTTTGTGTTTCGTATCACCACCCCAAAAAGCAGTCTCGTTGTTATATTGTTTATAGTAATGCTTTAAGACCGAGAAAGGTGTATCATCGAGAGGTTGGCAACCATGTGTTGTATGTGGAATAAAGCAGTAAGGAATAATGCGTTTTGTCCAACAAAATTCAATGAAATCATAGGTCAAATGTGAACCATGATTATCCATTAAAAGAAGACGATATTCCCCCTTTTTAATACGCAATGATGTAAATTCATCGAATACCTGGAGCCATGCAAAACTAATGATTTCATCAGTCCAGCCATTTGGGGTTGGACAAATTGTGTAGTTGTCTGGTAAATTGGTGTCGATAAACCAACTTTCCATATGGAATTGTCCCTTCACTAAAAACCATGGCGGCATAACCCAACCCGTAGCTGAGACACATTCAATACCGGTAAGCGATTCGGCTTGACCACCGGTACTATTGTATGAATTGCCTCGGGCTGAAACAACCTTTTGAGCCTTCCCTTCGCCAATTCGAAACCCGGTTTCGTCGAAATTATATAGATTTCTCGGGCTAATATTGTAGCTTTTGAGCGTAATTTGCAGACGATCGTACCAAGTGACAATATAGCCAGGTTCTGCAGCCTGAAACCGTACTTTCTCTATTGGTTTTTGGGTAAGGTGCTCAAAGCGTGGTGGTAGACGAGCGATAAAGTCGTAAGCCCAGTTTTTACCGAGTGTCCGAGAGGGGTTATGACGCCGGATAATTTGTAGCGCAGCACATTGAATTTGAGCAGCAGATGGTGGAGAATAAGCCTGATCTAAGGTATCGATCCATAGAATTAATGCCTTTTCTTGCTCGGTTTCCAATGCTTTGTTGGGTGAGGTACGGTCGTTTCGAGACTTCCGACCTTTAAGCCGTCCTCTTAATATGCCGTAGCTAATACCGAATTCCTCAGCGATGGCCTTGATGTTTGGCTTCGTTTTAGCATAGCAAGCTATTAAGGCATTGGTAATACGATCTTCCAAATCTGGAGACATAATATGAAGAATTGAGGGTGTAGTGAATTTTTAAAAATAGGTGGTTGGGAAAAAATGCAATTAGACCCGGGATGCAATTAGACCCGGGAACCCGGACACCGCGAAGGCGGTGGCCGCAGTTCGACGACCCGGTTAAACATAAACTGTTGTTTCTTTCCTGTCTACTCGCAGCCAGCTAATGTTGCCTTTACTAGAATGGCTACTCCCTGGCGCCAGACACTATTAAAATACTCCTACATCCAGGATGTTGATATTATTTTTTGACGGAGAATCAAAAGGTCTAGGTCTTGTTGGAAGCCCCAGAACAGGAACTTCAGTTTAGTTTCCAGGACAACGAAGTGAGTCATTTCAGCTACCATAGCTCATGAGATGGTTCCTCGTCGATCATTACCCACCTGGTGCGAATTTAGACAGACGCAGGCAGGATTCCGCGATGCAGATCCCAGCGACGACCCACGGGACAGTATATCAAGCAGGTTTTATTTCTGGGGCCCGGATAAGAAAGCCGAAGGATTTGCAAGGGTCCAGACACGACGTAAACCTAGTCTTGAGTGTCTTTGTTGCTTAAGGGTCGGTTGGAGCAGTTGAGGTATTTGGAATATCTCGCATATTTTCCAGCATTAGAAACACATGCCGCGGTTTAATTGCCCCTGCAAGAGAGTGATTGGTCCTCCGTCGAATGGCAAGCTGCTACTTTCTCTATGAGACTTATATATAGGAAGTGGCCAAACAGAGCAACAGCAAAGATATAGAGAGCCAGAAAACGGAACAATCCCTGCGTCGACAGAACTGTGCTTGATTGTTCGATCATGCTCTTCAGAGCAAGGCATCGGCCGGTGTTGGTCTTGAGTTGTGTATGGGAGTTATTTGACACCAAAAGACTCACTAGAGTATGAGCAAGCCAATAGTCGCCCCTGCACCAAATGGTTGCCCAAGACGGGTTAATTGTCTCAATGCTCGATCTTTGTGGAACTGGGTTTTGATTAGACTGTAGCTAACATGCTACTCTACCCCTGGTAAGTATTCTTGGTAGTATCGCGGTAGTCAACAATGGCACAAAAAGAGCTATTGCAGTATGATTTAGGGTTCAATGCGCTCTGCGTTCTTTGGAAGCAGTTGTAAAAGGCCAATCACACCTGGGGGCACGGAGTTCGATAGCTAGTCACCCTGCATTCCCATTTTCAGCGAAACACTATCAGTCCGAAGATGTACCCAAGAATCCCAATTACTCGCAACTCAAAGGCAGGACCAAAACATCGCAGACTCACTATGTCAAGACTTTGACACCCTCCACCCATCATGCCCGCAAACAAGACAAGGGGAAGTTGTCCAGTACATGATTGACCAATCCATGCGAAGGCTGCTGCGACACATTTCAGGAGATATTAGGGCTGAATCTTCTTCCGTAAAACCCAAACCAATCAGCGTAACATGGTGGAAGGCGAATGATTCAATCGAGTTCATGTTGTTTTGTAAAAATTCGTTCAAGGTAGCTTGAAGGACGGTAAGGCAGCAGAGGTCGAATTGCTGAAGATGCAGTGTAGTGTGAGACAGTGATTTCATCGGTGATCCAGATCCACTCAGGCGTAAATTTCGAGCGCAACTCAATAAGCCAAAGAGGTGAATGCTTAGAGTGTGCGCTTTAGGAGTGTTCAATGAGCAATAGTAAGGAAGTTCAAGACCGGATAAGTGAACAGTGGGTATGAAAACCCCGGCGTCCCTTCCGATCTTAAGGGCGTTTGAGATGATACAAAGATGATGCCCGTAAGTATATCTTTCCACCGTTTGGTCCATAAAACACCCCACCCAGTGCTCTTGGACAAGAGTCTGACAAAAGCGCAAACCGAGTTCTGTCAATCGAGGAAGCAGTCTGAAAACAGCCGACAGCGCAATGGCATCCTCTTGATTCTCCACAATCTTTTGTTGCTCTTTGCATATGGCACTGAATGTATCGTAGACAAGCACATATGGGACGTATAATTCAGCTGGCTCGCTCCGGTCGGTTTTTAACCACATGGCATAATTTCCGGGGGGAAGGATATTGCACCTAAAAAACTCAAAGTCCATCGTTTCTCCACCCGCATTAGCAGGATTTCTTAGATCGATTTTACGAAGCCTTACCAGGCCGGAGTAGTTCCGGGATCAAATATGTAAAAGAGACTACGTATTGGCGCACGTCGGATTGCATAAGCAGCCGTAGTCCATCGAGACCGGAATCGGAAAACGAGAAAACAACGTTGTGAAATAAGTATGGCAGGCAAACGTCCCTCAGTCGTTTACTAGCAGATGCTAGATGTTTCATGTCTTGAATGAAGAGGTGGCTGACTACCACACGGAGTATTTCGGTTGGAAGAGATTCGAGCTTTCGACCCATTGCAAATTCATATGTAGCTGGTAAGGTAGCTAGTGTCAACAAAGCCGTGAATTTAAATCAGCAGCTAAGTATGTCAAATCCCGGAGCTCTCGGAGATCGAGCACAAAACATTGGCTAGATAGTCAAGGGAACCTGTGAAAATTTCTTCACTTACGGAATATCGTTAGACCGAACCTTTGACTCGTCACATGTTTGGTATCCACCCTTCATCGGAGTCGCATATTTGATATCCAAATTATTCAAATTATTTATGTATTTGAAGAGAGATCAGAGAAGAAACGAAACTAGATAGATATTCGCCAATTCTACCATATGTTTAGCTGGAGACATCACAATACTCCAGACAGATCAGACAGAACTCATGATACAACTTCGTGTATGTGTAATCAGAGGGATGATTGACTCTTTTTTTCTGAGGGGATATGAGAGCATATATAAACAACGGGAGGTTCCAGTTAGCTTAAGATCAACTTGGTTCTTCGCATGCATTGTGAAGGAATGATTCCAGATGAGTCGGCTTGGTTCCTGATCTACAGCAGCCATATATGTTGTTGTGCAGAGGTATGAATTGACTTATTATTTTAGAGTGATACATGTGCCTATATATACAACGTTGAGCCAAGTTGATTTCCAATCAACTTGGTCGTCTGTATAGACACTTCGGAGTGAATTCCGACGGTGCGGCTTGGTTCCTGATCTGCACCAGCCTCATATCACAACAATATATCGCAACAGTATGTCCGCTCAGTTCATTTCAGCACGTTCGTATACTGGAACGGCTCGACAAGGCGAGATGGGATCAAGTAAGATTGTAAAAGACTGTGATCCTTGGCTTACGAGCTCTCATGATATTTCTTCGGCCCTAATCTTGGCCACCCAAAATGTTAGTCATGGATTATCTCGCCAATGTACAGGCTAATGACTGGCAGTGAACCATTGAAATCGCACCGGAGGGACCGAGAATACAACTGTTGTAGTTCAGAGGTATGAATTGACTTGTTATTTCAGTGATACATGAGCCTATATATACAACAATGAGCCAAGTTGAACTCCAATCAACTTGGTCGTCGGCATAAAGGCTTCGGAGCTAATTCCGACAGTGCGGCTTAGTTCCTGATCTGCACCAGCTTCATATCTCAACAATAACATCCCGTTAGTGCCCAATACAAAGCCATGGCCTACACACTATTCTTGTCCCCACCGCTTGAACAACGCAACAAACCCTAGCTGAAGAATAGAAAAGAGCTGTGGTCCTTGCGCTCGTGCATTGAGGTCGAATGTTCTCCGTTTTATTTAAAACGCATCGTCTTCAGCAGTAAAATTCCAGACAGGCCGGGCCAAGAATCACATAACTGCGACGCCGGTATTTGCGCTTTCTCTTGGGAATACACATAGGCTTTACAGTAATCCGTTCAGCCCGGCTGCTGTGACAGAGACATTTTCGCATAGACACTTGGACCCGCCAGCCTAAGTCTTGTCTCTTTGATCGGCTGGGGTGAATGGCAGTGCATCTGGTGGGAATCATATCTCTCACGGGCACTGTCTGACTAGCTGGTTCACGACGTATTCTATAAATGTCAGGACAGTGGAATATTCAGTACCGGGCCAAGGGGGAGAACTTATCAAGTGACCCAGACACAAGCCTGCTCGATTTTGCAGAGTCAAGGGGATAAATCGTAGAGCAAGTTGCTGGGGGTAGAGGACATCTTTATAAGCTTCTCGGCTTCTGTCAATTGGAAGCTGGGCAGGCAGCATTGAAGAACACCTGTCCTAATTGAGCCCTGTTGAAACCCATGTCTTCTTCTAACCGCAACTATTTACAGCGACATTTTTAATGCTTTAGATGCTCAGCGAGAGAGACGAGCAAGAGTCGTGCTGAGCAACAGCATGCTAGTTGGTCAAGAAACGTTGGCTGACTGTTCAATCCTTCACGGCCCTCTTAAATTGGGGAACTGAGTACTATTCAATTCGCAATGACAGGCTCATATTTCTTGTTCTGATACCTCACCTGTGAGTGGCTCAACGTTGAATCACCGAAAAGCGCCTACAATTTCATACTCGAAATTATAGACTTTTTTTTAGCCTCGCTTTAATGTGATATTGGTTGTGTTGAGCTGTGGGTCTGTCCGACCAGACTGCGGAAAGCGAGGTCACAGTAGGACGTGCTCGACCCGTCAACTTGTTGAAGCTTAGCCCAACGTTGTCAACACTCAATTTGCGAACTTGTGACCATGAAAATACATTAAATAAAAGTTTTCAGTTTTCTTCCTAAATTTCTTTGTTTAATGACGATAAGTTCTACAATATTCCATTTGTCGGATTTCTGAGACGTTCAACGAAAGGGAAAGAGGTGTCTGATTGAAATATATATCCTCAACAAGCGTTGATCTCTGGCCCTCAACATCGTGAGGCTTGATCAGTTCCCCGACTGATATCCTGAGTTCTGAATACGCTGCCAGGAGCCCGCTGGAAAGTAGACCGACTCCAGTGAGAATTTGACTGCTTCGATTGACCGTTGTGGTGATTGTAAAACACAGTCCATAATTTATACACGTACATCTGCGCGGTCTATAAGAGACACTGAAGATCGATGGAAATGGTATTGTCCAGACCCGTGACTTTCTCTTGCGGACAAAATGGAGTCCCAAAACAGCTCGACAGGCCAGGAGAATGAAGCAGATCAGCTGCCCAGGGAATTGCCCATCCTTGGCGAGAAAGACAAATCACAGGAAAGTTCTGACCGTGTCCCATTGGTAAGTGAAACGATTCGGCTTCAAACGCTTTTGCTGACCATTGCAGCCCCCCCCCCCCCCCTTCGCAGCAGGAAGCAGGAACAAGACACACCCTGGCGATCGATCCATTTCAACCGATCTTGAAGGTTCTAGCAGACCTCGAGCGCGACGATCCCAAGTTTGCCTTTCCAGCATCTCGACTTGTCGGACTCTATCGATGCCTATGGGAGTCGTGCGTGTCCAAGCACATCGATGGATAGAAGCTAGAGCGGGACAACCTGGTTTTAAAGGAAGCTGGTGCGCACCAGAGAAAAGAGAGAGATGGTCTTCAGGTTCGCCACGACAAGCAGCTATCCCGGCTGCACCTTTTCGAACAGGCATTGGAATTATCCCGGGAGAGGCTGGTTAGCGTACTCGATGACTGGAATCACCCCTCCAGACTCAATCTCCCAGGGTCCTTGAACAATGCAAGAGAAGGGTGAAGGACTGTCTATTCCAGACAATGTGCCCTATTTCAGCATAGAAATACAGTAGTTTTCGAAATCAGTTTGACCCCAAACTCTTTCAACTTGATTGCCGGAAAATAGTTCCTTAGTTTGCGAGCTATGATTGGATATTATTTTAAGCTTCTTGGGCCCAGACCGCTTTCCACTATAGTCAACGAATCTGACAATACGTCTTAAGTACCTTTTATGCCGTAATTTACATGAAATTAGCTGAATACGGATCCACCCTTCCCCTCATTCTCTGCATGACAATCAAGAACTTCACGTACATCGACTTTCTGCTTACCGTTGTTAGTGCAGACGAAATGGCTCCATGACTCTCACCTTCAAAGGCTTGCGCTCATTCGTGATATGGTTGAGAGCAAATCCTTTCGCACATCTGAAATGGCTGAGCAGGCTGAATGTAGCAAGCAGACCATCATCAATATCCGTAACAACTTGCGACAATTTGGAAGCTTATACGCACCACAAACCCGAGTAGAGGCCACAGCGGGATAAGAGAAGATCAACTCAGGTTGAGCTCGCCGACCGCTCATAATCAGTTATGAATTTTGTTTGTGATTGGTAGATGAGACAGCGAAGTTGGCTTGGCTGCAGCTGAATTGTGGAGTTGAAGAGTAGCTGAAATGACGTAACCAGCTGGTGCCGATCTCAATTGTAAGGCATAAATAATTCGACATATTCTCGTCTCATTCTCTGGAGATTCTAACTTTATCATCATTTGCAATATACGAGGTCATCAAAATGGCATGCAATCACTATATATCACTGCTTGATTTTTCCTAGATTAGTCACTAATGCTTCACCAGCCAGCCATTATCCGCTTCGAACAACCTGACGCATTTGAGGAACACAACGACAAGGTCATCGAGTAAGTTTTATTCATATACCTGTAGGTTGAAGGACTCTTTTAATAATCTGATGTCTCTAGGATCCTTGAAGAAAATGGCATTCCGCAAGGTAGTTATCCTGCTACCAGGTCCTTCCCTCCGATATACATCGTCCCTGAGTAAGTATTGTTTCCGTTGCCTTTGTATAGGGATGGATAGAGCTCTTAAGTGTGTCATGGGCTGACTGGGTGATAAGGGTTGAATCCGAGGACCACCCTAGCGTATCTGGTCTGAGAGTGCTACCGGGAGTGATTGTTGATATTCAAACTGATGATGATTAATGGTCCACTACTAGGGTTTCTATAGCTACATATATAGTGTATATTTCGGAATAAAGGTCTTTCTATTCCAAAATACTAGTGGGCCATATACAGCTACAATCGCCGCTTTCTATTGACTCTATCTGTAGTACCCACCTACCTCGGGCATATAGATTGTTTTTAAATACCCAAGATGTTGTATCGCACTTATGCAAACAAATCTATATAGAGAAAGCACCGTCAGTGCTTCCACACTTTCATATTTAGATAATTGGCAGTCCTTCCTGTCCCTGCCTTCGATATTCTATCTAGTACGGATATTCGACGCATCAAAAGACCACAGTCATCTATCCTGAAAACGAATGAGTGACAAGGAAGACTTCCATCAAGACAAAGCAAAGTCTACTGACATGAATACTGCGTCAATCATAATAGAAATTAAGTTTACGACTGGCTAAATTGATACTTCCCGATTATTAAGTGTCACTCGCCACTCTATACGGTAGTGGATATAGGTTGGAGGTTCCTCATCATACGCACTTCCTCTTCCCACTCGTGCAGCGGAAGGAATCGGAGAGGAAGTGGGCCACATTTACTCTTGGGGTCGAGACTTCCTCTTGGGGTCGAGACTATTTTCAAGTAAACAGGACCGAGAAGGGCTCAAGGCTGATGACGTTGGGTCGGGGCTGGCACAGTACCCAGGCGTTGGCGCGTAATCCGAGTTGTGTCCCGATGCTTCATGGTGAATAGATTGAGATGCATGATCGACGTGATATGGGCTCATTCTGTCGAACTGAGGGGTGGTATTTTACCACTAAGGACAGGGTTATTCATCAAGTACCCATTCCTTCTTTGTCTCTGTATGGTAAACGGGGTACGCTCGGAATACCAGCGTTGTAACACGCTAGGAACGACTCCTGAGGTCTGATAACGCTTCAACAGCAAGATCCAGATAGAACAACAATCAATGCATCTCAATGGGACACCTCAATACTAACACATACCAGTACCCGTCAATCCGACATAATTCTCTGTCCCATCTTGGCGTCAAGGTGGGACCAACCTCATGAGAGTTGAATTAGTCTAGTCTCGGGCGTCCGACGCCACAAGATGGGTCACTTTTACGCTCGGCCACACTGCGATGGGGTGCTCCTCGCAGTTTTATTTCATTTTGTTTGGGCCAATGAATATGGTTGGTTTTCTGAGTGGGTGCTGGTTATCTTCCTGACAAATCGGGGACTTTGTCTCCGCCTGGTCGCCACCAGTCCAATCCCGCCCCCACTTCATCGTAGTTGGATCCCATATCGAACACGATTTTTATTTTTCAGAGCATTTCTTGATCCAATCCTGCACGATGCAGATCGTCTGATAAGACCTTTGGGGTCTCTCGTCATGAATAGAGGCTTCTTGTTTCGATTGAGCTGGAGAATGAGCCCTATCGCCCGAGGAAGCACTTGAATGGGTCCCTGAACTCATAGTAACGGAATTCTTCTCGCTCGTCACCCATCTATCCATTTTCAACAAATATTTATCCAGCCGAAGAGCCTCTTCCAGATGCCCAGTTTTGCGGTAGCTGTCTCGAAGGTTGGTGAATGCGTTGATTGCCACGGGATGATGCAGGTCAAGAAGACTTATGCATTCTTCCATGACTAGATAATGCATGTCGAATGCCTCTTGGGTAGACCCCAAACAGCAGAGACAGTTCGCAAGGTTGCTCATACACCTGAGCATTGTGAGACGTTCAACTGCTGAGTCTTTCTGGCAGATCCCCATGATTTTCTTGTAAAGCCTTGCCGCTTCGTCATTGAGCCCCTGATAGCCAAAATTGACAGCAAGATTGTTGAGCGCTGCCAGGGTGTTTTTGTGCTCGGGACCGTATAACCTCGTCGCAATGTTTACGGCACTCTCGTGCATGAATTTTGCCTTATCCAGGTAACCCAGTTTGTCGTAGGTTTGCGCGAGGCCACACAAAAAGTTCAGACGAAGAAAGTGGGTTCGGTCCAGTTGCATATTGTCATCCGTCTCTCGTCGAGCTTTCGGGTCTTGCGCTGCAAGATCCAAGCTGCTGTACATGGTTGCTAGATTCTCCATAGAAACAAGGGTGCAAGGATGCTCCTCGCCAAGAATCCTCTGGCGTGTATACACCACCTGTTCCTGCATCTTTATTGCATCGTTGCGACACCCCATTTGGATGTAGCAACTTGCCAGATTGCTCATAGTTGTGAGCGTGTCAATGTGCTCATCGCCGAGCAGCCTTTTCCGCCGATACAGAACCCCACGTTTCTGCGACAATATGTATTGGCCGATTGACGGAGACAAAGCCGCAGCTTAAGGGGTTTGAAAGATAAAAGCTGGCTGTCAAGAAACCTGCCTGGGAGAGCATAACGCTTATTTCGTCTGCGATATTTCCCGAGCGACGTAGGAAAACTTTGATAACGGCTATCATTCGCCAATACAGGGTCAGTCAGCGCACGGAACCACTTTTACGCCCGGCTATCACATTCTGACCCATCCCACCATGATTGAATAACTTTGAGTACGCATAACACTAGACTACATCACCGGCTATCGGTGCGCTAATATGGTCTGGACGGTGGTAAGGCTAGATGGAGAGAGATGCTCCAGTGTGGTTGCTGTTTAGTGGGTTCGATGACGTCTCATAAGCTGCTGGGAAACCGTTCTTGGCGTGTACCAGTAGACCCATAATTTACTCCTGGGGGAATTTTCGGGGAATTATATGTGCATTGACATCAGTAGCTGTCGGCGTAGATCCGGGACCCACCTAATCTGGCTAGACCAAACGCCACGAGCCATAGCTCCACCGACACAGGGCTCGCCAATTCGATATTATGCCATTTTGTAATTGAATCTAAACGGTCTACTTTTTTGTTGAAAGGGAAATGAACTGGTATTATAATAAGAGCATGGGAAACAAAAGTACATATGGAAATTTCACCCAGGTGGTAGTTGTGCAGATGTCTAGAAGCAATGTGAAGACTATGATCTAATCTGGCAACGATCCTTTGACAGCTACAGTAAAGAGTAACATGACTCCACAAATAGTTTGACCTGCATCTACATGATCAAC
>MUGJ01000387.1:302-15393 GCA_008931945.1 Penicillium sp. BW_162_3FA
ACACCCTATGGTCGTATGTGCTTGGTTATGTGTGGGAACAGATTATGAGGTAAAATGTTGGCGACCCTAAGGTAAGGTGAATCAAGCATTTATGAATTTACAGACGCCCTGCTTGAGCTTTCAGGAGGTTAGATGGAGGAATCGAACTTATCCCGGGAAAGTGGATCCAGGGTAAAGACTTCAGAGCACAACAACAGCCCAAGCCTCAAACTTGTATCGGAGACAGTAAATGGTATGAATATATATCTTCGACTGCTCGACTTTACGGCGTCATATAAATAATATCACATGTTAATGAGGTATAATTTATGTACATGTCAACATATTTTTAGCTGACTGATAAATCCTTCCCTTTGCTTCCCATTCAAACGTCCCTTAGCCATTCTATCCCAGGCATAGTTACATCTTTCCATCCCCTCAGAAACAACGATCCGGCCAAGGGTTTCCCGCAGCTGAGCTGCCAGATTTTCCTCCTTCACCGACACACTATGATAGCTAGCCGTCACGATCAAAACCCGGCGACGGAAACGGTCGACTTCAATATAAGTAGGCGTTAGCGAAGGAAAAGTGCTGGTGGCAGGGCTATTGTGGATTTTTCATAGTCTACCTCGATTTTTTGAGCTTGCCAGGGAGTTTAGGCCATTCACTATTGTGATTTTAGTCTATTGCTATGCTATTTTTGCACCGTGTTCTAGAGCAAAGGTGGATTTCTCCATAGAATGAGACTGTACTAGCATCGATATATATTAATTTGGAAGTGAAATGGAGGTAGTTCATAAAATTGCCCATCGGTTCACGCCTTGAAGAAGACATGTTTGATGAATGTATGTCTCGACAAATGTGCCTAGCCAGACCTTCTCAGCGATAAGAGTGCATTTCATTCACAATCAGTACTCCGTACGGAGTACAGGGGGGAGAGAAAGGAAGAGAAGGGATTCCTCCGCTCTGAATCATGCAAAGAGTGCAAACAATGTAAACACCACAACTGAATCCTCCACAGGGGAGAGACAACATAGAGACAAAGATGCATACAAAAAAGATGCCGAACAATTAATTCAACTGATTGTGCTTGATACAAACATCACAATGATGCCTTTCTACCAAGGCAGAACAGAACCATCATAATTCTGGAACGTGCCACTGGTCTCTCTAGAGGCCGCGTCCAGAGTCTTCACCATTGAAGACACGCTGGTCTCGACAGAAATCGCGCCGAAATCCGAGAGCTTGATGCTTAAGCCTTCAATAGCTGCCTGAGCAAGCTCCGTCTCCACCAGGCCGGGATGGAAGACAAAGCTCGTCAACCAAGGCTCCTCAAAGTGAAGGCGACGAACAAACCAATTCAACGCCGCCTTACTCCCGCCGTATGGGCTTTGAGTGGACGGGAAGCCTGCAAGGGCTTCCATAGATCCAATAGACCCCATAAGAGTTGATATTGCGACGAAGATAGGGCTTCCAGTCTTGCTAGCCTGGAGAAGATCGGCAGTGGCCTGGAATAACGTCACAGGACCAGTCGTGTTCACAATGAAATGTTCGGCAATGTTCGCAGCGGTTGTCTGGCGGACAGTCGCACCACCTACCGAGATACCGGCATTGGCAACAACGACATCGATAGAGGACAGACCGTGCTCGGTCTGGAGCTGTGTCACCGCTTCTGCGGCGTCGGTGCTGATTGAGGAGTCAAGCTTGACAGTGATCAACTTAGAGCCAGCGCCCTTTGGGAGGTCTTGAAGGCTCTTAGATGATGCGCTCGACGGATCTCGGACGGCAGCAATAACAATAGTGGCAGCCCTTTGTAGGAATGTCTGGACAAAGCCTCGTCCAATGCCTCGGTTTGCACCGGTGACAAGGTAGGTAGTTGGGGCAGTCATTGTGAGAAGAGATCTGGTGTCCTGGAGAAGTAGCTTGATCTGAGGAAGTCTGGGTATGTATAAAATATTTCTTCCCGCGGAGGTTACACATATTTATAATTACCTGGAAGAAGGAATATCTAGACACCTAATCATTCTTCTCCTGCGATCTGGTTAGTATATGCCAAGAAAAAAGATTATTCCACCGACTCCGAGCCAAGAGATCGCCTTTACTGTGTATCACACCATAGCTCTAAGGACGTGATGATTCAACATTATTTCTGATCATGCGCTTTGCTTATTAATAAAGACAAAGTGCCTAGTTGGTTTTCCCCGAACCTTGTGGTTACCCGGCAGCTTCCATCGGGTTCCTAGGTCAAACGGAGGGCACGAAATAACCCACCGCAAACCCCATTAAAGGTGCTATCGGTCCATTACATTCGTCAGGTAATCCCTTCTTCTCACTGATCAAACTACGAACTATGTTTCACACCTTGTTGGCGGTCAAGAAATCCAAGTATTCTGGGCTCCACTTCAACTCTAGCTGATACTCGGGTCTCGGTACAATGACTACCCGTCACCTGCTCCACAATCGCTCTCTATCCGGTGCGGACTCCGTAGACCTGTTGATATCAGTATCCAAGGTACGTCCCACCCATTGCCAAATGCCAAACCGTCGACTGACTTTCTCATACGGCAACGCTTCTGGGCGATCACTATGAAGGTGTCAGCCTGTTATCTATGATGAATAAACAATGTTAGATACGTTATTTTGCCATATCTAATTCTTATTATACCTTGAGTAAAAGAGTTGCTTAATCTTGAACTGCTAGGTTCTGAGCAAACCATCAGGAAGTACTTCATGGTAAGTCGGATAGCACCTGAAACCAACACCCGAGTAGCACCGTCGGTAGACATCCCACCACATAAAGCGATGTTGTTTCAACTATTGCTTTATCCATCGTCACGATTCCTTCCCTTTTCCAATAGCTTCTGATAATTGCGAGGATATTTTTGGCTTTCTAGAAAGACTTTGCATGCGGAGTACTAGATATTGCCTTCAGCAGGATGTTTTATATGAAAGATATGTCATTGAGAAAGCTCTAAAACAAGTTTGGTGCCGCGGGATTCTCCTTTGCGAAGTTTCTGAAGGCCTTCCAATATCCCATCAAATCCTCCTCTCGTGACTGTAACAGGTGGTGCCTTCACATCATGGCACAATCGGCCCAGATCAGCATAAAACTGGCTTAGAACTTTGTGGTCGTTGGGTACAACTGGAAACGCGGGACCCAGTGGTGCCAGCAGAGAAAATGGGCGGCCAAAAACAGTGTAAACCATGAGAAATTTGTACTCAATGTCTAGCTTTTTCGGCTTGCCTTGATCAAGCAGTGTTATAACTCGCCCTTTTGACAACACCTCTGCGCAGAATTGAGAAGATTTCCCTTCCGAAAAGCAGTCCAAAGCCTTCGTGATGTTTGGATAGGCTTTGGAAATTTCGCTGATCGCGGTGGGTGATTGGTAATCGAATACGGCGTCTGCACCGTACCTTTTGACAAGATCGAAGGACCGTGGAGATGCAGTCACAACAACATGCAGACCAGCCCGTTTTGCGAATTGAATAGCAAATAATCCCACATTAGAGCCGCCCGAATAAATGAGAATTGGCGTTCTTTCAGATAAGTTTGCTTTCGAGCCAGTAGAGATATCTTCCCAAGAGATATCAAGATATGACAGTGCAAGCACGGCAGTAGCTGCTGGAATCCCGTATGTGGCAGCCTCAGAATGGCTGATCCCATCAGGTATCTTCCAGGCGAGCTCCCCATCGACTTTCAAATATTCAGCAAAGGAGCCGACGTCAGGGTACTGGCCACCATGTACAAACCCAGCTACTCTGTCCCCGACTTTCCAACGACCCGCCATGGCTTTCCCAACCTCAGACACCTCCCCAGCATAATCACAGCCGATCAGACTTTTATTTGGAGAAAGGAAGTCGATGTCCTTGAAGTCGATTGGGTTGAGGGCAACATAACGCACTCGTACCAGGATCTCACTGTCGGTGATTTGGGGGATCGGTAGGTCCGTGACTCGTGCACATTGGCCGAACGAAGAGCCAGAGGCGAAATTCAGTATTTGTTTTGGCAGAGATCGCGTTGCCACGAGACCTTTCATGTTGATTGATAGACTGTAATAGAAAACGAGAAAGGAGATTTATTCGGGGTGCTGCATGAGATACTAAGCACCTTGTGGGGATTTATAGCAAGCAATAAGTATAGATATCAGACGGGGCATTATACCAGCCGCGTCTAATGGGGTAATTTAAAGTCCGACGGAGTGTTAACAGTGGTAGCGTCACCACAGTCGGCATGATTACTATTCACTAAACATATACATACACAGGGTAGGATGTCTGAAATTCTTGATGATTAATCTTTGTGATTTATTTGATTGGCTCGTCCCAGCGGGTGGCGCCTGGATCCATGGATCCATGGGTCGCAAGTGGCATATTTTACGAGTACGAGCGCTAGTCCCGAATAGCCATGCCAAGCGCACTAACCCACCATCGTTGGGCGCTTGGCACGGCTACGATGTGTTTCTCCACCCGTGGACTTTTCTAAGATTGGTAAGAAGTCGTCGCCGCAATCACATCGTCACAATGAATGATTTTGTTCGTCCTATTTGAATAGCAAAGATTATGAAGTGAATATTTGAGATATATATTTCGTTTTCCATTGGCCATCTCATTGTTTGGTCGCGTTCTACTCACAAACTTGCTTAACGGGCCATTCGATATGGTGTTGCCAGTCTGGGGGAAGTAACTGCTGAATTTCTTCTAAAACCACACGACCCCATGACCCCACACACCAATTCTCCCGGGCCATATGCAAGAAGCCACAATAATGAGCTAGTACAACCAAGGAATATAGTTGCCTGCTTGTGAGATCGCTTAGATAGACCTCAGGAGCTCGAATAGCAAAGCCACCAGCAAGGGTCATAGAAGTAGGCTGTAGCAATGTGAAGACTGCCAGTTCGCGGAAATACTTTATGACCCGCTCATAGACAGCAGTATTATGATGAGCATATTGCTGCCCACATTGTACGTTCAATTTTTCGAGACGATCAAACGCGGTGAGGACATGATCAGGCCAAGAAACTTGTGGCGGAGTCACGTCAAAAAGCGGAGCAAAGTTGCTCTGTAGGAGAAATTCAGGCTCGGCATTAACGACCGACTGCACTCCGCGGGAGAGGGTGAAGATTTCAATTAAGGAATTGAGGGTCGGGCCTTCGGGAGAGCCGGAAGTGAGTGCACTTCCTAGGCCGAATGCCACGACAAGACCGGCGAAGCTCATCATTGCTTTGACATTAGATCTGTCGATATTGGACAGCTGCTCCGAGAACATAGAGATGGCCACATTTTTGTGCGACATCGCGATACCCAGCCACTTCGCTTGGCTCTTGTCGGCGCGAAGGTGTGACAAATGTAGAGCAGATAGGCCCAAGATGCCGTGCATGAGAAAAGGTTCATGTAAAGCCTCTTGCAAAACCAGAATTTCCCAGACCTTTCTGGTTTCTTCGTTGCGGGCGAGGAGTTTGTGGGTTTGCATGATCCACTGCAGCTCAAGTTCCAACTCCTCCATATTCAGCGCAGGACCGGTAGAAACCTGTGCCGACCCTATCTGATGCAAAAGCGCAGATGCCTCATCTTCAGAGACGGAGGTGGCATTTGACGTCTGGCCTGTGGTTGGAGACTGTTTATTGCGCAAGGGCTTTCGCGACTGTTTGCCGGCGAAGAAATAGGGAACCTCCGAGCTGTAGACGCATTCTTCCTGTCGCTGGGTACAGATAGTGCAATTTGGTCGTTGCTCATCACACTAGGTCTGGGGTCAGCGCGTGGACGTTGATAAAGGGATGTTCCGCATACCTTCACCCTCCTTCGCTTGCAGTTGGTACAGCCATGGCGGGATTTGTTGTGCGAGCGTCGATAGACCATCTCAGAGCTGCATTCCTTCTGATATCACAACGGTTGTTCTACATGAGTGCCTCTGAGAGAGCACAAAAAGATAAAAGATTAAAATTCAGCCTGAGCAGATTGATCGCCGACGTCACCGAAGGGCGGAAGGGGGTATCTGACCCAGCCCCGCTAAACTATTTCGGGACTAGTGCTATCCGGTATATGTTGTGACGGATCTCGAGGTATCGGGGTCTATAAAAGACACCCAGTCAATATTCTTCTTCAAATCAACACCTATCCTCGTCCAGTCAATCGATATCTGTTGGAAGTGGTCACGTGACCACCCTGTGTCTCCTAGTACTTTAGTCCCACAACTGTAGATAGTTCCTCTTCTCTCTCTCCCTAGCGCAATTGATGGTTTTCTAGTCCACTTAATGCTTCATGCTAAAGTCGTACTGGCCTCTATCTAACAATATCCTGTGGCCTACTATTTTTTGGTGATATTCGCACTCAATACGTTTTGTGTAGCAGCTCCTATTACCAGTGTAAGGATTGCTATGATTTCTGATTGTTTTATCTGAACAACTTGATACTAATTTCTATGGCTATCTATCCTGTTCCTCCAAGCCTGGTTACCATGCATCTCTTGGTAGAGTAAATTCCTTTGGCTATTTTGGGCTAAGTTCTATGGCAACTCGTGGCGAACAACACCAGACTCATCATAGCCGCCTTCTCATTTACTTAGATCTATCCTGGACTGGACAGTTCAATTGGTCGAATTCGGTAGATCTTCACATGTTTGACAGCTAACATGCATTTACCTCATAAAGGCAACGACTGTCGGCGTGACTTTTTATGGCCAATCAGTGCGCATTAACTATATATCTTTACCTCTATTACCGGCAATTTATATCGGATTCTGACCAAGATGTGACATACAAACCAAGTAAATATTGCTGGATCCATATCCTAGTTTATCTCAATAAGACAAAATGTCCAAACATGAATCTGTCGCTTGGCGCCCTACGCCCTAGCATTTTCAGCCCCCAAATACTAACTAGAGATGGTTAGTTTCGACCCCTCCACGAGGTGACCATGTAAGCTCGACCTTGAAACATTTCCCTCAAACTCTTCAAACCTGTTCCCTCACGATTTCACACATCAAACCTCTTACTTCAACATGGTCCACACCTTCTATGACGGAACCATTGTGGTTACCCAACACATCCTGGGCTCCCTGTCCCACTTTCTCCAACAAGCCGAGAAACACCCCAATGCGAGCGATCTGCTCAATGCACGTCTCTGTGAGGACATGTATCCAGTGACCGACCAAGTCCGCCTCGCAACCCAATTCTCCGAAAACCTGCTCGCTCGATTGACCGGTCGGGAGCCGGTAATCACCGAGGGCAAACCCACCACATATGCCGAATGCTACGAGCGCATTGAGAAGGTGCTAAAGGCGCTCAGCGAGGCCGACAGGGATGTCGTCGACCAGCACGCCGATAAGCTCAAGCTCACTCAATTGGGCCCCGAGCAGGCGGCGGAAATCAGTGGTGCTATCTTTGCCCATACCATTGCCTTGCCGAATATTTACTTCCATCTTACCACTGCGTATGGCATTTTGCGGAAGGAGGGGGTGCCGCTGGGTAAACGGGACTATTATGTTGGCTTCTCTTCTCGGGGATTCGCTTAGGGGTTTTCTTAGCTCAACCAGTTTCCCATGATGTAAGGTTGAATTTGTTAAATTTAACCGAATAGGGTCTTAACAACTGAACAAAGTTTTGGATGGATTTTTGTATAGTAATACTCCGCAATACAGTGGCCAGATAACAGATTTCCTCGCTACTTTAGTGTTCAAGGCGCCTCGAGAATTGACTTACTACGGAGTAGATAGACGCCAATCAGCACCAAGCCATTGCGTTGAAATCCTGGGAAAAAAGGGGGATCCCTGGAAGTGAGTCACATTTTGCTTCCGGTTCTTTTTCTTTGGATTTCCTACCATTTCCTCCGTGGGTACAGCTGGGCGGACGGGAAACCCTATTTTCTGCACCCTATGGTCGTATACATCATATTACGTGTGAGAGATAATTAGACTGTGCAGACATCTATAGATTGACTCGGGACAGGTCGTATAGCCAAACAATTATATATAATTTTACACCCATGTCATGGAGGCGAGTGTCCGCTCCTGGAGTCAGAGCGGATGTCAAACTCATGAGTACAGTAAATCCGATCGCCAAGAGGAACTTCTGTCCCATGATCCCGTTGTTCAAACTTTGCGATGGATTGCTGGGTCGTGAGGTTTTCAACATCGGTGCCTCGTTCGTTACCCTTGCCCCAAACTTGGAGCGGAATATTATCCACACGATCCGGATCCTCCATGATCACACCCGTAGGCAGATTTATCGCATCTTGACTAGAGTTCCCTGCATTGCTGTGTCCAGTGAGCGCAGTACCCTTCGCCGAGCTGCGGAAACTGGGTCGGGAGAGATGAAAAGGGCGGGTTAACGAGAAGGATGCGCGGGACTGCGAGCTAGCGGCCTTCGAGTAGGGATTGGTTTCTTTGTTGCCGGTGCTCCGGGATGGTCGTCCAGGGGTGCTGTGGTACTGGAAGGCTCTAACACCGAACAGCTTCCGAAGGAGCGGCCACCAGCACATCATATTGGCGACAAAGATAGCAGTGCTCGCCTCACGTATATACCAGATCTGGTACACGGTGGTAAAGGGGGAGGCAAAGTTGAAGTATTTATTCAGGATGGCGGCAATGATTGTGAACAGACCCAGGCTCATCACGCAGAGCAGCAGCATCTTCCGGTGTAGTGGAAGCTTCGCCTTGACGATAAGCGGTATCGGAATGGCAAACACAAAGGCGTCTGATGAAATATTGAAAACTGCCTGTGTGATTGAATAGTGTTGGTACGTGGCGCACTGCAAATTCGACACTGGCAAGGCCCAATATTGTGAGAAGGGTCGGCAGTATACGGCGTAGTAGGTCACCATAATCACGACAAAACCAAGCGCCACATAAGCGGCGAGAATCTTGACATAGAGGTTCGAGGGCAGGTTCTTGGTGATCCGCCAGTAGAGTATCAACAGGCAGACTTTTACCCCCCAGGTTACAAAAAGCATACATTGTTCCAGTGCAATAACAATTTTGCTTCCGAGGATGCGGTCGTGAACTTGTTGGGGGTCAGAGAGTACCTGATCGTACTCGCTCGGCTCCATCAGGTTTGTCGCGTATTTTGCGGAGATTTGAATCAAGATCAGCAAGGATGTATACATTAACTATGGGGATCGGATCCTTAGTCAGTCGAGGGTCACGAATTGGGCCAAAGTAGGGGACTTACAAATGTTGCCGTCATCACATAATCGTCCCCTGGAATGTGCGATTGAGCTGGTGAGTTATGGCTGAAGCGAAAGGGAAGCAATTCTGCGTACATGATATCCCTTGGATTGATATATTGGACATTAACCGGGAGGCTCTGTTCATAAAGTCAGTGTCTCTTTTAATTATTTCCAATGTCCAAGGTACGGATATTTCACACATACATTCGGCCAATGTAGAGTACCACCCCAATACTCCAAAAGATCACGGCTTCTACCAGCAGTTGGTGGGGCGTAGGCGATACGTTCCCCATTCTGGCAGGGGAATGGTCACCCTCCTCGTTAAACGAATGTACCTCACAAGGTTGCAGGAGTAAACATCGGAGTAAACATCAAGCCTGCTAGAGGAGACTCGGGGAATATGAGAGTCGGGGATATTATCGACACTCATAAGTGGAATTGGGCTCGGAATTTTCGGCGAATTTTCAGCTCGAAAGATCGATGAATTCGGCCGGGCGGATCTGAGTTTCGAAACAGACTATTGGACAGGGGGGCCATAATAAAATTTCGTGGAATCGATCTAAGCCTGCGCGTGAGCTATTAGTGCCCCGATCTAGGAGAAACATTCCCCTCGCAGAGATCTGGTAAGGAAGGATCAATGAAGACGATTATAGGAGAAATGAGAAATATAGATGGGCCTTGAGGAGGCTTTGAGGAGCAAGTTGACACTGGTTAATACCTGTACAGTATGTGATGGTCTGTCTGTCTTCGGGTGGACTTTAACTTTTTATTTGGTAGCCTGATCCCTCAGGCCACCAATGGTGAGCGCACAAGGTTGTTTGCGAAATAGCAAAAGTTAGATCCTTCTCTCTATCTTCTTCTTTCCCCTGTCTACTTTGATCCCATTAAATCTATGTTGTACACACATTATTTCTCTATTGATCTCCAATATACTCCGTACTCCGCCCTACTATCCCTATATCCTCTCACCATGGTCCGCAGGTAGTGATTGACTGAACGGGCCGTGAGCCGCACCTCCCGAGATCGGGACGGTCGGAGAGCCCCATAGGAGGAAGGCCCGGACCCATCCCTTGTCTCTTGGCATTTTCAACGCTATAAATGGGGGCCATTTCTCTTGGATGAACTCCTGTTCCTGCAGAGTGGTGTATTCATTCGGAGAATTTTAGTACATGTCAAAGTGCTTACTTACTTTCTTCACACGTTCCCTTTGGAAATCGAGGCTATCAGTCCAAATATCATTACCACCCCGAACCAAACCCTTAGTCCGACCGTCGTCATGGAATGCTAATAAATGGGTCCGTCACCACAGTGGGGTTCTCACTTGTTTTACATTGGGCCCCCTTTGGCTCGTTAATTTCAACTGAGTTGGGGCCAATTCCAACTGAGTTGCCTCCATGCTCCAGCTCGAATAGGGGCGAAGAGTCTAAAGGTCTGGGATTGCATTACATATTATTATTGCACCTCACGATTATCGGGTTGTATGTATCCACCTGTCTTCGACGAATGGGGAAGCTTTCGCATTAAATTTCTGGAACACTAGCGGGGCTTCATGTCTTGCTGTTTTTCTTGTCTCTCTCTCGATTCCTATCTCATTTTCTTGACTGGTCCTTGTTGCGCTCCTTGTTGACATCAATTCATATCATTTGACAGATGACACACTATGGTGGTCGCCGAGAAGCAAACTGCCCAGGTCGGCGAGACTAGGGCGAGGAACAGCACGGAGATAGACACGGTGCGCCTGGAGGCCGCTCTGGGTCATAAACAGGAACTGGTACGGAATTTCGGGCTTTGGAGTGTGACAAGCTTGGGGATTGTGATCGCCAAGTCAGTGATTTGAACTTTTCCCCGTCCGTGCTCTCGACTAACATAGAATGTATTAGTTCATGGGCAGCAACCGGCGGCACAATTGTGACTGCACTCATGAATGGAGGCCCGATGGCTCTTCTCTATGGCTTGATACTCGTGAGCGTCTTCTATACGGCGATCTCGGCCTCGCTGGCTGAATTGGCATCTTCTATGCCCTCCGCAGGCGGAGTATATTACTGGTCCACAGTACTGAGTGGGAAGTATGGCCGCGCCGCCGGATTCTTCACGGGTTATCTGAATGCTTGCGCCTGGCTCCTCTCGGCATCGTCGATGAGTTCCATGCTAGGCAATGAAGCGGTGGCCATGTATTTGCTTCGGCATTCTGATGTCACCTGGCAGTCCTGGCAAGTGTTTATTGTCTTCCAAATTGTCAATTGGACATGCTGTGCAATAGTATGTCTAGGGAACCGATTTATCCCTCTGATTAATCGAATCGCGCTGGTCCTATCAATGACCGGGCTCTTTGCAACCGTGGTGGTCCTCGCGGCGATGCCGAAGAAACACGCGAGCTCTTCGCAGGTATGGACGCAATACTATAATATGACTGGCGGCTGGTCCGATGGGTTGTGTTTTATCACGGGACTACTTAACGCCGCCTTCGCCGTGGGGGTTCCTGATTGTATCAGTCACTTATCTGAAGAGGGTATGTTGAATGTGTCGAGTGCCGCACATCTCGTCCCAACTTTCCAATAAGGACAAACAGATTCTAACTACCAATGTTATTTTAGTTCCCAAGCCACAGATCAAAGTCCCCCAGGGTATCATGATACAGATGTTGACGGCCTTCACTACCTCCTTCGTTTATCTGATCGCCCTTTTTTATTCGATCCAGGATATTGATATGGTGTTCAACACCAACGTGGGCTACTTTCCTACTGCTGAAATCTACCGACAAGCTACGGGATCCACCACCGGTGCCATCGGACTCATCGCTGTGCTCTTCCTAGCTACCTTCCCCACCCTGATCGGCACGTTCGTGACTGGCGGACGGATGTGGTGGAGTTTAGCCCGGGACAACGCAACGCCGTTCTCGAACTATTTTGCGCAAGTTCATCCTACATTAGACACCCCCGTCCGTGCCACTGTCGCTATGAGTGCACTAGTCACCTGTATCGGCTGTATTTACGTCGGCAGCACAACAGCCTTCCAGGCCCTCATCTCGTCCTTTATCGTGCTGAGCACTCTATCTTACTTGGGCGCTATCCTCCCCCATGTGTTGACTGGCCGTCGCAACATAGTTCCCGGGCCCTTCTATATGGGCAAGAGCCTGGGAATGGTGGTGAACATCGTCTCGCTGGCGTATATCATAGTCACCGTGATATTCTTCTGCTTCCCATTCGTAATGCCTGCGACCGTTGGAAACATGAATTATACGAGCGTCATCACTGTCGGCTTGATGGCATTGACTGCTTTGTGGTGGTTCGGCTTCGTCCGCGGGAGGACCGAGTACCGAGGTCCACACTACAGTTTCGAGACTGCTAAGGAATTGACGTCTGTTCAAGCGAACAAGGAGAGCGGCAGTCCTGTAATCGCGCCCATGAAGGAGTTCGCGGCAGCTGCCCTTGATGGGCATGCGCGGGTGGAATGAATGCTACTCCTGCGATGAGCACGGGAAAAATAGGAGAGATCAGAGTTCTAATGTGATGCATACAGATGCAGGTTAGCAGACCTCTCTGCGCCCCATTTGAGACTTTCAAGCCTTTGCTGCCTTGTCCCTTTATTTACATGAAGCTGTTTAGAGAGCTTCATGGTAGTAATTAGATCATCATTGGCATCTATCATTGATTTCTGTAGGTCACTTCTTGTTTCTTATGCACATAGAGTATATGTATAACCCTATGTGCCTTGTGGATTCCCGTTCACAAATTAGACTTCTCCATAAATATGAATACACTGTGACCGATACATCACCTACACCTGTACTCACCAGTTCGGTGCTGTGACTCGAGAGTACCGAGTGGCTTTACCATGGACATATTGTGCTTCAGTGCTGTGGATCGCACTCTAATCAAACAAGTTAGGAGTCAGCATCCATACGGGAATGAAAGGTGTCGCATGCTGATCGGCTGTGCTTGCTTCCCGGAAGCATTATGCGAGGCTCAGTGTCGTGTCTGAAGGTTTCTACCGTATAACACGAAGTGCTTTTTGGGACTATTCCTTCGCTATTTGCTCCATTGACTTGGCTATCCATGTGGTACTTATGTGGTACTTATGAAGTGAGGTCGATCGAGACCGGATGAAGTCCAAAGAGATAGCAGGATGAAGGGATGGAATGATGTCCCGTCAGATACGCGCTGAGAATTGTGGGCAACCGCACGCATCTGGTGACAAACTACCCATCCCCATTGTCAACGAAAATTTATCCAGCTGATCTCCGATAGCATAGATAGCCAAACTCGGGTCTTCTGAATCTCGAGAAAGAGGTGATTGATTCGTATTGGGTTTTAGAGCTTGAAGTCCCGCGAAAAGACGCCATTGGTCTTCCTGGGACTTACCGTTAAAGTCTGGCGCAAGAATAGGTTTGGTCCCCCTATTTAGGCAAGACTTAAGCAACGTCATTAACTGATCGAGCAGTGCGATGGCAGAGTTGATTCCATGTCGAGTTCCCTGTACCAGGGTTGTTGCGTACGTCGGTGGAATCACTCCAACAAAGGACGCTGGGGGATTCGTTTCCATGAGCATGCCGTGAAGCTGAACCAGACTTTCTCTTGATTTGAGAATGCAACCCACCAGGGCGTTGAGCATGGATGGATCGGCATTTGTGTCCGACGTCGTAAAATATTTTGTCATTGCATAGTAGCCAGGGCATTTGGCGACTTCATTAAATGCATAGTCCATGGTCTGACCTAGGATACTTGTTTTCTGCCACTGGTCTTTCGCCCTGGAAATGTCTGGTGTCGTTGATGCGCATGCCCACTCGAAACCACCCAGGAAACAAGGCTGCGCATGGATAAAGGCATCCGCAACTAGGTAAGGCCGCCAAGAAAGGAGAAGAGTCCGACCTATTCCATGTGTATGTGCTGAAGGCCCACGGGCGCAGAACAGGTGGCGGATGCCATGCGAATGAACGATCCACGAGCGATCACTACTACCGTCTAGGACCTCATATCCGCCTAGCAAAATCGCAGCTGCAAGTGTCTCATCTGCTAGTGCGGCTCGTGTATGTAGGAGAGCGGCTAGATGCTTTATACCCCGACCATACATATGACGAGCGCAAGCTATGATTTCCTTATTGCTTCGTGCTGCCCCCATACGTAAAGAGGTTAAGGCGCGGACTGCCCAGATTAGTGCCTGCGGAAACGTGGACCACCTGCTTCGTATAAAGTTCATCCAATTCATCTCCACGCGGGAGTTGAAGGAAGCGAGGTAACTTGGAAAATGGTAGTCCAGCCATACTTCAAATGATTCCTGCGTTTGGATATTAATTGCCTCATGGGTCAAATTTGGAGCAAAGGCTTCGTCCATTGTTGGTTGACCGTGTTTTCGGGTGATATGTCGCGTCTGGTCCTTGAATTTGTGAACACGATTATAACCAGGACATTCCGAACCCCAGTTGATACACCGCAGACATTCTGGGCGCGTTTGGTCGCACTATTTATCCTTTAGTTTATGTTGCTTATCCTTTTTTAAAAACAAAGTTGTGTCTTGCAGAAAAAAACGGGTTAGAAGGTTAGAAATGACAGGGTACTGCAACATATCAGCACTAACCTTGATCTTGCGCCTTATACACTGCAAACATCCTTTACTATGGGGGCCGCCCATCTCTATTGTCTATCTGGTTGTCCTAGGGCGTATAAGATAGCTTCATGGACAAAAGGGTGAATGGTATGAGTTCTACTCGAATTGGTATCTGAGATAGGAATAAGGGGTGTGATAAGGTTTCTTTAGCTCGGCTCTACACCGCTCCGGCAGAAATTAAACGCCCCCCGATCCCCTCACTGCCCAGGAGCCTCAGTCCATCCATCCATGGATATGTACCACAGAATTACTAATCAACAGTTTGGACCTCGGGAATTCTTCAGCAAGGTACCTAGGTATATTTCTCTCTCACATCTAATTTGGCACATACGACCATAGGGTGTGG
>MUGJ01000387.1:15447-37742 GCA_008931945.1 Penicillium sp. BW_162_3FA
AATCCTCACTGTTGTATGTTTTTAAATCTTTTTAAATCTACTACTTTTTGTAGTAAAATTCGCTTCACAACACCCATGTACGCAAATTACTCCAGTCCGATTCTCTGTAGCAGATATTATCCTATATAGCCCCTCCCTTTCCCTCTCGCCATCTCCGTCCGGCGTCAGTGGAAAGCACATTTTACAGGCTGAACCGTTATGGTTTGTGTCAATCCTTTTTGCCACTCGCACGCAGCGCTCGTCAACATGCTTTGTGTATAGATGTGCCGTATACAAATTGATCGCAGACATGACCATATATCCCATCAACCATGTAAACGCAAAAAGCCCTCCAAGTTTGCTGGTATCTTCCGTGCCAGTATATGGCTCCCTGGTTGCAATATACCACAAGATATTTACTATAGGATCACGCACAAGGTGATAAACAGATTGGTGCATCAGGTAGAGCGAGCATAAGATCCTGCCCAGATACTGTATCGGCCTTGTGTTGAATAGCCGTTGTAGGAGTGGCAGTTCGTTTATGGCATACACCACAAGCACCGAGCCTACCGTCTTCCAGCATCTGCTAAGAACTTCCCAATTGCCTTCCCAGTGTGACGACTCGACAAGTTTGAGAAACCGATAGCCAAGTGGCAACTCATCCTCATCGCTAAGACAGACTAGACAAACTCCGAAAAGGAAGCAGAAGTAGTTCCAGATTGCAAGGTAATAATTAATGAACTTCAGCTTTGACACCTAGTCTCTTGGAGACTGATGAGGTGATTTGAATTCCTCGTCTGCTGAGTTGGCCTCGGAGAGAAGTCGCGTCTCAGCCAAGTAGAGACCAGCTGGAAAGGCAGAAACATCCCAGACACCATAGTAGAACCAATAGCTAATTAGGGCTGCAAGGGCGATGCGTCGGAGCTGTGGTCTCCAGAATACCAGTCCCAAGACTGTAACATAGACGATGCAGGAGCCCGGAATTCCATAGTCATCGTCCACAGTTGGCCATTCAACCCACCGTTCCATTGGGAATTGATGATGTTCATGATGTCGAGGATGTAGCGGCAGACGTAGGTGATGTGTAACCATGGTGAAGTCCAAGGCTTCCTACCCTGCACAACATCCTCACTGAAGGTCCATTGATATATATTACAGAAGTAAATAAATTTGAGCGTAAACTACATATTGAAGAGGGGAACGCTCAAGGCAGTATGCTCTCTGGCATACGGGTCGATTCAGCAGCCGTAATTCAGCTTCCTACCTCCCATCGCCTTGCTAGGGTAACCGGGACAGCAAACCAAGGAATCAAACTGGAGAGGTGTAGGAGTGTGTATTGTCAATCTGTAAACTACTAACTACTTGTAACCTCCGAAGCACTATTCTCACTGGCGTGCTTACGTATTCTCCCCCTGCATAAAAGAGAGGATGAACGGAGGCGCGGGAGTAGTCCCTCACTACAATATGTAACAGGCTAGCGCTGTCTTAGATGACCCAATTTCTCCAACGCAGGATCTGACTATGTATCATCATTTCGGTCCACATCCACCACAATCAACTAGTGAGATCCTTCAGCCCTGGAACCTTTTCTTCATAAGCGGAAGCTTCGGAAACGGAAGCTTCGGAAACGGTTACTATGATTGAAACTTTTAAGAAATTCTTAGGGAAAAGATTGTCGGTTGTTTAATATGACAGTCGTATTTTCTATATTTAAAAATAATACACACCAATTCAGTATCTTGGTTATTCTTAGCATGACCAGTTTTCAATCCGACGTGGCAGCCATCCGCTAACCCAAGGCAGGCTAGTTTGTCGCCTGGAGTCGCCTTCCGGAATGCCACTGCCCAAGGAAACCCTGCTGTCCATCTTGCAGCGGTCATCGTAGGAGGCCCACTGTACGCAGTCAGCCCACCCTATACAGGCGGCCTCGCATGCCTCCACCGACATCCAGGCGCTACGCCATGTCTCAATAGATTTGACCGAACTTGGTGGTTCGGCACCTGCAGCCACACCAGATTCGATCTCGTACTGGCTAGACCCGTTATCCCACCACTCTGCACGGGAGCGCAGATAAGGGGCGACTAGCGCCTCGTAGATATCCCGATATCTCAAAGGGGCCTGGTGACTATTAGCTTGTCTGATCCTGCGGATGATAACAATGAGTCTGGATGGTGCTGACCTTCTCAAAGTCCCAAGACTGCTCGATTTCGTAGTATTTGGCAACATCTTTCCCGTGGGTGTGGTGCCAGCTATACACTGGCTTGCACCAGTTTTTGCGCTCATACCATGTGCTCCAGTGAGGCTCGCTGTTGAACCCATATCGGAATCGATCATCGTCGGTGGTCTCGCCGAATGGAACACCGTATTCCTGTAGTACATGGCCCAGGATATGATCACCGCAGCCATGCTCCTCGGTGAACTTTTCGAACTTCTGCACGATACGGGAGTCTTTACCGAAACTCTTCTCCCAAGCGCCCCTGGACAGCGCAATGCCAGAGCCACCATGGGCGAAGTAGTCACCATGCTTCCAGGCCAGACCTCCCAAGTACCACGGATCCTTATGGTTGAATTTGTCCAAATGGCGGAGAAGATTGGGAAGGAAGATGTAAGAATCGTCTTCCATAAATATGTACCATCTGGCGTTAGGCTTGTTGCGCCCTGCATGTTGAAACATAGGTAGGAATTTGTATTTGTCGAGCTTCCATCCTCCAAAAGGCCCGCTACCGTCACCGGGCAGGTTGGAGAGCTCAGCATAGTTCTGACGTGATTCGTAGTCCTCTTGCTGGAGATATAGCTGGAAGGACGCTGACTTGCGCACTTGCTCGGAGGAATTAGAAAGAACGTCGATGAATCCCCATTTCCCGATGGTTTCGGGGTAGTCTGAGTAAAGAAGAACGTTGTTAAAGTTGATTCGGTGAGACGCGAATGTGGTGGCCATATGGATGGGCACACGCTTCCACAAAACGGTCGCGCCGGTTTTGAACATGAGAACCACATCATCGGTGGTTAGGCCATTCGGCGATTGAAGCGAATGACTCGGAGACGAAGATATAGCCGGCGGCTTAGTGGAGGAGTCGGGGGAAATAATGACATTGTGAACAGGCTCATCAAGAGCTTCACCCGCATGGTTGGGGGTAGCATCAAAATCTAAATTTCCATGTTGCGAAGATTCAACGAATGTATTTGGAACAGCTGTCATACGGAGGCCATCCAATGACCCACGAACCAATGCAAAATGATAGGCAAAGAAAATGCACGTCAACAGCATAATCCCCAATGGGACTATGCGGTTATCCTTGTGGAATGACTGGCGCATCGTTGCAGAGGAAGAAAAGGCTCCGCTATCGCAGTCGTAATCCAACTTGATCGGAACTTCGCGTCTCTTCTAAAACGAAAAAAAAAAAATAACGCAACAGAAACGATCCCCCGGTGTCCTTCGGTCTAGAAGGATATGATCGACGTGCCACCGGGTTGCTAAACCACTCACGGCGGAAGCCTGGCAGGGCTTGATTCCAAGACTTATCGAGTTAGTGGCCGTTGAATGTTAGGATCTATGTGAGACATGTGGGACTAGCTATAAGGTTTTGAAGGAAGAAACCATGGAAGGATGGAAGGATGGAAGGATGGAGGGAAATAATTCAACTAGCATTGGCAATGGAAGGAAGTGAAATCTCCGCTTTTACCACCTCAGAAGGTTATTAACCATTTTCCTCCTTGGTTTAGTACCAAAGTCTAAGCCTCCTGAAACCTCGTATGCGCGGCTGTCTTAGATCCTTTCAACCTTAAAAAAGAGTGTTGCAGCCCTCGGGAAATCCCTAACTTAGCTAAGTTCCATAGCCGCTTATATAATCATTGCCACGAATCCTGGAGAGATAGAATCTGGAATCCTAACGGGACCCTAATACTCCGTAGAGATATCCCAAAATGAAGGCCACTAACAGAGAACATAACCCCATGGAGGCAATAAATCATGGGCTTGGATGAGATATGTAGTCAGATCCCGGAACCTTTTTTTTTCGAGGATTGCCTAGCTAGAATCCGAGATTATCATCGAGCAAGGTTCCTTTATCCTCTCAAGCCTCCTAAACTCACTACAACATGTATCGGATCTCTTGCATCGAGTACGTCGACTAGCTGGAGTTATGTAGGTGCCAAAGAGATGCTGATTCCATAGCGCTAGGATGCTTATTTGACAGCAAGTGGCTTCTTCTGGTGATAGTGCAATAGTGTCGAAGCGGCGAGGAGTTTAATTGCAATTGTGTAGGAACAAATCAAGATTGAATCCCGAAGAAAATAGAACCAGTTAAACCCCAGGCGAGATAAATGTCTCCCGAGGTGTTCCGTCTACCTCTAATGACGTGTTGACAGATGTATCTTATAGCGCGGTAAACAAAATTAGCTCCTAGGTTGTATATAGCAATAGTCCTGTCTCAAAAAGGAATACGCAGCCATATTGCGAGTGGCTAAATGATCCGCACCAAGTCCTTTCAATCTTTATCTAATGTCGATCTCAACTTGATTCTGCGATGGAACTCCACAAACCCCATAATTTGTCTCTCCGGTGTCTCAGAGATATTCAATTACTTGAGCATTCGCTTTGAGGAGTGCGTTCTATTTGCTGTCGCGAAACTATACAGTAATTGTTTTATGTTTATGTTCCGTGAATGGCGCCTGATTGAGACGAAGCTGTCTTGAATAAGCACGGCGAATATAGCTCTAGATAGGCTCCAATCATCGAGCCCCTGTCGTGGATAAGTTGACAGTATGCTGGTGTTATCTTTCAAAGAGAGCCTAGCTCGATCATACTCGTTCCTCATTATCGAGTTTTGGTTCTGAAGATCACAGGTTCCTCTATTCCTTCAACTCTTTCTTCCTTTCTTTGTTTCCACTTCGTCCGACCCTCATTACTATTCGCCCTGACTGGGTGCCATTATCATGGACTCATCGACTGAAAAGAACCTATATACTGGGGTTTCCATGTTCCAGAAACGTGGACCCGATGTCTCCCTCTTCCGCCAATTTCTCAATCTTCTGGGATGTATTCTTGTGGTTCCTCTTTACTTGTTCATTACACACTTCACACGACATCCAGCCACATTAGATATATTGATGACGATCTTCTCGGCGGAATACAATCGGTTTGCGAATGAGAGCCGACGGCGACAATTGAAAGCCCCCTCACATGCTGTCCAAGACCCTGAGAATGCTTGCTACCGACTCACCGACGCCAAAAAAGCCACAGAATGTATGGCTACAATTGTCGGATATCGTGAAGACCCGGATCTGTTCGCTCGTGCTCTAGGTAGTTACAAAACTGCTGCGGAATGCCGATTCGTCCTAGTGGGCGTTGATGGTGACGATACTCCGGACATGGAGATGGTTCACGTTTTCGAAGGAGTAAGCAGCCCTGCGATAGTCTACACATACCACACTGACATGACATATAGGTGTTTGCAGAGAAAGCAGCCGTCGTCCATATCGATGAGCCCCTGGGCGAAATTGCCATGAAGACCTTTGAGAAGCTCTGCAAGGTCGATGGTAACGCTCAAGCCGTGCAGGTTTACATGGAAGCTACCATTGCCCACTGTTGTCAGATCGCACGCGGGATTCTATCCGAGCATGACCTTGATCTCGGTGAAGCCGGTGGTGTCACAAGACTGTGTCTTTTCCAGCCGCATCTCCACAAGAAGGGAATCATGTTTTCAGCTTTCATTTTCTCTATTGTGATCTCCGAGATGCTTGGCATCGAATATATGTGGTCTTCCGATTCAGACACAATAATTCTGCCTGACACATTGCGAGGCACTATTGGAACCATAGCTGGCGACCCTCATGTCGGCGGTGGAAGCGCGGGATTGATCTTGCACAATGAAAATGAGACTATCACGACCAAACTCGCTGGTATGGTCTACTGGTCTGAGGTATATGTGAGCCGGTCAACCGCACTTGCGTCTGGAATTAGTGACTGCCAGTCGGGCCCCAGCACAGCCTTCCGAGTATCCGCTCTCCCAGCCATCTTGTACCCCTGGTATACGCAGACTGTGATGGGACATCGAATGATCGTCAACGAGGATCGCCATCTGACTACCAATCTGATCCTGCGCGGGTGGAAGGTTACATTTGCGTCGGACACCCTAGCCGCAACCGACACACCAACAACATTGAGCCGCTGGCTCATGCAGCAAGTCCGCTGGGGTCGTGCTGGTCATATTGAGGCATTGCAGCAGCCTCAAATATACGTCCTCACCAACCCGCTGTTCTTATGGGCGGCTTTCAAACGGGAGGCTGGACCTTTGCTTCTATTTGGCTCTATCCTGTACTACCTCATCACGGGCCGTTCCTTGACATATCTCAACTTGTCTGACCTGGGCCTCCGTGTTGCCTATTCTCTGCTATACAACTTCTTCCGCAACCCTGCCAGAGTTCGCAGTGGCGGTTGGCTTTGGATCGTACCGGGCATCTTGTTCTACTATATCCCTCTCCCTATAATTCATTTATGGAGCTTAATCACGGTATTCCAGGATGGATGGGGTACATCCATGCGCTCGAGCAGCGAAATGTCCAAAAGAGGCAAGGCCTGGAAACGATGGAAGGACCTGGGATTCTTTGTCGTATGGATGGGGGTTGTTGGTGGCACTTTGGCTAGAATGTTTGCCAATATGGCTGGGTGGGATGAGACTAGGATATTCCAGGCCATCGTGCTGGGAATGGTAGTCCCATCAGCGGCATCGTTTTACGGATTGGTGATCTGTGAATGAATGGAAAGAACATGTTACAACCGCCCCTGGACTNNAAAGACCACTATATCTGAGCATTACGCTCAGATAGCCCAGGGTCCGTTATATATAGTGCGTGTCATGACAGAACAAAACTGTTGTAGAAATTACTAATCAGTAGAGGAGAAAGCAGAGGAAGAACCATAAGCAATCATACTTAGGATGATGCCCCAACAAAAAGTTAGACATTTACACATACCTCTGCCCATATCCAAGGGTTCTAATATGAAAATATAACTTATAGACCTTCTCCTTTCTCCGCTAACTTAAACTGGTTGACCAAGGATTACTTAGGCAGAAGCGATTCCCATTTTTATCGTCGACTCACTGGAAACTGCGCCTTTCCAAACTTTCACCATACTCGTTCTCATTCATATCCTACTCGCAGGTTAAGGTTCTATGACCTAGAACCTCTGGGCGATTCTATCTTGGACCGAACCCCATAGAGGTTACCTACGGGTGAACCTGAGGTTCAACAAGCATGATAAATAGGTAAAGAACATGACTTAGGGTCAACTACATAAATTATGTAGAAATAGGCTATATTCTCTCGTAATTATAAACGAAAACTTCATTAAAATATGCCTTTATAGATGGATTTAGTATATATTATAGGTTTAGCTTCGAATTAGGGTTTTAACTTTCAATTATCAATAGTTTATATTATATCTAACTAGTTATAGTATAGTGTCTAGTTATAGTTCTTGTCACAATCTGCATGTTAATCACATGCCACACTAGATCGTTTGATAGTTTGTTTGGTTTCTTTCCTTTGTTTACTTCATCTAAATTCGTTTGCTTTATTTCCTTTGTTCTCCAGATTGCTACTAAGTCTAATCGGGTAATTGCTACTAGGCCTGATTGGGAAGGAGAGGTTGTTTGCTTGCAGAGATCCTCTTACTATAAGAACCTCCGGGATCTCTCTCTCTCTCTATCTCTCTCTCTCTTTCCCTTTCTCTTCCCTATCTTTGTTTTTTTAGTTGGAATGCACTCTTTCTTCATTGACCTGGCACGTAACATCGGTGGTGTGATCCACTCGGTGGTGAAATACGTTAACGCCGGTACGAAAAGGTACAGATCTATTATCCCAACAACCTGGTGTGGACTGTCTCCAACGGGAGCTCACTGGGGCCCATTAGTCTAGTTCAGTTTAGTCTAAGGTCCCCAATGTGTAGCTTGGCACCGAAGACTCGGGAGATTCTCGGAGGTTTGCAACACCGATTTATTCCGGCTGGCTGCCATTGGCTGTGAGTACGGCCCGACATCCTCGTGGCGTCGGTTTTGAGTTGCTTCAACCCCGATTGAAACTTAGATAGCTTCCCCAACCCATCGGCGTCCTCGGGTAATTTGCGGGGGGAAACCTGGAACCCCGTGGGCTTAGGTTTCCACCCGAAGATATTACGATGAAAGCCCGGGGAAGTAAAGGATAAATTTCCCCTTTAAGTATAAGAAGGGCGCGATCAATCCTCACTTGGAGGTGCGAATAATCCAAACAGCAACTATGGCCTCGAAGACAGCAATTCTGGGTGTGGTTCTCGGTGTCACCGTCTCGACTGCATGGGGTCAAACCCTGACGGCGGACACCATCGAGAAAATGGGAAACAATAGCCTTTTCACTCGTTGGAGACCGTACTCCCATTTCTTGGCCCCTGCAGGGTGGATGAATGTATGCCTCATCTCCAATTCCGAAAAGCCCTAAATGAACTAAGTGTCACTAACCATTGATCCAGGACCCTTGTGCCCCCATGTACGATCCAGTTGATGACATTTATCATATGCACTACCAGTTTAACCCCAATCATGTCAACTGGGGTACTATTTCCCTCCCCTAGCTGTCTAGCAAGATCCTTGCTAAATGTTTCATCAATATAGGCAACATATCATGGGGACATGCAACGTCTAGAGACCTCATAACTTGGACTGATGTTGACAATAACCCTGGCAATGGACTCGCAGGATGGCAAGACGGAGAAGCGAAGTCAATTGGTACAACCACCTTGACCACCGACCACCATGATCCACCGATGTACAACCATCTGGGCATATTTTCTGGAACAGCGCAGTCCGTCAATATCTCTGGTGAAGTCGATGGAACAATTCTCGCCTTCTACACATCCGTTTCGAGACTGCCAACCTCGTATTCATTGCCCTATCTGCTTGGGACCGAAAGCCAGAGCCTGGCATACTCCAATGACGGTGGAGTTACATGGCAAGAATATGCCAACAACCCTGTCATCAGCAGCCCACCTGACGGTTGGAACGTCACCGGCTGGCGGGACCCGTTCTACCTCCCGCTTCCCCAGTTGGATACGTTACTAGAAAACTCCGAGCCTCACTACTATGCCATATTTGGCTCCGGTATTAAGGGTGCTGGCCCTCGCATGCCCTTGTACAGTGCTCCCGCGTCTGATCTCACCAATTGGACTTTCCTTGGTGCTCTGTGGGAACCTACAGCGAACAGTACCTTGGGCTCGTTGGAGGAAACTGGATCCTATGGGCTCAACTTTGAAGTTTCTAACTTTTTCGCTATTGACGACCGCTACTTCGTCAGCATGGGTGCTGAAGGAGGCGAGGTCAGCTTCCATGACTGGAGATGGTCTTTGTGGAATGAGGGGGAGATTTCCACGCGTCCAAATGGTAGCATTGCCTTTAACCCTGTCTCAGGCGGTGCGAGCGACTGGGGTATTCTGTATGCGGTAAGAATCAGATCACAACTATACCGTGCGATCTACTCGAACAATAGAATACTAACATGATTTGCTAGATCACCTCGTTCAATGACGCCAAGAACAACCGCCGTATTCAGTACGGCTGGGCAAGCGAGGACATGAACAACTTCGGCATCATGCAGCAAGGCTACCAAGGGGCGCTGTCCTTGGCCCGGGAGCTCTTCGTCAAAGAGACCAGCGGTGTTATCCATAACCCTGCTGACACCACCCCTGGCAACTCCCGCTATACTTCAAATTCCAATGGCACCTGGACTGCAAGCACTCTGGGCGTGCGCCCAGCCAGCGATGTAGTTGCGGGTCTTCGCCGTGGCTCTCACCACACCCAGTCTCATTGTAGCAAGAGGATGTGTAGCAACACCAGCAAAATCCGCCTGCCCAACACTCTCAGTAATTCCTATGAATTGAAGCTCAAAATCAAAAACACCACGGGTGTCACAGGTGTGACACTCGCTGCCTCGCCCGGTCTCGAGGAGCACACGAACATCTACTATGATCCCTCCAAGAAGTCCGTCGTCTTGGACCGCGCCTACTCCTCCCAGATCAAGATGTTCCCCAACACGACACTGTCTGGGTACTTTGAGCCCTACCAGAGGGCAGGAATCCGTGGCGGTAACCCTATGACAGAACCGATCGAAATGAACATATTCGTCGACGGCTCCCTCGTCGAGGTCTTTGTCAATGACCGCTTCGCTCTCACTGGCCGCATCTATCCCAGCAGGGATGACAGCAATGGCTTTGCTTTGTACAATGCACCCGGCATTAGCGTCCAGTACGAAGACATTCAGATCTGGGATGGCTTGCTCAACGTCTGGCCCAACAGACCTTTGAACAGCAGCTCCAAGCTAGTCTTTGACACTCCTGCCGAAACTAACAACTACACTTGGTGGGAGGGGAACTAAAGAAGAGAAAGCAAAATTGTGTCTCCATTGAATAATTAGTCAGTATTGTACAAAGCTGTCGTCTTTTGGCTGTACTCCCGGCCTTTTTGAACACTTCTCGTGATATCTCGTTGTATTATTTTCTTATAAGTAAAAGTACTTCCCTACTAAGCCGCCTACTCTCTAGGGCTGGATGACACCAAGCCAAGGGCGGTAGATATAGCGCCAGAGATATAGTCGACTCTAAAACTCCAATCTCAAGACTTCTAGGTTATCATAACCCCAGATAGCATCCCTTAAATTTTCATGGCCCACAAAACCTAATACATACGACCATAGGGTGTGGAAAACAGGGCTTCCCGTCCGCTCAGCCGTACTTAAGCCACACGCCGGTGAGTTAGTAGTTGGGTGGGTGACCACCAGCGAATCCTCACTGTTGTATGTTTTTGTTTTTTGTCACGTTAAATCTATTTCCGATAGATATTCCCTTGAAACCCATGCATGGGACCTCCTCCCTCCTTGGGTAGGTAGATAAAATATGTAACCTGAGGACCTTCATCGCGGTCCAGGCCGTAGGCGTCAATGTCTGTCTGGTCTGACAAGCGACCACTTCAGTCCAGTAGTTATGGTAAAGAGAGGTTCAATTTGGAAAGTTACAACGTTATTTCTACAGCGGGCACTTGATTCGTTGTAGTCCCCAGGTTAGGCTGTCACATAGTATAACGAACCATCACTCGTAGAATTTATGGATCTAAAGCAAGGGCAAGGCAAGGCGATCAATGCTTATCAATTCCAGTTGGAAGCCACAAAAAAAGAGGCAAACAGCCAGGCATCCGCTCTACAAGATTATTTCGGATCGTATCATGCTAATAACAGAGGAATCTCACGAAGATTTTAAAGAGCATAGAGGACATCCTCGGTCACAAATGGCATTGAGCACTAGGAGATTAAACGTCTGTGTAATACGCAGAACCAGTGTATGATATTCGGCTGTCTAGAGAAATTGATGGCCGGTGAAAACCTGGCAATCATTGTATGCTAGAAGGTGCGTCATCTGTTTGATTTGCTTCCAAGAACTCCAGAAGTCTATGTGCGACAGCAGATGGTTGCTCTTCGGGGAGGAAGTGCCCACAATCCTCAATGGCGCCTCCAGAAACGTTGGATGCGAAGTTCTGGACCAAGCGAATCATGTCCGAACCGACGGAGCTGGCACCACCCAAAGCTAAGACAGGGATATCGAGCGGTGTTTTTGCATATTCCAGATTCTGTTTGGTGCTTGTTTCAACAGCTCGATAATACTCGAACCCCCGACTCATTGCCCCTGGTCTTGAATAGGCCTGGATATAGCGTTCGAGTTGATCTTTGGGTAAACCATCCGGATGAACCGTCTTCAAATTGAAGAACCAGGTCAGTAGCTCACGCTCACGACCGCGAGTCAGAATTTCAGGCAATTCAGGAAGCGCGTTGAACGAGAATTGCCAAAGACGCATATTGGTCTGGCGAGACAACGGAAACTGAAGCTGAGGCATGAAACCCGGCACTCCCGCGTCTAGTATACTGAGCGACTTGATTCTTGATTGAAATTGGGCTGCCCAAGGGAAAGCAATCCATCCTCCCACATCGTGGCCAACCAGATGGTATTGTCTTTCTTTCACAACATCGTGAATAGCTTCTGCCATGATTTTGCTCACGTTCGCAGTATCGTAGCCATTGAGTGGAGGAGGCGAGTCACCTAAGCCCGGAGGATCGAGAGCGAAAAATTGATAATGTTTCGAAATGGGCTCGAATATATCGCTAAATGCCTCCGCTGTTTGTGGCCAGCCTGGAACGAGAATTAAAGGGGGGCCTTGACCGCCAACTATAGCGCGGACTCCGTGGAGGAGACGCATGGCTTGCCATTTCGGGGCCATGATCTTGACGTCCGCTGGCTCGAGTGCGCAGATGAAGAGTGCGAAGGGCGGGCAATTAATTGTAGGCACAGTAATTTGATGCGCAATATGGTATTTCGGTAGATTTATATCATGTTGTAATGAGTCATGTACTAGTTAAATTGTGAGTCAGGGTAACGTACGTGGACGTACCCACATGGGTCGTGGTAGTCTAAACTTATATTGGTGCTTCAACTTCGGACTAGGGATTCATTCTAAATATTTTGACAATAATAAGCAACCCAAAGAGAAAAATAGCCAAGAGATGCCGTTCTTGTAATATACCGTGAATTATCAAACATATATGAACAAATATAATTCTGGTGGAAAGATACGTATTATAATAGGGGCTAACGCTACGGCAGTCTCCAGGTGCCTGAGCGCAAATATATATATGATCTTCGTAAGCTGCTTCTTCAGAGAACAAGCTGTTAGTTTATCAATACTACCATAGTATACATTGTCCTCTATCTCCTGATTCCACATCCGCTTAACAGTTTCGATAGCATCCGATTCTATCACCAGAATGTGGAATGAATCGCAAATCTACTAAATAGCGTATTATCTTGTTCCTATTTGTCACTTGTGCCAAAAGCTTTGTAATAAAAACGGTTTTTGGGACGGTTACCTAGGTAGGACCTTTTGCCCAGGTAACAACAAATATCCCCTAGGCCAATCTCGTCTCGCTGCCCATGAGCTGCGCGATTGATCCGAGGCTATTTTCTTATAAACCCAGTCATGAAATCGGAAACGTCAGTGAGCACTGCTTACTACAAGCAATCTAATCTTGGAACATCTATTGATGAGGCACCTTGAAAACTCAGGATCTTGACACGAGGATCTTACACTTTCTTTGTCGTTCACTTTGCTGGAAAATCTTTGATATATTTTATTCTATCTAGCGATAAGCTGCTCAGGATTCGGGAGATCTCATCGCACAGTTCTCGCCGACATCCCACCCCCTCCAGCTAAATATTATTGTAGTACCGCTACTATTATTACAGTATTACTAAATTTACCATAGTATTCTAACTTCGGAATCAAGGAGAGATTCGATTCCTAGGAGTTATACAAAGCCGAAACCAACTCCTCTGCACGTCTCCCGTAGACCCGATGAATCTCGCTCAACCTGGGGAGGGGGACGTTCGCGTTTTTCTCCCTTAGGAAATCCAGAGCCCCTGGGGTTTCAGTCCAGCAAAAACGTTGGGATCTCTGTGTTATCCACATGGCCGCCTCGAGTGGACTCCCGTATTCCGGTGGACCGGCACTCCGCGATCTGGCAACGACAGACTGAACAAGGTCGAATGGTTGATCTGCCAAAGTTCGCCACCAGAAGAAATTCGTCTGATTAATCTTCCTGTAGAGCGTCGACCTGGGCATCCAGTTTTACAATTTCGGCGGACAGATCGGGGCTGCTCATGACATGGCGATTGGCCTTGATTGACGAACTTCGAGGGATTTTTGCTAGGATCTCGTCCAGTACCTCCTGGGGGACCTTCGGCCCGACAGCTTGTCGTGCTTGGTGTAGATCCTTGAGATCGAGCAGAATTTTGATTTTCAACAAAGTCAAACAGAGAAGGAAGGTGACAGTATCTGTTCCATCCATAAACCTTGCCTCTATGCTGAGGAAGAACTCAACATCCTCAAGAATATCGGGGTTCTTGATGGGTGTTGGTGCCATTTGTCCACCAGGATGATTTTCGGATTCTTCCCAAAGGTACCAGGACTTGATGAATCCATAAACCTCGTCATCTTCATCGAGTCGAATCCAGAGCGCTGAAACCAATCCACCCGAGAGGTAGTTGTCGGGATAGTAGAGCATCATCAGTTTTGACATGGCAAGCATTTCTCTGACGGACCTTTCCGTGTAAACACGCTCCATGCATTCCTGCAGATTAAAGGTCGCGACAAATTATTTTTCCCTATCAGCTGCAATCGGGTCTCCCGTCAAAAGGCGGCGCACATTGGGGAGCGAGGGATCGTGAGGGCAAGGTCCCAACCGAGCATGGATGTCTTCTATTGTTGCTCGAGTCTGTTTCACGAAATTACAGAGCCCCTTGTGCTTTTTCGATGTTGGCTCTGGTGATCTCTACTGCAATAAGATAGCACCCCACAGGCAGTGCAGATTTTCAAGTCCTCTTTCTTATCGCAGATCGCACATCCCCAAGGTAAGGCTGTCTTTGGTTGGACAGGGGGTTGGCGGAGAAACCCCGGCTGTTCAATTGGGATCGGAGCTGCCATCTTCCTTGTGGAAGATTCGGGTGAAGTTGCAGGTAAAATTCTGGAAGAGGACCATCACGAAAACAAGCCTAATCGGGCTACCGCCTTCACCATCGCCTTACCCAGGTAGTTCTCTACACAAGACCTCCTCTGTAATTTACAAATTGTTTAATTAACGCGTTTTTTTATATATTTAGACGTGATATAGAGAGATAACTAGTAAGGAATTCAAAATCATTTAAAATATTAAAATATTACCACTAGGATAAGACTTAGAAACGGAGGTAAAACGAAGGGTAATTTTAAAAACCCTAAAAGGGGGGTTCAACTTTACTTGGCATCTAGCTTCGGGCCCGCATAGCCCATCGGTGGGCCCGGGCTGGGCTTTATGGGCTTTATGGGCTCTGCGGAGGTCTACTCCACACTTCACAAATCCCCTTTCTCTCCTATTATCGACCATTTTATATCCAGTGGTGTAAAATTCCAGCTCTAAATCAACCTTAAACAGTTAGATTCCTCGACAGAAGGGCGGAAGGAGTTAACAGATCCGGCCTCACTAAACTATTCTAGGACAAGTGACATAAGCATTGTTAGGGGGCCGCTCAACGAACCTTCAAGGTCTTCGGGGCCACTCTTAATTGCCGCAAAAAACCTGCTGTCTTCTTGTCTAAATTCAGGAATGATCTTCAATATCATCAGAGAACCGAGTATTTTCTCGGTGGGTCGGAGCCTGCCTATGCCAATTGTGACAGGAACACGATCTACCAAATGCTATTTGACCGAGGCGCGAATCCAGTGGCCGGGCCTGGCCCTGAAACGGAGCTATCAATTGCCGCAAAGAATGGGTACAAGAGACTGGTTCAGATGATGCTGAAGAGTCTGGATCGATGTGGTATAGCCCGGGAAGACTTGCAACAAAAGTTGGGTTTCGCAGGGGATCTAATTAAGGATACTAACCATGCGCACATCAAGCGAGCTTTGCATCGTGCCTATTGGCGAAGTATGTACCGTGTTCCTAATACATGTTACGATGTGGATTTTGCACTACGTGCACGACCTGGAAAAGTCTCTGCGTGAGATGGCTCGCGTGGTAGATCCAGGACTACCAAATGCGAAACTTGTAATTATTTAGGGGGCACCGGATAACAAAATAGTCAACTTGATCAATGGAGTTTGCACTCCATTGGGTGAAGGAAATAGGCAAACTGACCACCAAGTCTTCCTCCTTCAAAAGCCCACAGAAGTCTTCGAGGCAGCCGGTTTCGCCGATATTTCCCTTCGTCGCGTCGAGGCATACTGCAATTTCCCCGAAAAAGTCTCCTCGAACGGAGTGCAAAAGCTGCGGAATTCTTGGGCAGCATTTGGTATGAGAATGATTCAAACTTGCCTGAAATGAAATGACAGCTCCTTCCAGTGCTGGAAAAGCACCTCAAATCGCCACCAACTTCTGTCATGAAACCATCCTCCTTCCTTCTACATCGCACATCCACGGTCTAGGCAGCACCCGCAGGTTGCAAAAAACAGACGTTCCCGCTTCATTATTAGACCAAGTACTAGAGCCAGTACACCAGCCACTGTAGATAGGGGCGATCTCGCGGGTGGATCGGGCGGGGGGATATTTAAGCCGCCCGTTCCAAGGTTCGGAAGCCCAAGCCATGTGGGGCGATGCAGGGACCCGGCTGCAAGGTTCCAAGGTTAATCCCCGAGAACTCAGATCCCCTGCGCGCAGGAGACAGGTAATTATTTAACGCGTACGTCGCTTTTGTTCACTTTAAGCACTCAATCTCTCTCTATGTTACCCCTTTTGTCGTTAACCCAACAAGGCGAGCAGATTGGCTTAATGTTACCTGTATTGCAAGAACGGAGTCACCACCAAGGGACACTCGCGCGACATCGAGAAAGCCCACAACAGGGATCTTCGACTAATGTTAGGGACCGATAGCAAGAGCACATACCCCTGCCTACAGATCCCCAACGCGAACAACCATTCTCTGAAGTGGTGACCCTCGGAATCAGAGGTCGTCAGGCATCCTTTGTTTGCCCCCCTAATGCCCCTACAAAACAAAGCCTAACCTAACGGAAATTGGCTATGAGGGCTGGAGAATAAACATGCGTCAGAGCTCTCAGTCAACACAAAGAGCTGATGGGCAGTGTGCGTCAGTCAAGTCCTGACGATCGGCTACTCTCGCTGGCTGCGGACATGCTATGAGCTGTTTTCAGCGGCCAGTTGGTCTACTATTCATAGTGACCTAAAGAGGGTAGAGTTGCAAGAAGCTCCGATTTACAACGATGCATCCTTGTATAACGTCGAATCCAACAGAAAGAAAATTTTCTTTCACATGCCACTTATATGGAAAGCTTACATACACTGGATGGACATGAAAAGGATACCTGGATGGGCATACGAGAGGGAATTTGGGAACGAAATTCTGACCAGGGGCGGGTGGAACATAGCGCCTATGACCCAGACAAGGATGCCACCCCGTGGCGGAGCTTTTACTCAAAGTACCACCTGCATCTAGCCATAGGTCAGATTCACATGGTAAATGCACCAACCCTATCAATAGGCACTGATATTAGGTCCGCCCAATGGTGAGAATGATAGAGACTGAAACTAGCAAATCTCGGATATAGCGGAGATACCCACAAAACGTTATTTACATGGACTGTGAGTCATCGGGTCATCCTTGGCTTTTATCGGAGACTTATGTAGTCGATTAAAGGCTGGGAAGCAGGACCGGCGAAACTACCCGACGCATTCTTTCGCGTGAACCCGTCTGGTTTAATCCTAGTTGACGAATAGTAAGAGACAACAGCGGGATGGGAATCACCCGAGGCAGGGGAAAAGAGAAAAAGCAAGAGCGATAAGCAAGTCCCGGATTCGATTGGGTTGTCCCTGGTAATTGACGGAGCACAACAAGTCAGACACCTAAATCCAATGTAGATTAGCCTCCCTTTCCCCTCCTTGTAGCAGTCACATATTCACGAAGCCTCTTTTTTTTCCCCTCTACCTGCACTCTTTTCTAAAACCCATCAAAAACACGAGTCTAAAAATTTATGGACCAGCCCGAGAGACTGAACCAAAATTGAAATGACCGCAGTTGAACAGGGCAGTGCCATATCGGCGACAGCTCCAACACTGGTTGTGCAGTTTCTTCATGCAGCCGTTCAGCTTGTGGGTCAACTCTATGAAATCCACACCCTTTACAATGATGAGCAACTCGCAAATGAATGGGACATATGTGACCTACACATCCAGTTGACAAGCCTGAGTGAGAACATAGCCAGCGGCTGTCCACGGGACATCGGACCGCTATCGGAACAAGATCAGGGGTTCGATGACCTCCGCGCCACTAGTCACCTCATCCTGAATATTATATTAGCTCGCCTGAAGCTGATACAGGACTTTGGGCCCGGTTCACCCCTCCGTGTCGGGGAACTGAAGAAGTTTTGGCCCCGAGAAGATGTGGAAGGATTGGAAGAACGGATAATGTCACTGAGATCGGAACTGCAGGTGGCGATCTCGTCACTGCAAACGTACGTCCTTCAACCCTCTTTCCCGACCGGTAGACTTTCTTCGGGCAACTAACCATTTTCGTTGCACAGCCTAGTTACCATCCGCGAGGCTCTCCTCTCCTTGGACATTACCCGCGGCAGAAGAGCACCCAAAGAACCCTCCCTGCGGGATCAAAGACTAGAGGGGAACGAGAGGTCCTCGAAGCCTAGTATTGTGACGCTCTTTGGTAAAGATGTTACCGGTTTACCTAACGTAGGAGCGCACGAAGAGGTTGAAAAAGTGTATACGGAAAGCACCATCTTCACGGACCACGAGACGACCATCCAAGACTTCTTGATGGAAGCTATAAAATTTTCATCGATGACGGATCGAGAGGAGAGTGTCACAGTCGCACATAGTAAAACCTTTGACTGGATATTCTCTAATGAACCGACCGTCCTTCAGGGGTGGCGCCCAAAGAGTTCTCTCAGTGGTTGGTTACAAAATGGGGAGCAACAGGAGGGTATATATTGGATTAGCGGCAAAGCAGGATCGGGGAAATCCACCCTGATGCGATTTATCATGCACCACGCCAAAACCATGAGTCTCCTTGGCTCATGGGCGGGAAATAAGCAACTCATCACTGCCGGCTTTTATTTCTGGATTAGCGGCACCTTGGAGCAGAGATCTCAGACAGGCTTGATACGCCATCTTTTATCCCAACTACTTGACCAGCAAAGACATCTCATCCCAATGGTCTTTCCGGAGCGATGGAAGCACCTTATTTCTCTGAGTACGCGAGAACGCGTCAAAGCCTCAATCTCATGGGACCTTCTTGAGCTGACCGCTGCCCTGAAATCATTCTTTAATTACGCAGGCCGGGGAAGCAAAGTTTGTTTATTCATTGATGGACTGGACGAATTTGCTGGCGACCATCAGCAAATCGTGGACTTTTTCAAGGATTGCGTTGATTCATACACTCATGTCAAAATCTGTATATCCAGTCGACCATTTCCAATTTTTCGTGCGGCTTTCGGAAAGAATCCTAGGCTTGAACTCCACGAACTGACCCGCCGAGATATGCTTCATTTCGCTCGGGATCACCTTTACAGGGACCCCTGGATTGGCCAGATTCTCACCCAAGATGAAGAGGCAGCATTGCAGCTCATTAATAGTATTGTTAGGGGAGCAGACGGCGTCTTTCTCTGGGTAATGCTTGTGGTTCAATCTATTCTGCGGCATGGAAACTACCAAGATGTTCCGCAAATGCATGAATACTTGGGCCAGCATCCCACCGACTTAGATGAGCTTTTCACGCATTTCCTTTTTGATGCCACAGCTAGAGATCAAACTTTGATTATGTCCCGCCTTTTTCAGCTTCTTCAGGCCAGAGAGGAGGCATTTTATGCCACTCGGCAACAAGATGCATCGTCAACAAGCCTCTGGGACATTTCTCTCGCTGACCAATCCGAGGAGATTGTGACGTACATCCCGAAAGATGTGCAACAGGCGACGCATCAGGACGTCATCCGTATATGTGAGGTGACCAAAGCCCGACTGTCCAGGGAGTGTGCAGGGTTGATAGTGACTCACACCTCAGGATTATCAACCAGCATGCTCCAGCGCAATACACCATCACCAGCACAGCAGCTAGGCTATAGCAAGGTTGCTTACGTCCATCGAACCGTGAAAGATTTCTTCTCACTATCCCATGTTCGGTCCCGACTCTTGGAGCCAATGCTAGGATCAAGCTTTGAGCCCCATATATCGCTTCTCACGTCAATTGTTCTCCAATTCAAATGGCCATTAGATGAATTTCACCCCGACCGACAGATAAATGACCGGTGGCCCAACATACTCCTCGCATTTACCCACGCACGACTATCTCAAAATCATCGACAGTCACAGCTGGTGCTTATCCCTGAGCTGAACCAAGTGCTGTGTCAGCACTGGGCGTGCCGTGACTCAATTGAAAATGATCATTGGGCACGAAGCCTTTTCTCATCGTATGAGAAACGAAAGAATCTAACCCTTTATGATCCGTTTCTCTCGCTCTCTGCCAAGTTTGGCCTAGCAACTCTGGTACGCGAACGCATCCGGAAATATGATAGCAGGTCGCACGGCAATGGTGGCGGGATACCCCTTCTCAGCCATTGCATCGAAATGCTCGCGAGTCGGCGACAAACTGTGTACCCTTTATCCAGTCCAGAAATGGTCCGTGAAATCCTCATGCGCGGTGCCAATCCAAATCAGCACTACCAAGATCTAAACGGAAGGAGCCAGACGCCCTGGCTGGTTGTTCTGGATTATCTACGAGAGGCAGATCGTCGCCAGTGGATTGGGTACTATGACACCAGTGAAAGTGGCATTTCTCGTCTGTCGGTGATTTTATCGCTGTTCATTGAACATGGCGCCGACCCCAATGGGATACTTGTTAAGACCAAGTTTGATCCCTCGGCTTCTGCTCTAGAAATCATCACTTCCATTTACCGAAAATACGCCAGTCCAGAATTTAGCCAGCTTCGCAGGGTATTGATAGATAAGGGGGCCCATGAACGAGACGGGCATGACATTTGGTATCAAGTTTACGGTAAGTAGTTTGGTTCGACCATCTACACATACTCCGTGTACAACTCTTCTCTTTATACAAGCAATAATTTTGTCGTCGGAATGATCTCCTTTTGAAGTCAGCATATGAGCCACTAGTTGCATGTAGATTTTATGAAGCTGTGCTTCAGAATATGCCAACTTCCAGGTTTGGATATTACAGTGCGACCTCGCAATCTAGTGTACTTGTTTTCCTTTTTTTTTTTTTTTTTCCGTATAAACCGTCGCCATTTTAAAAGCTAAATATTACCAATATTCCTCCTCATATTTATCTGATGAAGAATTTAGTGCGGGTTTGGACACCTTGCGGGTTTCGTGGGTGCGGGTTTCACTCAATTCCGCAACATCCAGGGAGGTACTATCCAAGCCTGCCAATATAAAAATCACAATAAATATCTTCCTCCTTCCTCTTTTCCCTCATCCTTTATAACATGAACTTCCATTGGTCACAGCTTCATAACATTCGAAGGCGACATTCTCATTTTCCGATTGATATAGATATGTCCTCTCACAGAACCCCGTCTTCGGACAGAACACAAACCAAAGATCTCGATGATGGAGATAAAGAAAACATCATTCGTGTCCCTTCATTGGAGAGCGTCAAGCCAGAGCTGGCTGCTGATCTCGAACTGAATGTGATACCTAGTCCGAATGCGCAACAGGATGAGTGGGTAACTGGATTCAAACTTTTCAATATCATCGCTGCCGTCGCACTCGTAACCTTTCTCATGCTATTGGATACGTCAATAGTTTCAATCAGGGGTCACCATATCCCATTTGCATCCTTGATTTTGAGTTATGATTTAATTTCTGATATCGTATGAACTACACTCTATATTGTACATTGTTGTTGTTCTTCTATTCTGACCGCTCCTTCCCAGTAGGCAGAGTCCATCCATTTAGAATACCACAGCCGGCGTTGAGATACGCCGCATACCCGAGCCACACAGCGTAGGGAACAAGACACCAGAAAGCGGTCCGATCGGCCGTCCACCAGTTGACCATCAGGGCACCCACGTTACCCGCTAATAGCGCCAGATCTCCCAAGGCTACGGCCGGTCGGCCCAGCCGGAAGAAGAGGGGCATCCAGAGGAAATTCAAGGCCAATTGCGTGGTGTAGAGGGTCTGGGCAGTGGAATTGGCATCACGGACAGCTAGAGAAAAAGATCGCGACGCGGTGGTGGTGGCGTGGTGAGAGGCGTAACCCATCAACCCGTAAATGAGGGTCCAGGCCGGTGCGAAGAGCCATCCTGGGGGACTGTAGGGCGGCTGCTTCAGCTGCTTGTAGGTTTCACGGTTTTGCTTTCCTGTAGGGCCGTTAGTGATTGTCTTTACTCGTCACCGTCACCGGTCCCGAGGTCGACTTACGATTGGTCAAGAGGGCCACTGTCGTCCCTGCGGTGATCGGGGTCGCAACCGCTAGATAGGGATTGGTGAGGAGAACATGAGGCAGAGCGAAAGACCAAGGCATTTTAGCGAATGGGATGGAATGAATTGAAATCAAATAGTATATCCTATAGCTCTAGAATGTAGAATCTTTGAAGAACAAAAATGCGAAGTCATCGAAATCTCCAAGTTTTTGCCCCTACGTCATCCCCCTACCTTGGCACCAACAAGCCACCAGGAAGAGTCAACAACCGCCATTCGTTAGCTGTTTTCGTTATATATGGATATATATATAT
>MUGJ01000388.1:5495-19507 GCA_008931945.1 Penicillium sp. BW_162_3FA
TTTACCAGCTTACTCACCCCCTGCAGTCGATCATGCCTCAGGCACCAAATGCACCAAGCCGCTTTGGCCTTTTGATGCAATATGCTGGCGTTCTGTATTCTTGTTTTCCGGAATATGCGTCGGCCCGATAGTTTCGGATTACTAGGCCGACCGTCTCGTCAGTAAATGGATGTATTCAGTCCTACTTCAAATTCTCAGCCAGTACAGTCACCGTGGCGAGATCATTCTCTCGGTTAAATCACGCGCGAGACCACGTTTTCTGTTCTTCAGTAAAAGCCGCCTGCTGCGAAGGATATACAGTATTTTATGATCTCGCTTTGAGTAATCCATTCGAACATGTTGTGATATGAGGCTGGTGCAGATCAGGAACCAAGCCGCACCGTCGGAATTAGCTCCGAAGTGTCTATACAGACGACCAAGTTGATTTCCAATCAACTTGGCTCATTGTTGTATATATAGGCTCATGTATCCCTCTGAAATAAAAAGTCAATTCATACCTCTGAACAACAACAGAACAAACTAGTAGTCAGCTAAGATTCTTCTGAAATAGAGAGAAAAGAATAGCTTACCTTTCTCATTCTCTGCCTGCTCCGCGAAATACGCTTCTGTATAATCTAAGCTTTGATGATAAGACGACACGCAGTCACTCGCAGACCTTCCTAAAAGCAAAGAGACCTCTCTTCCCTGTCTGAGCGCTTGAATTCCTCGTCAGGAATAGACTTTATGGCTCTATGAGCGAGACAAATTAGCTGCCTTCACCGGCCAGCAACTGTCATTTGCTGGAGAACGCCAGGACAAACGACATCTGCCATAGCGGCGTCTCGTTATCGGCTCGTTTAAACTGCTTAGATAGTGTCGGAGCCCAAGAAGGTCGAATTCTCATCATGACGACTAATCAACCTGACAAACTTGACGCTGCTTTGACTCGCCCTAGTCGTGTGGATAAGGTGTTTAACTTTGGGTATGCGGATAAAAGCAGTATTGAAAGCATTTTTGGCTCATCTACAAACCATTCATTGAACTGGAGTTCGCCAGTGTGTCATACATTACGACTCGCAAATTGGAAAATCACTAGCTGGAGCCATGAAAACCCAGAAGATCCTGGACCTGTCCATTGATTTTGCTGAATTGGTTCCAGCTGAGCAATTCACAGCAGCTGAAATCCAGAGCTACCTCCTAGGTTTCAAGGATGAGTCGGAAGTGGCTGTTAGAGGGGCGGCCGAATGGGTAAAAGATACAATGGGGGTGAAATCGTGCAGTAGTAATTCATGAGTGCGGATTTTTATAGAAATGCGACAACTGGTTGGCTGGCCCACACAGTCACCGTTCCGACACAAACCCCTGCCTTTCCTGAGTTCACTGTTCAATCTTAGAAGCAAAAGGCACGGTTATCCCCAGACCCACGTTGGTATGATACTGAGAGTCAGGCCACTGACAGCGGATTATTTTTAGCTATGTGCATAATTGCGAGCAATTGATTTGTCTCGCCTAAATGTACGGATGTAGCTACATAGAGTCAGACCATGACAATATTGTCTAGGACCTTCCACATACCAGTTTCCGTATGACAATGAAATTCTTCTGTCTTTCCCATGTCCTAATTTTGACTCTCAAAATTTCAGAAGAAACAAATGAATAACTGCCTTTTCAAGCCGGATTTCAGGACAAAATGCCGCGATGATGATCATGAGCTTCATTGAGGCCTCAATCTTGATAAATTCCATGATGCAAATAATCCAAATTCCTGGCCTGGTTCTTCGAAGCACGTTCGCACAAGTCTTTTACAGTAGACTACTTAAGCTTTGACCCAAACAACTGGTGATCGTAAGGAGTTTGTCATTCGGAGTGCTGGTAGATGGAGTGCTGGTAGATGGAGTGCCGGTAGATGGAGTGCCGGTAGATGAGTAGGAGCGCGAATTAGTTTTGTCCTTTTTCTCAATTGTAACACACCAACTACCAGTCTTCAATCCATCATTGAGTACACATGACGCTTGGTTCCCAGCTTTATTGGTAAAGGTGACCCGTCCCGTGTGATTCACCTGGATCCAAGCAACAGGCGAGCCGTCTTCTGTACCGCATACGTCGACATTGAGCATATTCAATTCGGGACGATTGCCCTTGACGACCTCACTTAGCTCTATGAATTTGTTAATAGCCGTCTTAGGCTTTAATGGAAGGGGCTTACCTGAACAATCAGCTCCACCAAGAAGGCCAAAAGACGCAGAGTAACCCGTGCAGCCATAATTAGCGTTAGACCATATCAGACAATGTCCATCATAATCTATGACCTCAAGGGTCCCGGCTTGGGAAGTGCCTGCGTGGATCATAGCTAGAATTGCAATTAAGAAAAAATGCATCTTCGAAACACCACAAGAATGACAGAGTATCTTGACTTAAACGAGATGAAGAGCACACTGCGCGGCTCTAAATATAAGTTGTATGCACCAGAGCATACTTTCAGACATGGTTTATCGACATAGTTTTCTTGAGGGTGGCCTGGAATTATTCTGACAATGATCTGTAGCCGCAGAGGGTAGATGCCAAGCGATATAGTCATTATGCGACTTTTTTAGACAACGTCCGTATTAAAGTATAACCTGGTCAGGTTAAGGAGGTCTATAAACTCATGGTAATAAAAGGTCAGTGGTATTACCGCTACAAACTTCAACAGCAGGGCAGAAACTGAGGGATAAATTAGCGCGAATAGACCGGCAGAAAGTTGAGGGCCCAGAGGGAACCTCCTGCACATATTGCATCTACCAGGCTTGGCAGGAAACACAATTTTTTATGCTACTTCGGAGCTGTTTGGCCAGTGACGGCCATCATGAGTGTGATCGACTGTGAGCTGTAGCTAGTAGAAGAGTGACGTCATTTTCAAAATGGCAAATATAGGCCTTCGAAGACATGATTTACCATGTACATTCAATAGCAATGAACATGTGTGAACGATTGAGAATGCTATTCGACGGGGTCTCTTAACGAATACACTCTTCCACTACAGCTATTGTTACCATGAAACCTTCGTCAACTCAAGGTAGTGGTACATAGCACTATTAATATCTCTTGTTTTTCCATTTCACGACACATGTTACCACCACCCGCCTTGATGCACATAGAGGCTTCAGCTGAGATGAGGTTCATCTATACCTCCGTAGAAGGACAAGGATACCCCTCTTGGCTGTTCTGTATGCCTACGCACGCAGGAAGGCGTATAAAATAGGAGGCTAATTTCAAAAAGCAGGAACCAGCGATTAGTTGAATAACATGATATTGAGACTAGGCATACCCCACATTGGTCATTCATATTTCCACCATATATCAGGCACAGGGCAGATATACCTGACAAGAACCCCATTTACCATGCGTCAAGTAGGCTCTGCTTTGATTTATCACACTTGCTCATTTCCCTCGCGCTCTCTTTCCCAAAGAGGGCGTTGCTTGACTTGTAAAACCCCCAGAAAATTCTAGTTATACTGATAGTTTGTTTCATATTTTGCTTCATCTTTCCTCTCCAAGGCTTGAGTTTCAATCATTTCCAGATATGGATTGAAGTTGACCAGTCAAATATGTTCGAGGAAAAGCTCAATAATCAAACCCTATTGGATATGACTCTTCTTTTGCTAGTACCACTCTCTCATGAAAGCCAATAAATACTCGCTCGCGTTATACTTTTGATCTTCGAGCTTCGCCTAGTGCGATACCGATAATCTCATTCAATTTCTTTTTGAGGGTTGATTTCCAGTTTAATACGCTCTGCTAAGTTTAAGGGCTGTCCACTACAAGTCTCTCCATATGCTAGTAATCTCTTTGTCGGTCGAATTTCACCGGTACTTACTTGCCTCATCTCTAGGCACCATTTATCTATGAGTGGACCTGTAAAATATATAACCAGCTTGTCTTGTAGTATCCTGGATATAATTTATTCCGATAGAATCAAAAATTTATGCAAAATTGAGGCTTTAGTTATCGCAGAAAGTTTTGAAGCTAGACTCGGAAGCTGCTGAGCACGATGAGAACAAGTATAGTCTAAAACTAACACATTTTAAGCCCCGCTGTTTTCATTCGGGGAGCTGAATCGCAAACTGGGACGCATGATTCACTGAGATAAGCCCGTTGAGTCTTTCATCCAACCATCTTTTGACTTCGCCAATTCCAAAAATGTCATCCCTACGTCGTCTTTTGCGCCCTATTGTTCCTGATTCCTCCACTGGCTGGTACAGCATTGTTATAAAGGATTCTTCTCCTATAAACTCGGCATGCAATTTCAAGAGCGGGTTCTTGAAGTATATTGAATAGCACTCCCTGTCGTTTATACCCCGTGCGGGGTTATCGGGGGAATAAATGTAGAAATTCTGCTTTCTGAGTTCCTCGAAGAACGTATTCAGGGTAGACTGGTCGTTTGGTAGCTCTGCGGCCTTCTCGGGCTCGCCAGGGAGAACAAATATCATTGTAAAGCAAGTCGGCTGGAAGTTAAGAGCTAGAGACTCTAATATGGGGTCAAATTGTGGGGTAGCCAAGATGGGGGGCGAAGGCATGGTGTTCTCTTGCGGCGCAGTAACTGGACTTGGTATCCTCTCGTCCAGATTGATTACTCCTGTAAAAAATTCAGTCCCAGAAGTATTGTTCACTCCTGGAGAATTTCCTGTAAAAGAACAGCTTTCAGAGTCGTCTTTGAGATAATGGAAAAAGGCCAAAAAAACCGATCGTTGAGCAAATCCTGAAGTGACTCGGGATTCTTCCCGAGGTCGTTCCAATGCCTCCCGTGAGAGCGCAAACCGGTCTGCGTCCACAGAATCCGTGTATGGCTTCCCACACCTTCGCTCTACCGGTAGCTCCTCTTCAGCACTTTCGGGATAGTCACATGGTATGAGGGGAGGTAATTCAGCTGGATGACCACTGGTTCCATCCACAGAAGGAATGCGAAATCGGCTTTCACTGGCCAACCAGAATAGATGTTGCCAGAGGTTCAACCTATCGGGCGTATTCTGACTTTCTGTCGATCCCAGTACCGCTGTGCGTTGGATTCGAGATTCTGTTGGCGATATTCGGCGCTGATGATTCGTCATATCGAATCCATACTGAAAGCTGAAACGCCAAAACTCAAAAAGCTCACTCCGAATCCGATACTGTCGATCTGAAGTCAGGACAGGAACGGCAGTGTCATATTGCTCGCCCAGTGCCTCGTCAATCGTGAGCTTTCGCTGAGGATCGGGTATGCAAATTCGTTGCAGTACACTCCGGCCGACCTCAAGTATGAGCCTGTCTTGGAAGAATGTCTCCAAAGTCGGAATAGGGTAATCAATGTTCTTCAACCGTTCCCAAATTTCAGCGCGGTCCTGAGCATTATCAATATCAGGGAATAGCTCTTCTTTTGACAAGCGACCTTCTAGGAATTTCAAGTCCCGGACAGAGATCTTGGGTACACGAGACGTTAACAATTGGATGGTCACTCCATCTAATTGTGCCAGAAGGTCATACCGGTGCCCCACCAAACTGGTGAATGTTCTCTTGATATGGGCCAGATAGCATAGAACTGGCTGGTGCAGTCAGTCAGTCAGCTGTCTATGAACCTCAGGCGGTGATACGGGTCTCAAAACTTACCTCATCACACCGCATTGCCACCAGCTTATGGAGTACCCCGATCTTCATGCCTTCCCAAATACCCGCGATAGGAAGCAGCTCATCAAAGGCTTGAGGTAGGGTTGGATGCTTGAGAAAGGCTCGCAGGTATTTGCTCTTCTTGCTTCCAGAAACCCTTTCCAGGGTAGCCCACCATTGATTTGCTGCATTGGTGTTTATAGGGCCATCAAGATATCCTTCATAATATCGAATTCGTTGATATATCAGTCCATCTGAAGGTCTGTGATCATTCGGAAAGCGCTCCTGGAGCGAGCGAATGAACTCCTTCTGCAAAGGCTGCTCACTAGCTTCCAACCAGTCAGACATAGTAAAATCGAGGTATAGATAAACTTAGCGACGAACCCATTGGCTCCGTTACGTATACATCCACAATCCACCATTGGTTGCTAGGGCGTAGCCTATTCCGGGCAGCAATAATCAAACTTTCGTGGTCCAATCCTCGCAGCTCGTAGTCAATATCCACGTCCAGTTGTTGAAACTGGCCATCTACCGTCCGTGGTCTAACGCGACTTTCCCAATCTCTTGCAGAAACTAGCACTGGAACATGGCACTCCTCCATGAGACGATGGCACCCCTGAGTGCTCATAATTCGCTCGAGTCGATCAATATTTTGGCGGTTGCTCATTTGCCGTTTGAAGGTTTTGTCGAACACAAGGCGAGATATGTCAACACGCGCGGCCATCTTAAAATGTTCCTCACGATAGGCAAATAACTTGCTCTCATCGTCTTCCACTTGAGCTTGAGTGAAGCGTGGCATGTTGAATTCAGTGAGCAGGGTTTAGTTGGGGCTGACTTCCACAACGGGCTGGACTACTTGAATGATTTGGTGGCACAAGACGCTTTCTCTGGATATACTGTCACGACTTATATTTTGAAGACAGACATCAATATGGATACGATGTGCTGCTGAGATGCCTCTAATCACATAGAAAGTGAGTGGTGATCCATATTTCCCCAGAGAAAGTGGAGGGAGACAAATTTTTTCACTCTGGTTAGCCTGCTCGTACATAGCCAACAATGCTACTCACTTTTCTCTTGCCATGCTGATGCCATGCTGACCAAGAGAATGATATCTCTGGGGTATCGAGTAAAATACGAGGTCACTCGCCTTGGCTAGATATATGAGAGGAAGCTGAAAGTAGCTGCAGACAAATTCTTGAGGGCCCCTCCCTATTCTCAGTCGCGAACGGCGCAATAAAGCGGCAGTGCTTCAACGGTTGCTTTTGATGGATACTTCTATAATCTGCGACTCGTTTACATTTTCCTATGCTAATGCTTCTTATAAAAGGCGTATAATTTCCATGTGCTTGGGGGAGTCTTACAGCAAGGACGCTCTTGCTATAGCATTCAAACCCCTTCTGGACGTATTTCCCTGGCAGGAAAAGATGATCTGGTACGTAGGAAAGCTACTTCCTTTGGTATTCACTTCATCGGCATTGATCTGCCTGGTCATCGTCTTTGTAGGATGCACATCAACCTCATCTCCAAATGAATTGTATTTCCTAAGGGTAAGCCAAGGTCCCATAAAATGAACGAATGATTAGCTTAGGTCAGAACAACAGGTGAACTTGACTGATTTCCCGGATCTTGGGAGCTTTCATCTACGTCGCTCCCTCAGTATCGCCGGAGTGGACGCATCCGATCTCTCAAAAACAGCCAGTAATGAGGCGAACAGCGTTGTAAGCAGCGCTTCGACTGCCGTAATTTACGCCTCGGGTGCCGCAGAGACTGCAGTGAGCCAAGCTACTGCTAAGGTTCAGTCCTTCTCCGACGAAATCAAGTCACATCTTCCAGGTTTCTACTCTGTGGGGCTTTGGGGATATTGTCAAGGCCAGAAGGAAACGGTGTCCTATTCCAATTGCTCACAGCCAAGTACCTCCTTCTCTTTCGACTTGCTGAGCATTTTTGGTTCAATTTCCCCGACTATTGAGGATATGCTGCCAGACGAAAATAACAAGGTTCTTGCTGGGTACCATGAGGTTTCTCGATGGTCAATCTCAGCTTACATCTTGGGTATCGCTTCCTCGTTCCTGGCTGTTGTCTTCGGCGTCACTACAATTTTTTTCTCATGGGGAAAATTATTGCTTATCATTTCTTCCTTGGTAGGTCCCTGGTAGATAATTTCTGCGCTTGTTACGCTGACTATTGCTTAGGCTGCAACTATCTTTATCACCGGCGCATCCATCAGCGTTACAGTTATCTACGGGCTGGTTACAAGTGCTGTAAAGAGCATCGGAGCGGATGCAAGTTTGGGGGCTCATTCGTTCACCGCAACCTGGCTAGCAGTAGCATTTTCCTTCGCGGCTTTTTTAACATGGCTGATCGAGGTCTTTTGCTGCTGTATTTGATGTACTCCATCTTAATATGGAATAGTACGAAACGATTAAGAGAGGAACCAAAAGGAGGGACAAACAACAGCAGCTTTTGCACAAGTACTTTTCTCAAATCTGCCAGATAAATCACTGCTATCTAGACCTGACTAGATATTGATGTAACCAGAATTTCTCTTTGAAACCGATACCTTATTACAGATGGGAGAGCTACAAAATACAAAAAGCCTTGCAATATAATTCAATGCTACTGTACCGTAGTCTCGAATGCGTAGAATATTGATACTGACTGTCAGATCTTGCTTTGCCGAATAAGTAAATTATTCTATTGATGTTCGCGTCGGGACATGGTACATCAGGTCAATTGGTTTGAGCCGCATCCTTAGTTTCGCCTTAATCATCCACAAGATAAAGCATCATGATTTAGCATATCGTGATAGCTATAGTCGAGATCCAGCCCATCAAAACAGGCCGCAAAGAATCTTGCGGTGCCAGAAGCACGAGAATAGACATATTAAAATAGCCCGTCTTGCTAGCATCGTAACATGCACTAGACCGAAATCGTGAGTAAGCCACGCGTTTATTGGTATAACTTCGTAGAATACGCCCTTACTTCAACAAAATCATCAATTCACGCTTATGATGCTTTCGGCATTGGGGTGTTAAAAACAGAATACTTGAAAAAGAGAAAGCAAGGCACACTATAACTGCTATGGTGGCAGCTGTAAACTGATCCAGGTCGGCAAGCCCATAGCTTTTAGATCGTACGGTCCATAGAAGTAGTAAAAAGCTAGTAAGTTAGCCACAGAAATGAAGTTTGGCCCCTTTTCAAGGAATTTCGTACCTGATTGATAAGAGAAGGGGCAGGCGTAAGTACTGAGCCGCAATGCAACAACAAAGACATTATTGGAGCCTTCCTTGTAGCGCTCGAGAATGAGATCCATCGAGTCTAATTGAGAAGTCGATTTTGTGTGGTGGAGATGTTTTTAAAATATTCTTTTTCCTTCGTTTTCCCCTTGCATCTTACTGATTGTAAGGTCTCTGGAAACTCTTGCTGACCGAATTGTAGCCGTGTATATATTTTAGGATAAACCCGGTAGCAAAACCCACCGTCGGAGGTTTGAGGCTATCGGGGATATTGTGGTGCGCAAGATTGAGAATAAATGTTAAGACTCACAAAAAGGAAAAGGAAAAAGAAAGAGGGAATTTGTCCCGCGGGGCTACAGCATGGTCAAAAATATGGTCAAAACATGGTCAAAACATGGTCAAAAATAGCTGGAAAGTGCGGTTAAATCATGAACGAAAGATAGATATGCATAGCCTTGATCAGTTGAACTGGCTTTGTGGCTATTTTTTCTGGCCTTTGATAGAGCCTGACCGAGAGATCTAAGATGTGATCGCCCTTGAAGAGATGAGATGGGGATAATTCGCCTGGCCCTGAGATGCCAATTTGAGTCTTGAAGGGTCCGGGTCCACCGAGCCTAGTATTCGACAGATCATCTCTGTACTAAGAAAAGGGTTTCTACGCCCAGGCTCTACCACCAGTTTAAATACCTTCCGCCCCATCTACTTTGAAAAGCCTTGTAGTCTGCCTGTGTTGCCATAAAATACTCAGTTTGTCGACATGGAAGCCAGCCATTGCCTTTCGAAGCCCCGAAGCGCATTACAATATAAGCCTGTCCACACCAGCGGCTCTGTTGACCCCAAATATCATTTATGCGGAAGTATAATCCTGCTTTATTTTATCTACCATGTGTCTCAGTTCCGTTCAAGCAATGCGAATAGAGCTTTGGTTTCTCTCTTAGCCAACCTCTTTTGTTTTGGAACTTCTACGACTTGCCACTACATGCTTGACTCGGCAAAGCAGCTCCCTTCTTTCTACATTCTGCTGGACCACATTGGAATTATTCTACACATATGGGGGACATCTGTATCGGTCTTGCTTTTAGAGACTACTGGTAGCGGGAACATCAATTACATTGTGTTGGGAGTCACACTCGGCGGCGTGGTTTGTGCCACTTATTTGATAACCTGGCCAAGAGAAAAGAATGAACGAGTGCTGGTTATTGGAGGATTTGGAGGATTGGCTTTATGCAGCGTCTCGATCTACAACGCTATTTTTTCGAGTATATCTCGACTGACGGCATCCTACATTTTTATGGGTTTGGTTAACGGCATCGGGGGGTGGTTATACTCCCGTGGGTCTATCCATGTCCTGAGCCAACGTTCACCCAAATCTTTTACTGTGTCGGGGCATTCGTTGATGCACCTATGTTCCCTGATTTCATCCGTATTTCACGCCACAATTCTGGTTTCTTCTGTTTGTATTTGACAGACTTGAGCGCCTGGTCGCATGAGACTTCAATCTCATATATTCCTATGAGAGTTTTTGTCATGTGTGTTGGATTTTGTGAGGATAGAGGTATGGCGTGAGTGAGGTGTGCAATGACGGATTTTCGCATTTCTGCATTTTCTTTTCTTTTCTTTTCCCTCTTAAATTTTTTTTGGCTCATTCATTAAAGAATGGTCCGATTATTACGCCTAAGTTATAGAGAAGAGATAAAATCAGACGTATATGACTTACATATTAATTCCATGCGGTTTCGAAAAGATTGTATGGATTGCTAAGAGATCTTGTGTGTAAGTCGATGCACAGCACCATCAGAGAATGGAGCATGACAAGATAAATCAGATTACACGCCAGACTAGTTGGATGACTGAAAGATAATCGTTCGTCTAGAAATAAATTGACCAGGTCAAGTACAGTGCTCCGTCGAATCATCACTCCTCCCATGCAATCAAGTTAATGAACATCTTTAATTACCAGCCCCTACATTTTCTGTCCGCAAATCTTACTTTTATGCCTTTTAGTTACGTTGAAATTTTCCCCTTTACCAGAGTAGCTATTGCCCAGTGTGTTTTGATTTGATCCCCATAAACCTTTGAGGCTGGTTACTCAATTTAGGCGCTCATACACACCGAGTATAACCTTTACGGTTTCAATGATGTACGATCTGCTATTCAGCATGATCAGAAACATGAGGGCCCCCAACGCCAAATTGAGGGTGGTGAATTGTGATAATTTTGCTGTGCAAATTTATGACCGCCGGTCTTTCACAGTTCCACAACCCCTACCTTCTCTGATCATGAGCATTCGTGAATGCGTCCAAAACACGAGGCAATAAACCTGCACTTGTTCAGTGTCTCGTCTATCAATGACAGATTTGACTTCATCATGCCACCTAGAGACACTAAAGGCTGGTGTGCAAGGCTTAGAAACAGTTCTTCACTCACCCTTACTTCCCTCTCTTTCCTGTTATCTTATGCCGGGCATAGACAACACGGTACACCACCGACATCCATTTTAGTAATACGTGCAGCCCGGTCACATTACCGATCGGCAGATCCCGGTCAAGTGATGCTGTATGGAGCAACTTTCCCAAATATTTTTATTTACTGTCACTTCAGTGGCTCACGATCTTCTTCAAAGCATGAATGAATTTAAATACAGGAAGGTTCTAAGTCAGTCATGACTACATCAACAATGATTAATCCCAAAATTCACCAGAAAAGAGAGAGCTGCTACGAAGAAAGCTGCTAATTGGGGATCTTAATATGCAGACCTATTTTGGAGATGTCCAAAAGTTCATGAAATATCTGCTAAATGGAAATCAACTCTTAAGGTTTCCTCAAAAGATGTTAATTCTAGATTGTCGTGATACAGTATGCTTGTTTTTACAGTAATCTCAAGGAAATCCATCTATTTTCGCCATTCTCTTTATCTTAGAAAATGCTGTCCGCAGAAGGCGAATGTTAGTGCCGACTCTGCACATTCTTAACTACCTATCGCACGCCGCTTACCGAGGGGATTATATGATTCCAATGGACAAAACGACTGCATCAGATCCGATAGTAATTGATGTTTTGAGTTGCGGAATGTTGAAAACTCCAGGAGCCAGCTAGAGCATACCGCCGGGTAAAAGACGCCAGCCCGAGACTGAGGAAATGTGGTGCCTAACCCAGCTCAGGCCCGATTGTCAGACATAGATGACTGTGGACTCTGGAGTTACTGAGGCATGCTTTTTTTGAGCCCGGTTTTATCTTCATATGGTTAATGGGCACTAAGCTCGTATTTTGCGTGAGGAAACCGTTTATCACCTCAATTTAATCACCCTCTCTAAACCACCCTCTCTAAGCTACCCACATGGCCTAATCCCGTCGATAATGATACATACTCCTTTACCATCAAGTATCAAGCCATAGTTCGATAGACGCACACCTGCAGTCACCCCGTCCGGCCAAGGAAATTGACTGCCTGCTTCACTGTCTTCATTCGTAATTCGCAGTTAAATAGTCCGGCTAGGCCCATGAGAATACATGAAACTGTTCAATCGATCGACAACCTGAGTGCAATGGCTGACCCTGACGTTCAGTCCATGCGCGACTGTGTAGTCCTCTCCATCATTAATGCCTTTGGACTTTTTTACTTTTACCTCTTTACGATCCATTTCTTACTCTTCCACTTCCCCTCATCCCCAGCAGAGATCTTAGTCGCGATGTCGGTGCTCGTCTTCTGCGCGGGTGTCATCGTCTGGTACTTTTTAAGTCTCGTCTATCGTATTCTACATACGTTCCAAGGCAATGATTCGGGGAATTTGCAGAAGCTGGAGTTTGGAGGCGCTCTAATTCTGATCTGGACGGCCACCATTCCCTCGGCGGTGTTGCTGTTGCGCAACCAACCTTCTCTTCAGCTTGGGTACCTCTCTGCTTTTACCATCGTTGCGGTCGGGACTCTGGTAGACTTTCTGGTCTGGGGCTCCAGCATCCATGCATCCCGGTCCATATTCCCGTATGCCTGTGTTTCACTGGGCTTACTCTCCCTGATACCCTCTATCCATGCCCTGACCGGGACGTTCGAAAGCCCCCCCTCATTGGCGATACACTTTGGCCGAGTCGCCATGTGGAACTCCCTTGGCGCCGCCTTTTACCTGCTTCGGCCATTGGAGAGGGTAGGCGCGGTGAACGACTGGCGGCCCAGCCTCTACGTGATGCACATAGTCCTGGCATACAGCGCAGTTTCTTATTCGAGGGTCATCCTGCATACGGTGCTTGGATATGCAGCCTAGACTTCATTTGGATAATTGTCGACAAGTTGTACCACACCTCGATATAGGCGAATTTTTGCATGCTTGGAGGCCAGAATGAACCAACCGCCTATTGAAAAGAGGATGTGGTCGATGCTCACTTTTTTAAGGGCCTAGTGACTGTATATCTATTTGACACACCTTGGTACTGCGCACAACATTTTTCAGATGGTTAGATCAATATGACACTTGTTTTGTTTGGCAAGTTTCGCATTGGTAATTTAGTGGCTTGTATCGCTCGTTTATTGACATCAAATGCATCTTGCTTGACAAAAGACGTGTTGTTTTCGCCGAGCCCGCTGACCGCCTTTGTCATGGTACAGACTTTATTCCCGTCCGCCTTCGATGCAGGGCAGGCCTCAACTGGCCATAACTACTCATTGAGCCAAATTACCGAAAATTACCATTTTGGTGAAATCGTAGCTGAAGATCATTTTTATTTAAAGGGTGAAATCGCCTCATTAAATGCGACCGTTTCGACGCACGCTGGGTTGTGCGTGCCCACTTACACGCTGCCCGTTGCCCCACAACACCCGGGGGATGAGCCTGGTTGTCACCCGGTTGAACGTTCTTCTTTTTGCCCTTGACTGGCTCTGGCAACCGCCGTGGCCAATAAGCCTGAAGCCGCTCACGCCGAACAGAATATCCCACCAAGCGGAAACGAGATATCCTGCGGTCGGCTCACAAGGATATGGGCGCGTAGATCAACAACGTTCACTAGCAAGATTCAGATTGAGCCTATTTCGATTTTCTTCCAGCGTGAAGCTCGACATGTCTTGCGCCAACTGTGTCAAAATGCTTTCTTTGTCTGCCTTGGTTTGACTAGGGGTAGGTCCTCCAAGCCTACAAACCAACCACGCCTGCCTCTTAAAATGCAAAGTGCCCGGAAATAAATGAT
>MUGJ01000389.1:0-104436 GCA_008931945.1 Penicillium sp. BW_162_3FA
GGACTGCGAATATGATTATGTTGTATATTCGCACTCCTTTATTCCTTTCGGAACCCTATACCCAAGTAGGCATTTCTAGCCTGTCTATGCTGGGGCGAACTTCAGTGGACGGATGATATTGAGAGGACTAGAAATGACGATTGAAATGTTTACGAAAATGCGATAGCAATATTTGTTCCAATCATTTGCTGTGGGTTTCTAATGGTGATCTAAATGGATTACCTACATGTCCACCGGATTTTAGGCCGCGCAAGATGGCTTTCCCTTTCCATTTTAGTGCTCACACAACCGTGTTTGCACTGTTTGCATTCTGAGAGATTCCCCTTTTTCTCCCTATACTTGAATTTTAGTTGAATGCACTCTTTTTGCTCAAAGAACTGGCTGGTAATATAGACGATGTACAGCCTTTACTGGGCCCTCTAGGAATATTGTATCTTGGACGAGGGACGAGTTGGTGTAATAAGGGTAACGGATAAAGATCCTTATAATGTAATCCTACCGTCCCGGTAGGTTTACTTAGGCCGCTACACCTAAGTGATTACATAAGGTCATTTAACCGCTAACTAGGCCAAAAGATCATAGGGGCAATCGGAACCTCCAGATTGTCACTGCAGCGGTATATATACTAGGCCCTACCTATACTAGGCCCTAGACTCTGCTCGGGCCACAATAATATGGAGACAGAGTCACCTGACCGTGAACCCCGCAAGCATATGAACAAGTTTCGATTTTGTATTTATCCAAATTGATCTTATCGCGGCCGCCAATAAAAGTACAATTAGATCTACTACTTGGCCCGCAGCGGCAGAATAAGCGACCATATTGAACAGAACAAAAGGTTCAGGTCGAATGACTGAAACATGTTCGCTCCACCAGGCTCCCCAGATGTCTTAACCCTGGCAACATTCGCCTATCAAGTCTATGACACCTACAAAGGCGCTCCAAAGAGATTCAAAGATCTCACAGGTGATATCAAAGGACTTGAGATTATCCTCCGGAAACTTGGGAACAGACTTGCCCTCCAACAAGTGGATACTACCGGCCAAGAAAATTCTCACGGGACTTTATTATCGTCTGATGAAGATGCGGGCTTGGAACAGCTTGTCAAACAAGCTGGACAGATGTTAGAAGAGTTGCAGCAGAAACAAGCATATGCATCAGCTCCAAGAGGATTGAATCGATTTAGGTGGTCGCAGGGGGAAGTGGACTCTGTGAGGTCGAGAATTACGTCTCTTTGTGCGATCATTGGAGCATTCAATAGTGGTTTGGCGCTTCCTAATATTGCGTCAAGAGTTCCCGTGTGAGTCTCATCATGGTCATATCAACTGCAGTGTGCTGAAAGCATTTCCCTTTTGACGATGAATTACTGACTGAAAGTAGGATCGACAAACAACAAGAAATCTTGGATAAGTTAGATAACTTCCTTCTGAGTCTCAACAAGAATAGCCTCTCACCTACTATTTCCATGGCCGATTCGAGCGCCCCAACCCTTCTTGAACCCGAAAACGAGGTGAACCGAGAATGGCCCAAGCTAGTCCGCCGGATGACCGAGTACGGTATATCCGAAGCAGAAGCAAAGCAGAATCAAGATCTCATTCTGAAATGGACAGCTCGTGCATCTAAACCCGCGGATTCACCTCCTTTCAAGCAATCACCAACTACCAACTCTCTTATGGGAAGTATAGGTGCCGACTTAGGTTTAGGAGCGCACAAAGAAGAAATTGAAGTCATCTCAGCCGTATACGGACCCAAAATTGTCACAGACATTATGAGACACGTTATCAATGCGCACTTAGGTCTAAAGCTGACCAGAGTGCCTTTCTCGGCCACGAACGAGACATTCGGTGGAGATCCTTGGCCAAACTACATTAAGGCTTTCTCAATGGTCTGGCGAAAAGTGATTCGTCTCGATTATGGAAACCTTTATTCAGCTCCTCAGAAACTGTTCGCCGAGGAAGGTGAACTGCTTACCATCGATCTCTCAGTTCCACTGCCTTCCCACGAGAGTTCGGAAACGAATACACGGGGTTCGATCTATATTTTGAATTCAAGCTGGCACAACCTCGACGTCACGGAACATGTCGCATCGATAACGGCGAATGATCCTCGACCGGATATCATGGCATCGACTCATGAGTTCTTCGCAATAGATCCGCGCTTCGGACACAAGAAGGTCATGTCTGTGACATGGGCGTACTCGGATACCGCGGCGGCACTATCACATTGCGAGGTGAGGACTGTAACTGAGAATTCTTCGACCCAAATACCTCCATTCCTGGATATTATTTGTGCGAACTGGGGTGGGCTGGACATTACGAATATTGTTCGAGCGAAGATCACACCTCAGCAGACATTACGCTTTGACACGAAGAATGTCTGGGCCTCTGCGTCTCCCGATCCGCTACCTGGATGGCAAAAGACAATTTCGATACTGTATCAGTATGGTTCTTTAGAACCGATGCAGATGCTGGTTACAGGTGAAGACTCTGGCTATGCCATGATCGACCCGGGGGATCGAATGAGACGGAATTTCTTCTTTTCGAAGAGTATAGAGGTCACATCAGATATCAGAGTGGTTGCTGCTGTGTGGGGATTGCAGCCTGTTTCTGAGAAAGTGTTTGCCAGGGCTGTGACAGAGAGGAAGAAAGTCCCTTGTAGTAATGACTTCTTTGGGAGGGATGGATGGGGTGGGAGGCTAAAGACTCTTCAGGTATTCTTGCAGAATGGGCATACGGGGGAGTGTGTTTGTGTGAGTGAGGAGGAGGGGAATGTCCTTGAGATGCCAACTGTTTGGGCAGAACATTAAACAGCCTCGAAGCTAAAACCTACTCTACACTACTGCCTTCTATAAAAGGAGACAGGTGATTGACCCTCAACAAATTATCATGTGATCTTTCAATATCCCCCCCCCATGCCAGCATTATCAGAATGGCCCTGACGCCGTTGCCAGTCCTAACTCTATTCCAGGACAAATACCTGCCGTCGATTTATATAAAATATATGCATTAGAAAGGTTTATGTTACAATTTTACTGTGTGATATATAGTAACTTTCCGACAAAGATGACAAACTGAGAATTTCAACTGTAATATACACTTTTATGTGGCATTCGCATGATTCTTTTTGGGCAAAACACCCGTGTCAATCCATGTATTCAACGTTGACATCAGTAAATATGTATTATAACGATAGATCAAATAACTGTCAGGTATCCATGAATACCTAGGTAGATTGCTTAATTGCTTAATAAGGTCTCCACGTAGTAAGATCTCTAAGAGTCCACTTCCAAGGTTGACTATGAATTTGGCTGCCTGGAGGATCCGAGATGGAGGCGAAAGAGTAAAATGAAAAAAAAAAAAAAGTAGAATATCTTCAATATCTGCAATTCAATAAAATCAAACATCTCAATAAAGACCCAAAGATCCAGAAATCCCAAAAGAAAGAGAAGAGTGAAAGAAGCATCACCTGCTTAGTGGGGATATAAGCAGACGGTCCCCTATCGCATGAGGTCTTATCGGTCAATTACGTCGTCTCCAACTTCCAACTTCCAACCTCCAACCTTCAACTTTCAACTTGAAAGGTTGGAACTAACCCAAAAGTTCCCAAATTTCTATCATGGCCCCGGTTAAATATACTCCTCCTCCTACACCATCACCTCCAGCATCTTGTTACGCTATGAGTGACGACGAAGAAGATGAATATAACACCATAGCCCAGGCTGCCTCAAGTAGAGGGGTTAAGCTGCTCTTTTCCAAAAGCAAAGTGAGACAATTTCCATCAGAGAGTAATCCCAGGCTAACAAGAAATCCAGGTCTATGTTCATCCAACTTCCTCCTCCAAAGATAATATCCCTGGCTTTATCGCCCTCATCCAGCAAAAACCTGTCCCCGCATCACATGCATCCGCGTCTCAATCCAAAAACCCCGACACACCCTCTTATCTCCTCGCATGGGTCCCAGAGTCCTCCCTTGGAGAAGCCTATGATACATATGTGAAAGTAGACCTCTCGGAAGGGGACTCTCCGCCGCGTCAGAAGTACCTCGTTCCGCCGCTTCCGACCACCACCACCTACAAAGACCCCATCGGGTTGTATGCTTTTGCAATTCCGCTTTCACAAATATACTCCATATTAGTACGGCCACCTAGCCTGGGATGGTGGTTTGGCAGTTTAGTGATCAATACTCGAGCGGGCGACGGCTTCCCCGCGCTATTCTTCCATGACGACGAATGCGAGTCAACCATCCTACAAAAGAGGAAGAGGGTCAAGGAAAACTTCGATCCATTTGGCACTGAAGGCGGTTTGTTTTGGGGCGGCGATGAGGTCCTGCGCTGGTTGCGGAGGTATGCGGAGGTGCAGCGCTCTGCGGTGGATCACAATGTGTACCTAATCAACCCGTCGGATGAGGACCAGCTGTCCTTCGGCCGACCGTTGAGCCACAGCGATCAACCCCTATTAACAAAGGCACAACCCGAAGCCGCCGGCGGATCCCGAGCCGAACCGCCTGATGCCACCATGGATCCGTTCATGAAGACTCTCAAGGAGACACGGTGGAAAGTGCTGGAGCAGCTCAGCAAAATCACCACCTTTACCCGTCGAACTGCCAATGAGATCGCAGAAAATCCCCGCATACCGCCTCAGATGCGCCGTTTAATGAAGAACCCGGAAATCCAGACGTTGCAAGATGAGTTCGACAGCGCCAGAGTCTATCTGGCTCGTTGGGCGATGAGTGTTGCCGAGCAGAGCGATAAAGAGCGAAACCAGCGTATATGGACCGCGCAGGACATGCTGGAAATGGAAAATAGCTCGGTTGGCGACTTTGAGATCTTAGAGCTGGAGAGTGGGAACCTAGCTATCCAGGAGCGACGACGTGTTCTCCAACTGGAAGAATGGGAGGGCTTCTTCGACCCGACCTCGGGTAGACTCCAAGTAACGGCGGAGGAAGTCAAAGAGCGGATCTTCCACGGCGGCTTGGATCCCAATGATGGTGTTAGAAAGGAGGCGTGGCTCTTCCTTCTCGGTGTGTACTCGTGGGATAGCAGCCGCGAGGAGCGCCAAGCGATGATGAACTCCAAGCGCGATGAGTATATCCGGCTGAAAGCAGGCTGGTGGGAGCGAATGGTCGAGGGCAACTCAACGATCGAGCAGTTTGATCATTGGAAAGAACAGAAGAATCGGATAGGTGAGACTGGATTACACATTGGATTCGACATGGTGGCCACTAACACATGGATATAGAGAAGGATGTTCACCGCACTGACCGTACGATTCCTTTGTTTGCGGGCGAAGACATCCCCCATCCGGATCCTGATTCTCCGTTTGCCGAGACGGGTACCAATGTGCACCTGGAGCAGATGAAGGATATGCTCTTGACATACAATGAATTCAACCCAGATCTCGGGTACGTCCAAGGAATGAGTGATCTCCTGGCGCCGATCTATGCCGTGATGCAAGATGACGCCGTAGCATTCTGGGCTTTTGTCGGGTTCATGGATCGAATGGTATGTTTTCCACAATGCAAAAAGCCCTACTCTCTTACTAATGTCTTTGCACAGGAACATAACTTCCTGCGAGACCAGTCTGGAATGCGTGGCCAGCTATTAGCGCTGGATAACCTCGTTCAGCTCATGGACCCCCAGCTCTACTTGCATCTGCAGTCCGCCGACAGTACCAACTTCTTCTTCTTCTTCCGCATGCTGCTGGTGTGGTACAAACGGGAGTTTGACTGGAGCGATGTCCTGCGTCTATGGGAGACATTGTGGACCGATTATTTCTCCAGCAGTTTCCACCTGTTCATTGCACTTGCGATACTTGAGAAGCACCGTGATGTAATCATGGATCACCTCAAGCACTTTGATGAAGTGCTAAAATACAGTATGTTGACAACCGGACGTAACCTTGATTTCAAGTTACTAATATTGCAATCTCCAGTCAACGAACTCTCCAACACCATGGATCTCGTACCCATTCTCACCCGCGCAGAGTCGCTCTTCCACCGTTTCGAGCGTTCCGTACAAGCCATTGACAAGAAAGACAACTTCCCCGCTGCACCAACTGCCCACCAGCGTCGCCCAGGCGCAACCGGCCAAGATTCACCTTCAGGCAGCAAGGGAAAATCACCCCAGCCTGCCGTTGGGTCAAGCAGCGGAGTCAACGCTGGCCCTTCTAATCTCCAAAAGGCGATCGACGCCGACAAGCCGAAGGTGATTTCTCCAGAGCTGCGCGAATTACTTCGGAAAGACATCCCCTGGAAACGCCAGCAGACTTCATGATTGGCATTAGGTGTTATGAAATGTTGGGATTGGCTGTCTCGCTTGATACGGATTTCATCCTCTCCGGACCGAATAATTGATTTCCTTGCCCTTTTCTAGAATTCCTGGCTGTTCACGATTTACGATTGTCTCATGTATATTCTTCTTTGATTTTTTAACGACTTGGTTTTACGGGGTGAAGGGACCTGGGTCAGGGTGTTTTGCCATATCGCACTTTTATTTTGGAATGAATTATGCAACGTCTCCATTCACCCGCATTTGAATGCAATCGATGATTCTAGTCTACGACTAATTGTACTTGTAGAAACATCTACAATAGTCACACGTTGTAAAACTAAATATAGTAAGGATCCAAGTATTCATGCAGTGAGAATACTCGAAACAGAAAACAAGGCCTTTCAAACCGGTGCTAAATTTTGAAGCCGAGAACGTTGACTTTCACATAGAAACATAGTCCTTCAGCCACTGAGACCCTGTGCAAACGAAGCTTCTCCGCCTGTTCGAGCTGAAGTCAACCTATGGCTGTAGGTTTCAATCCGATCAAATTGCTGTGCCTATGTGGCTGCACAGCTTGGAAATATAGTAACCCTGAAGATTGGCCCTCCAGTCATCTCCTGTGGTTGGCACCTCTTCATAACGAGTGTCAGATCGGCGGATTCGGGTTAGATCGCGCTGATCAGGGCTTCTGCTGCGAGTCCGTTCTTGTCCTCGTGCACGGTCAGTTCGTTCCAGTCTATCCCGGTATGGATTGGCGCGATCTGCGGCACTTTGGAGCTCTGCTCCTCGGGAAAGTATGTATCTAGGTCATTGATAGATGCACCCTTGATGAGGAACACCCCCTTTGGAGGTGGAGAGTGGTAGGAGGTGGAGTGTAAAGAAGGAAGGATTCGAAAGTTGGATTGATACTTATTTATACAATCGATCACATGTGTGAAGAGGATGTAACTGAAGGTGGTATCATTTATGAGTTTTTCGGTCATAACTCATTGTTTTGTCAGATCACCGGCATAAGGTTTGTCAGGGCTTTCTTTATGCTCCTTGTCTTCCATAAGGTATATTAGAAGCTCATAAAAGTAGATTTGCTTGATAAATTACATATTGACTTCCTTTCCCCTACAAATAGAGACCCTAGAAGACAGTCACTTTGGCTTGGTCACTAGGATTTGAATGTCAACTAAGAAATATCAGGCTTCCAAATGAGGTAAATATAGGCCTCAGGTTCCCATATACTCGCGCGTTTGCTATATTTAATGGTTTCTTCCCCCTTTGCTTTTTTCTTCTTCTTCTTCTTCTTCTTCTTCTTCTTCTTCTTCTCTTCTTCGCAATTCATCAGTTACATCGAAGCTGACCGCGAATTCTAGAGTCTCGTCCCACGGGTGTGGGACAGATATCGGTTTGTCAGTAATCACAGACCGACATGAAGTTATTTCTTTTCATCGATGGGAATTTTAAGGATTTCATAGCGAACATTTTCCGTAATTTCTTCTCCTACTCATATAAAATAAGATTATCTACCCGTATACTGGTAGTAGTTGGCATGAGCCAGTTCTGCCTGAGAAGAATAAATTTCTACAAGAAACCAAGAAAGAGGAACCATTGTCTCATGTATGTGGCCATGTAGATCTAGGGCCAAGTTCACCACTGTATCATCGACACTTGAAGGAGACTCTACATAACTTCCTAGCCCGTGCTGATGACCCCTTGAAGGAAATTGAAACAACAGCTATATCACAAATTCTCTTAGGCCCGTTCTGTATACACATTAAGTAACGGCTTTGTACTTCTGCCTTTCTTCTTTCTCTTTTTGCATTCACTTATATATCTCTTTTCCTTATCTTTTTCGCCCTTACACTTCATTTATTCTCTCTGTCCTTTTCCAGCATATCTATAAAAATACATAAATACCTAAGTTCCCATCATACTAAGACTGAGTTCGCCATCGAGCTCTACCACCCCCCGACCGATCTAGTCATGACCTATGGCAATGACACTGTCATCCTGTCCACTCTGGTCAACATCATATTACAACTGACTGCGACGACATTGACGCGCTCTCCCGCAACACATGGGTGTTATAAAACATTAAAATTCCTTTTACCCTTCTACTTTTTTTCCTTGTTTTTCTTCTCACTTCATAATTCGTCAGTCACTTCAACCTCCAGGGCTTTCACGGACATCCCACTCTCAGAATTACCATCACACATGGCTTGTTAAAATCGCCTTATGTGAGTACAAGGAGGTTACCTTTTCTCTCTCCTCCAGTCTTGTTACCCACTCCACCTTCTGCGACATTGGATCAAGTTGTTAGTAAGTTGTCCCTTATTCGTCACCTTGGTCGCTGACTCAGGTACTAATTTCTCGCTTTTTCTCAGTGAAAATGTCGTTCTCAGCAGTGAAAAAGCTTGCTGAGCCCTCGCCCGACCCTCTTAACGCCCCAGTTAAGAACTCAGAGGGGAACACCTTTGATCTCCGATCACTTGGTGCTTCGTCTCCATTGTCGGCGTCGCAAGATTCGCTTGACATGGGGACCTCTCAGGAGAGAGCCTTGCAGTCCTTTGATAAGTCCATGTACCCTTGCTCCATCCATTTGCTGTCCCGCTTGCTAACTGTGTGTAGCCGAACAGTCTCTCTCCCCTCGCTTTGCCAACCTTGACAGCCAGGATGAGCACAACTAGTGGATAGCGTTCCACTGACACCATTTAAGAAGTAAAGAATAGCACGGCATTGGTCGTTGTACTAAGGGGTAATCTTTAAAGGAGCCCCCGCTTAAGTCCGTATCTACACTGCACATTCTCCGCAGTTCGTGAACATCCATTAAGTGCCTTTTAGAAACGAATGGCCCTAATCTCACAATCCGAAAAACCGGATATTATACTAGGGGATTTAAATACCACTTTGGATCCTGTGGATAGAATACCACTTTGGATCCTGTGGATAGAATACCACTTTGGATCCTGTGGATAGGAATTCGGTTCGGGTTGAAGACCCTCGTGTTCGAGAAGCCTTCCAACATTTTATCCCAACCGTGCCACTGAGTTACCAATCGGTCTCAGTGATGCCCTGCAGCCTCTCCTGCCGGACGCACTTTGCCATAGTTGGTGAATATAGGATGATATCACTTGTGGAATCGCGAGCATTCACAATGTCCCAATCAGTGCTGTAGCAGCTTCCGAGGCAGAGACTGCTGCCTCTCTGGCAGAAGAGACGGGCCGCACGAGCCGTTGCGCGGGCTTTGGCCCTACGTGCTCACGGAGACGCCCTCCGTAACGCAGTGGAAGAGGCCGAAGCTGCGGCCCAGCAGCTGTAAGTCTATTCTTCAATTTTGACCGTTCTATCAAGTATACTGGTATTATAAACTAACCATTTACAAAATGAGCGAGGAGTAATAGACCCAAATTGGCGATCCCATTACATTTGATATTTCAAGTGGTGGACTGCTTTCTCAAGATACTATTATATTCCATAGTCATACATTTTTTCTTGCTCTAACTATGATGATTCCCTATAATCATTATATCTCTCAAGTTCTCTCTCTTATACTCAATCAAACAAACATTCATTTATTTATTGTATTTAATGAATACCTTCTTTCTTCACCTTTACTTTCTTTCTCTCCTTTCTCTTCATTTATCTATCACCCACCGGTTTATGCAATTTCCTTTTCGGTTACTAACCATAATCACTTCTTTATCAAAATGCCATCCAACAATGTGAGTCTACAAAAACAAAATAACAAATAGAAAGGGCCTAGGGGGGAGTCGAACCCCCGGTCTCCGTGTTCCTGTAAATTTACATACAAGCACGGCGCGTTAACCACTGCGCCACTGGGCCAATATCTATTAATAGATAATTTCTAAATTTTTATTTTATTTCTTCTGGCAGTTGTAGTTGTGTATGCCCTAACTAGCCCATATTTTACACCAAGAGTTCAACTATCAAGTTCCCCGGGACACAGTTCCTATATCAAGGACCTTCCCCTTTTGCTTTACTTTTTTATCCTTCCATTGTGTTGAGATGATCTCATCTCCCGTTGTTTGCTTACAGACTGAGCGCTTGTTTGTCGGATTAAGGGTATAAATATCCTGCTCTTCCTGGATTGAATACACAATAATTCTTCTTCTTCTCCCTCCCCTGGTAGCTAGTAGCTACAACAAACTGTCAAGCAAGCCTCTTCTTATATACATAAATACTGAAATGTGAGGCTATTCAAACTGTTACATGCTCACGCGTTTACTATATTTAATCACCCTTCTACTCCTTCTACTTTCTTTCCTTTCTCTTGTTCTCTTCATCCACCCCGCACTTTTATATATTCTTTTCTTCCTGTAGTATATTCTGTTTGGACACCTTCAACTCCGAAACACTCAATCCAGGCGTCCTCAACATTGTAAGTCTACGAATCTACGCGGATAATGTCCATTGTATTATGATTGACGAATATAGGATCAGGCTGCTACTCGCAAAATCGCGAGTAGCGCTCACGGGATCGAGCATAAAGTCGATTTCTAAGGGGTGGGTGTATCAACAATGGTGTTATGTTCAGCGAAATGACACCAACAGATTATCCTTATAGTCGATATCCCTGGCGGAACAAGAGTCATGTACTTTTACTGCTACGCGAACGTACATAGGCTTGTGCCATCCTACCGGCAGATCGGAATCTTTCCAGACCAGCTAGAGAAGATCGACCTTCCGCGAATGGATGCGAATTGGATAGTTCGCCTGCTTGAAGAAGCGGTGATGATTTTGCTAGACATCTACACACCAAGCGAAAAGCCTAAACTGAGGAACACCACCGGGTACAGCGAGGAAATGTACCTAGAAACACTCGGAGAGTGCAGGATCCCCCATAGCGTCTTCCATCCTCTAAATCAAGCCATGCCATACCACTCGAACAACGGAGCATGCAAATGTGAAGACAGTCGAAGCTAGTGTGGAAACCCGGTCCTCCACAAGTCTTTTCCAACCAGCAATGAAAAGAACGAAAGATACAACCCCTCCTAAGAGGAATGAAAGGTCTTCTGGATACCGAGTATGTCGAACTTGGAGCAGAAACCTGGAGCCAAAGCATGGTCTACCTCGCCGTTTCCAAGGTGGCCGTGGTGCACAATTGCTCAGCATGCTATTGGTATCGACTCCGAAATCGTGTTGATCGCCCTAAGACATCGCACTGCAGTTTTCGTGCCCAGTCCACTGCCGGAACATGCTAGAATTGCGACGCAGTTGAGTCCTCCGAATAGTAATGGCACCCAAACGCCATTGACGGTGTTTCTCTGTGCGACTTGTCGCACTCATTAATCAGCGCTTCCACGGTCGCAGAAGGAGAGGCTGGTGTTGCGTGCGCCAGCCGTTACGCATGTAAGTGACATCCAAAGGGACCGACGAAGAAACTGAAACTACTGCGTTGCTTCTATGAGTTTAGTCTCAGAGTTCGAGCCTGCGATTATAGACTAACCATCATCTTATATAGGGAACCGGAATTGCAAGCTCCGAACGGGCAAAGAAACCAACCGGCGCCTTTTTACTCAAAAATGTCTGCCTCTTAGAAATGCTGGAAAGCCTGATGAGGTATGCTACTGGCGATCTCAGGTAATCTGCATTTTGGAGGAGAATTTGCTTCAAGACAGTATTCTTCTGAGTAGAAATGAATGAACATAACCAAATAATGAGTATCCCGCGTGTGTGCCTACGCCTAGTGCAAATTAGGTAGATATGCCAAAGCTGCGGTCCAGCAGCTGTAAGACCAGACTCAAATTTTGAGTCCATTGCCATAAATTGGCGATCCTCTTGCATAGGGGAACTTGATAATCAAATTATTAAGGAACCTGAGCGTTTACATTCCAAGTAGTCATACGAAAGTCTGTATTCTCAAGTAAATGCTACATTGTAACACATGATGATACGAAGAGTTTGATTCTTGTCCTATGTTTGTTAGAATACCTACAAACAATATGAGTGAACATTCTCTCATACGCGGCCGTTTGTGATATCTAATATCGCACTCTCTCTTCTCTGCATTTTTTCCTTCTTCCCTTCCCTTCACTTCTCACTTCCTCATCATTTCACTCACGAGATTCCCAACACATACTCTCTATCCTTATTTGAATTCAACCTTTAACATGCCTCGTGTGAGTCTACACTAACATTCTCCAGTGCTCTATAATTGACAAATATAAAACACTCTGATTGATCACCGGCTCTACTGTTGCAGAAGCTGAGGCTGCTGGTATTCCCGATTAAACCTCACTTTAACACATCATTGATATAAAGGGTTTGATTCTCCTCAATTCCGCTTATATTTGCTATATAAAGCACTTTACCTTCTTTTCCCTTCCTTCTCTGCTCCTTCCCACCTATCTTTCACTTATTTCTGAACTCCTCGGTTCATTCCAACCAATTATTATATTATATTTTCGGTTTCCTGTGAACAGTACGAATATGCAGGTTCCGATACTCAGCGGTTGACTATTTGACGGTCCTCCTTCCGTTCTTTCCGTTTTCTCTTCTCTTCGTCATTCTTCGCTTACTTCTTTCCACTTTACTCTCACTCTACTTTCACACATCCCCCACGTTACCTTCTACCACAATATACAACCTGCTACCCGATGCGAGTCTACATCAATAACATGATGGAGTTGACAAAGGCTACAAAGTGAGACACGGATACCAAGTTCTGTCCCGACCATATGGTAAGTCTAGCTTCCGGCCCCCTGAGCTCAGTCTTAGCCTCTAGAAAGAGATAGACTAGGCCATTTGACATCTGATTCGGCTCTTCCGCCAGAAGTACCGGGTGACGACCAATCCTCAAGCGATGATTCCTTTTGAACATATGGATAGCAGCACTATCCTTGTCGGCCACACCCTCCCAAATAACATTAACTTTCTGGGGATTCTACGCTCTACAGTTATCAACATTGCAATCCTGACCATCGATACAGTCTACAGACTCCTCGAACGGCCCTTCCGGCGCACCTTTATTGAATTAAAGGGGGAAGTGGACATATTGCGCTGGAGGGCACGATGACTACTGGGGATGTGTTACTTCACTGCATCAGAAACCCTCTCAAGTTGGAGCCCAACATCATTCCATACGTTCAAAGTGACCCGATTTTCGGCCATTTGTTATTTAATGACCATCTTCCCCTTCTACCATTCTCCCTTCTTGCCTCTCTTCTCTTCACCATTCTTCATTTACTTTAATCTCTCATCTGAACCTTCACATGAGAAATTCTCATCAAACACTCCCTATCACAACCACTATCAACCAATCCAATATGTCTCATATGAGTCTGTCTATACCGATATTATCTAGTGTGCTCTAATTGACGAATATAGTATGACGATCCCCTTTGCCACATCGGGAGGATAAAACCCCATCTCCAACTTCCGGTGCTTGTTTGGTGGCAGAAGCAGAGGCCGCTATCGTGCAAGCTAGCACTACGAACCCACACGACTCAACCTCGCTAAGCTACAGAGGAAGCTGAAGCTGAAGCTCGCCAGCTGTAAGTTTAGTCTGGGATATTGAACCTTTTACCAAGTATCCCAATATAATCATGAACTAACGATGAACTCATACAGCGAGTGGGAACTGGATGATATCAATTGGTGGAAAAACCACATATCCATTGCTTCCTCACTTGATGAGTGACTATCACTATGCCGAGTGATGATTGACCCCAATACGAATCTGAGACCTTTTTATGGATTGACGCCGGTATGTCGGAAATTCATGCTGTTCTTTGCATAACTCGGACCGACCTTTTACGGCCCACCTACATACTTTGTAGTATAGTTTTGGTTGCTAGGGACCACGAGCAGCTGCGCTTATGCCCATGGTAAAATGATGTTGAACCTCGGAATATAGAATTCAGAAACAATATCACTTCAAATTATCCATTATACAAGATAGAACTTCCAAGTCTCCCTGTGTTCGGGGGGTAAGAGGAGACCCGAGAATTTCTAGGTAGTCTTGGGCTTTTAAGTTACGGTGTACCTCTTAAAGCATAGCGAGCTTCAAAGTAGTCTGAAAGACGTAATGTATAAAAAGAATAATGCAATATGTATGTTAAACTATCTGTAAATGCAAAGATCACTCTATCAACCGAATAACTGTAGGGTATTGTTGAGCTCTAACACCACACCAAATCCCGAATCAAAACACAAAACCAAGTGAGAACAGATTCGCCACGCTGATGCAAGTAGGAGAGAAAATAAAAACCCGAGATATGAAAGGACGGCGCCAAAACATGTACAGCCAAATGACCATATGTCCAAGAGGCCAGGGCCCAGGATGATGCGAAGAAAAATAACTGCAGACCCATCCATCATGGGTACGGCGGGGAAATAAAAACAGGGAAAAAAAGATGGGAATCAAGAAGATAAGAATTTATATGCGAAGGATCACTTTTGTCCAAATTCACGGCCTGCGAGACCCAAGACCTTTCAGCACGACACGCCGGCTTGTGCCGATAGATCCGATATCGCCAATGCTGCGGACTTTAGGCAAGGAGTGTCCAATCACGCTGCCGTCGCCGATCTCAAATCGGTCATCGGCATCGTGGTTGGGCGGCATGCTGAGTGCAAATTGGGGTGGGTTGTGGGAGCTGGAGCGGCGGGTCTTTTGAAGGACATCTGCAACCCAGGCTTCACCCTCTGGGCTCATGGACTCGTACCGAGCACGTGGTTTGGGACCAGCTAAACCAAGTGGCGTAGAGCGGGATTCGTTGGCTGTGGAGGTAGTAGCATTGTTGTTGGGGGAGTGGGCGTCGCTGACTGAATAGCCCGAGGACACTGAAAGGCGTCTGCCGGTCGAAGAAGGGAGAGGGGCGACGGTAGGTGGAGGTGAGGTGAAGGAGGATAGGTGGCCTGTTGTCACTGCCCTGGTACCCATTACATCAGATGCGGTTGAGGATCGGCGTTTCTTGTGAACGGTAAGGGATGAGGGTGGCCGGGCACTGAGCACGGATGGTGGTCGGGAGGGGGTAGCCCGGCCGGAGGCAATATGTGAGGTAGCTGGGGTCAACATAGTACCCGGAGAAGCGTAAGACGGCGATGAACGTGTTTTTATACCCTGCACCTCCACACGGGGGGTTTCAGACACCTTGCGGCGACCATGATGGATGACATATTCGCGAAGGTATTCGCCGAGGTCAGCCCATCCACCGCCAACACGAACCATCACTCGTTGTCCCTCTTCTCCAACGGTGCGAACGAAGAGTTTCGTCGGTGCGGACTGGCCCCCGTGATGGAGGTGATAGAGTTTGACACAGCTGTCCTCTGTCTTGTAGGCATGAGAGTGTCGTCTCCGGGACGCGGGCATCAAGGTCAAAGAAGGTGCGGGAGTGTTGCTGCGAGTTGGACCAGTGGGGGATTCAGATCTGTACCGCATTCGTCGGTCCAACGATGAGGATGACGAGGATGTGTCTGCTTCGTGGTTGGAGTCGACCAAATGGATATTACCAGGCAACGAGTTGAGAATCGAGTTAATCTTTTCATCGAGCTGGTCTCGCGGTTGCTTGCTGTGTTTGTTTGGCGAGGAAGGGCGGAATCCGAAATCGGTGAGTTCGGACTCATGCTCTTCTACATAGGACAGCTCTTGTCTCTTCACACCCAGACTTTCAAGGCTTGGATGGGCAGTCAGTCGTTGTCGCCAGCGGACAGACTTGGGCTGAAGAAGGTGCTCCATAGCTCTTCGGGCGGAATTCATTCCGAATGTCTTTTTGTTCCGCTCCGCTATTTTTGCCATCTCATTTTGAGTGTTCAAGTCAGTTGCAGACTTTCCTCGGGAGAGTTGATGACGGCCAGTAGGGATACGTGGAACCGGTGGGATGGATGTAGCGGATGTATCCTGGGATGTGATTTTGCTTCGTGCCTAGGATAGTCAATTAGCGATGGACATGTAATCAAACGGACAATGGCTTCACATACCTTTGGGGGTTTGGGAAAGTCGGTAGATGTAACAGAGCGTGTCCTAGTCCTAGGCGGTTTCACACTAGCCACACCTGGCGCCGACTCGCTTCCTATACCCAACCCCAAGCGTTCGTTGATAAATCGCTCGAGGGGCAGGCTGACCGTGCGACTTTGTTGGAAACTGATACGAGGGTCAGGTTTCTGGTTTTCCAAACGACGTAGACGATCCTCTCTCAAAGTATAGTCCCCATGTGAAGGAGGCTGTATAGGCTCAGGGCGAGATGATGTCCCAAAAGGCGTTACATTAGAGGAATCAGTGCGCGGTTCAGGTATCTCGGGACTGGATATGAGAGAAGAATGGTCAGAAAGCAAGGAGCCCACCGAGCCAGTAGATGTCCGACGACGATGCGTAATTTTGTGCGCTACTGTGCCGTCTTTGTCAAGATCAGGCTTCCCTGGGCGGAATTTGGAGAGTTTAATAGGGCTCTGTAACGGCTTGCGAACAGTCCGTTGATAAGGTTCTGCTTTCCCTTCATTCTGCGGTTGGTGAGACTTGATGGGCGTAGGCTTTGAGCCTGACTTGGGTGATGCGACAAGCATGGGTATTTGTGAAGCCCTTCCAGACGGCCTCGATTTCGGCACTCGGATTTCTGACCTGTTTGGTGTGAGGACCGGAGAAATAGTTGCTGCTACCGGAGTATCACACTGGCTCTGTTCACTTGGCCCATTCAGGGATCCAGGATCTTGGGAAACAGGAGAAGTGGCGATTTTAGGCTCGGGATTGAGCTCGGTTGATTTGGACTGTGGAGAAGGTTGTTGTCCCTCCTCATCGGTGTTATGTTGTCCTTCATTGGACACAGTATCACGAGGCAAGTCTTTGCAACCAGCGGGGCCATTCGGCTCTTCAGCGGCAGGTACACCGGCAGAAACGGCAACCTCAGGAAGTCGGACTTCCATTTCAGTCGCAGCGGAATCTTGAACAAAAGGGTCTTCAGCCAGAGCACTACGCTCGGACAATGGACTTGTTCTTGCCGAAGCTTGGCTGGGGGGTGACACAGCTCCGTCAAGCTGTTGGAAGCCGGGCGGAGGAATGTTTTCCTTGTTTTCCATGGTGCGATCAATTGCGCAGGGCATATGTGCAAGAGCAGGAAAGGGCTGCCGATTGATTGCAGGAGCTGGCGGAAAGTCGGACTGTGTTGGTGTGTCTAGGTCCTCTGCCACAACCACGGGTGTGAGACCTTCTTGCTTCTCTTCGATTGGAGACTTCGATACAGGTATTGAGAGTTGTAGGTTTGGCGAAGCGTCCCCTTCCACAGAGTCTGCAGGAAGAGGCGTCTCTTCGATAGGCGCGATTGATTGTTCCACAGATTGTGGGCTAATTGGACTTACGTCACTGGACGATAGTTTAAGGCCACACTGAAGTTCATCCCCAGGTTCGACGGCCTGGGCCGCAGGGGAATCGAGATCATCCGAAGCTTCCGATACAGCTATATCGGATGTTGGGTCCTGCCGTGTTTCCTTCAATGACTCTGCACGCTGGAGATCAGCTGCGTGCATGTCCGCCATTTCAGATTCGGCTTTTGACCGCAACCACGCGTTGTGAACCTTGTATTTATCAGCCTCCACCACCCATACAGCGAAGTCAGATTCAATGGCTTCTAAGTCATCGATCCATTGTTCGGGCAAAGAATCGGGACGACCCTCTAACGCGTCGAGAACCCGGTCCATCCGCCTTCCCACGCCCACAACTGCGGACTCCAGTTTAATATGATCGGCAGCTAGGGATGCATCGGAGGATTCGCTCGGGCCGGAGGCAGAAGAATGTGGGGTTCGCAAGGCGTGGAGGGACGAGTCAAGGGCGGAGCGGGTCAAGCTCAGCTCTCTGAGCAGACCAGGAATTTGGCGTAGGACAAAGATGCGAACTTCCCAAGTGGCAAGTAGGGCATTGAGTCGCGACAGATATGGGAGAGCTCGGAGAATGGTCGCGGTAATAACAGCTGTGAAGTCACTCAGCTGTACATAGCTAAGCGGCGGAGGCACAGACACGCAGCTTGTGGCGGACGAGGGCCGAGACCTAGATGGAATGTGGGCATTCAAAACGTGTTCCTTTAATTCTTCCACGTTAAGATCGTCCATCCCATCGCGGATTTCATCGGCTCTCCTCTCGTATCCTTCAACCACGCTGGCTAACAAGCTCCCATAGTAGCTTGCCTGGGTGTTGCTAGGGGGAGCCAAGAGCCCCGAAGGGATGAGATTTTCCCCAGAGTGCGACTCAGATGGAGGAATGAAACCCATGCCAACCTTCGCGTCGCGTTGATTTGGCCAATTCCATGATTGGACCTCTTTGTGCCACAAATTCAAGTTCTGGGCAGCTACCGCCGCGCGTATCCCTAGGGCGCGTTCTGACGGCGACACCTGGGAGATGCTTCGCGAGAGGATATCATGGGCGGCTTGTTCATTCAAAGGGACTGCGTCGGTCGATGTGAGGGCTTGGAGCGTTGATTCGGGAGAGAGGTTGCTGAGGAGAGGGTCGAGTTGCTGGTAGATGGAGCCAGGGATCCTTTCAAATGAGGTTGAGCGCGAGTCATTTCGAGAGTGGGAGGGGGAGAGGCGGATGGAAGGATGATTCGGGTTTATTCGACTGGCCGCCATTCCGAATAGATGTTCAGCCTAAGTCGGGGGGAGTAAAGTCACAGGGAGCCTCGACTGGCTCGAGGATGGCATGTAAGTGACGGACGTCGGAACGAGGGCGGGAAAGAGGACTGTCGAGCCCGCATGCTGAGACGCGCGTCTTAAGAAAGTGCAGAACTTGGCAAGCAATAAGCTGTTGAAAATAGAGAAAATAGAGAAAAATAAATGAAATGGAAAAATGATCGGAGGTTGACGAAGGAGGTCGAGGTACAAAGGTGAGAAGAAGCGAGGGAGTGCGGAGAGAGTGGATGGTGCTAAAGTGGGCACAAATGAGCGACAAGGAGCGAAAGACCGGCTTTCTGATCACAATTGATATCAAAACAATAGTTTCGGAAGATTTTCTGAAGTTGAATTTATTTTGAAGTGGAGATCTGATCAGGGGAAAGGCCCTAAGGTCTTTTTAGTGGAGTTGCCGATATGAACCATCGCCGGATGATCCGCCGGGGAAAATCCTACCACACTACTCCGTACAGTACATTTTATTTTTTATTTTTTATACGATACACATATGTAACTTGGATGTGCAAAATTGCAGCATATCGGAGGGTTGGGGGGAAAAAGCAATTCTGCATGTTCAATTGACGAAAGATAGAAAAAGGATTCCTCGAAGGGGAAACGGCTATTTGAAAATAGCTTCAACTATAGACGCAAGGAGTAATATTTAAATATTTGTCCAATTATTTCCCATATACTCCGTAACAAATATTGATATCATAAACTAAAACAAATTGCTTATTCGATTATCTACTCCGTATGTTGTACTATCACTATGCGGTCATGATGGCGTTGAACTGATGGTGCACATCCAAACCCTGGAACAGGGCCCGGGAATATCCCCGAGACTCTTCAGGATTGCAGAGCTGCAAAGCTACAAAAGTATCTTCTGCCAAGTTAGTCGAACATCATGCAAGGGATTCGCTATCGCCCAGAACTTATGGAAGGTCTTCCTGAAGCGCTCATTACAGAGCTCAAGAAATATGAAGATTGGTTCTTGCTTGAGCCACCCAAATTGAAGGCGATCACAGAACACTTTGCTCGGGAACTGGAGAAAGGTCTGACCGTTGAAGGTGGATCTATTGTCAGTACCAATTGACCCAAGGCGATTTTGCAAAGTAGATGCTAACGGGAATGGTGGCATGGATTGAAGCCTATGAACATCACATGGATCATGAGATACCCAACAGGCCAGGAGAAAGGACGTATTCTCACAGTTGACCTGGGAGGGACCAATATCCGTGTATGTGATGTCTGTCTTTCCGCCGGAAGGAGAGACTTCGAGCAACGTCAGAGGAAATACAAGCTTCCGGAGGAAGTCAAGACAACCACAAAAGAAGCCCTGTGGGGGTTTATTGCGGACCGAATCGGGTCGTTCCTCACTGACAGTCACTGTGAGATTAGTGCTTCAGACCCACTACCAATGGCGTTCACATTCTCGTTCCCAGTGGAGCAAAAGTCCATCCGCAGTGGCGTTCTGCAGCGCTGGACCAAAAACTTCAATGTTTCCGGGGTGGTAGGGCATGATGTAGTACCTCAGCTGGAAGAGGAACTTGCAAAAAGGGTAAGCTCACGTCTAATACCAAGAGAGTCGGAGCTGATCGGATTAGAACGTCCCAGTGAAACTGGTTGCCCTCATCAACGACACAGCGGGGACCCTTGTCGCATCACGTTACCGGGATCCGCAGGTAAAGATTGGTAGTATTTTCAGCACTGGCTGCAATGCAGCGTATATGGAAGAGTGTCGGTTGATCCCCAAGCTGCGTGATTCAGGACTGCCCGAAGATGCAACTGTAATCATCAACACCGAGTATGGCTCCTTTGATAACGAGCGTAAGGTGCTGCCCTTGACTCCATTTGACCGCCAGATCGACGAGGAATCTGCCCATCCAGGCAGGCAGATCTATGAGAAAATGGTGGCTGGTTTGTACATAGGAGAGATGCTGCGCCTGGTGATGCTGAAAATGCATGAGGAGGGCGTACTGTTCAAGGGCCAAGATGTCTCGCGTCTTCGGACCGCGAACTCATTGGAGACATCGTTTCTGTCTTCTGTGGAGATGGACATGTCAGAAAGTCTGACCGACATGAAAGAGGAGTTCAAAGAGAGCCTCAATCTGGAACTCTCACTACACGAACTAAAGGCGTGCCGTCATCTTATTGGCCTGATCGCGATGCGTGCAGCGCGTCTCTACGCGTGCGGGATTGCGGCCATCTGCCTGAAAAAAGGGATCCGTCAATGCCACGTTGGGGTTGATGGCTCGGTGTTCAGTAAATATAGTATGTTGAAGGGACGGGCAACCCAGGGTCTTCGTGATATTTTTGATTGGGATTCAGGCAGATTGGACTTGATTGCTCTAAACTCGGCCGAGGATGGGTCTGGAGTAGGAGCAGCTTTGGTTGCGAGTTTGACTATGGACCCTAGTGAGCTAAAAGATTGTAACATGGAGGAGATGTAAAATTGAATATCATCCAACTGTTCCAAAGTTGTGAGAAGAGTGGGAGTTGTAGATGACGAGATCGTCATCTCTCCAGAGCGACCATAGACGATAGCGATAAGCACTTTTACTTGAAGTCGATCCTCCTCCCTCCATCATCAACTCGCACAATGCGCTTCCGAACACAATTAAGAGACAGCAGGACCTTCTCCAGTAAGATTAATCGATAAAATAAAAGATCCATGCTAACTAAATCAGAGCTCACTGCGTCGCTATCATCGCTGGGCAAGGTATGTTGGATGCGCCTGGAGTACGAAGTCATCCGCTTTACCATCATACCCGACCAAGGCACACAAGTGTGGGCATCAATACCAGTCGTATGCATAATAATATAAAACCTATCAATCATATGATCTATAAATTAACCGTTTCCCAGGGAACTATATTCGATGACACAACCTACGAGCTAGAGTCCAATTCGGACGCCATCAACATCGAAGTCAACATCAGCGTCCTAAACCGAGCCCTGCGCTCCGCCTGGGGCTCAACACATTCACAACTCCGCCTAACTAAAAAAGACAAAACCCCTCTCTTGGCACTAACAGTCCTCGCGTCAGAATGGACGGAGGGAAACATGGCCTTGGCCACCAATAATGACGCAGATGGCTTTGGCGACGACGCAAACCCAGAAGCTCCAGCCGACACGACGGGCGATCGAGGACCACGCGAACGCCAGACATGGATCACGCAAGAAATCCCCATCAAAATTCTGCACGAGTCAGCAGTTGAAGGCCTGCACGAGCCGCACTGCCCAGACCCCGAAGTTCACATTATCCTACCCAACCTAGCGCAGTTAAAGAGCATCTCCGATCGCTTCACGAAACTCGCCTCTACAGATAGTAAAAGCCGACAGCCGGGTGTGATAGCGCCCGAAGCGCCGGGGATGCATTCTGTTTCTTTCAGTGGGTCGGGCGCCACAGCTGCCACGGCACTGTCCACCAACTCGTCTCCCAAGCTGGAATTATCTGCTAATATGCATGGCTCGCTACGGTTGGCTATTGCGACGGATGAGCTGCGTATCGCGAGTGTCTGGTCTGATCTCGTCAACCCGCCATTGGACCCTGCGCAGATGACCCAAGAGCAGATGAGCCAGCTTCCAAGTGAGCTTAATCGAAAGCGGGAGGCGAGTGAGGGATTCGAGTCTGGTTGGGCTAAGGTGCGAATTGATGGAAAGGATTGGAGTCGGGTGCTCAGTATTGGGAGACTCAGTCCCAAAGTTGTTGCCTGTAAGTTGACCGATGATCCCTGGAATTGCCGCTCGATAGTGCAAGTACTGACTCGATTCCTCATTCGCTGTGGTTAGGCTTCGTCAATGAAATGGCATTGGTTCTTTACGTTTATCTGCCAAGTACTCGGGATGGCGAGGAATCTTGTTTAACGGTGAGTTGACATTGTCCCAGGAACGCACCCATGCAACAACCAAGCCTTCTAACAGTCATGTTTCAGTATTATATCAATTCATTCACCACATGATGCTGTGGTGAAACTCGAGCTACGATGTTCATATTCCAAAAGTTCCAGGTGTTCAAGGGTCGGAATGAATTATTAGATATCGTTATTAAGACAGGTGCATGTCAAAAGCCATGCAAGAAGAGACCTCCAGATCCAGAAAGTTCCAGCGAGCAACAAAATGTCAGGCCAGAATAGAACAGCAAGGGGAGGAGGGTGATATACATAATGCCAGGAGTACAAGCCCTTGACTCCATGGATGAGGTCGCGCCAAAGAACAACAAAGATCAAGCTATGTGCAAAAAGCAAGGCATCGGATGATGTTCAGTGAGCGAGAATGCAGAGAGATGGCGTGTCTGCCGGGGCAAGAAACAAGACACATGCAGGATGCTGGGGCAATGACAAATCTAGTAACAGGGGGTTGTATTATCGAAGGGTAGGGGGGTAGGGGATGCGCTTCATCAAAGAAATCATGTGATAACAAATAAAAGACATAACAATGAAACAAACATAATGAAACAAAAGAAAAGGACATTATAGCACTTAGCTAGTCGGGAGACTAGTGAGCACTATAGTTATCATCGGCCATTCAGGTAAAGTGCGATGATTATTGAGCCATCACGTCAACGTAACGGCCCTTCTTCTTGCCGCGAACCGTGTTGCCCTTTCGCGCCTGAGGCGCGCCAATCAAATCGTCGATTGAGCTAGCGTGAGTCAAAGACGAAGAAGGCCGCGGCGGCGGGCCGCTGGAACTACCGGGCGGCGTTGGCATAGCCGCTCCCGTAGAAACGGAGCGAGGCGCGAGACCAGATAAGCCTGGGCTCGAGGACAAGAAAGGCGGGGCGGCGGTTGAGGAAGATTGAGGCCGGCTGCCAGGGACAGGCATTGGGGGCATCGGAGGCATCGGAGGTGCACCATTTGGTGGCATACTGCCCGAGCTCGCAGTCCGACTGGGGGGGGCGGATCCTCGAGGAGGGGGCGGGGTGGCATGGACGGGTGCGCTACTACCGGGATCTTTCTTGTTGACCCATTTCTTCAGATCCTTGTCGTAGTAAAAGGAGCTCTCTTCGCCAAGTTTGGCTCTGATGGGGCCGCCGCCGGTGTTGTTTTCCTCTTTCTTGGCTCCGCCGAACCAACCACCAAACCAGCCCTTCTTGCCAGATTGTTGGGCATCCTTCTTGGCTATAGGAGAAATCGGATTAGCAAGTGAGTTAAGCGATAGGAGTTCTTTATGCATACCATCTTCCTCGGCGGCTTTCGCGAACGCTTCATTTGCTTTGCGGTCATTCTCCGCTTTTTGGATAGCCGCTGCCCGTGTAGCAAGATCATCATCGTCGTCATCCATGATCGACTGCTTCTTCGGCTGCTCTGCGGTAGGTGGCAGATTCTCCTCCTGGGCAACATAGCCCATGTCTACACCAGCTGCAACCGGCTCGTAAGAAACTGGTGCGTAGGAAACCGGTTCGTAAGAGGAGCTGGCAACGGGAGGTGCGTAGGGTGACTCTGAGTCAGGTATACCAGCTGGCATACCAGGAGGGCCTTGGTAATAGGGGGAGTCGCTGGATGTGGCAGCCTGTCCTGGAGGTTGGTAAAAGAGGCCATTCACCATTGGTTGTGCAGCTGGAGGGGCTTCAGTGGGCGACATAGCTTCTTCTACCGGAGCAAGAGGAACGTAAGAGGACTGAGGCGGTGTTGGTTGATACCCACCCGCGTTTGGCGAGCCATACACTGGAGCTCCATAAGACATCTGTTGATCAATCGAGGGCGAGAGTTCTTGTGAGCTTCGACGTTGTCCAAAGGGCGGGAAGTAGGAAGCAGATCTCTGAGAATCCATCGAAGATCGGCCCTTGAACTGCTCAGGCGAGGCATTAGGCGCATATTGGCTGGATGGGTGATACTTGGATGCGCCGCTGGTGGGAATAGGCTGCGCTCCTGCTCCTGCTCCAGGGTAAGAACCGTAGATGTCAGATACAGAAGGTGAGCGGCTAATTGTTGGGGTGCCAGCCACGTTTGCAAAAGGTCCAAATTCCCCATGGTCGCCACCCTTGCCGGATCCAGTCGATGCAGCATCGCTATCATCACCCACCACGAAGCTATTGAAGCGAGCCCACATAGACCCCGAGACCTTCTCCATGCTTGGCCTCGAGATCCAAGAACCACTATCGCTAGTTGTCTGGCGCAGACGTGCAGACAGCTCTTCAACTTCCGCAAAGAGGTGCTGATGATAGTACGGTGAGGGGCGAGTGGTTGCTTTCAATGCCGCTGCCACTGCATCGCAATAGCCTTGCGCTTCTAGATTGCGACCCTGGTCTACGAGGCACCTGGCATTCAGGATCTTGAAAGCCAAGAGATGTGGCAGATGGGCTGTTGGACTGTTGCCAAGAACAGACATAGCATACTCATAGGCCTCAGTCAGCAAGATAGCATCCTCATCCATCAAGGAAGAAGGGCAACGCTGATGGTCAGCACCAAGGAGGGTGATGTTGGCCTTTGTGTCGTCGGGGCCACCGAAAACCGCAGCACGCGAGAAGATGTAACAAACATGAGCCGCCTCTGTCCGCCCATAAGAAGTAAGCAGGTGGCCGAGGGAGAACAGGGCCTGGTGATCTTCAGAACTTCGGTTACTCAAAACCAGTCCCAAGGTGTCCCTCCACTTGTCTAAACCATCGAGGGCATTCTTGGTAGAGCCCTGGCCATCGGACTTGCTAATAAGTTGCAGACCTGCTCGGGCAGACGGAGGAACAAGCTCGTCGATACTTTCTTCAATATTTCCAGCGAAGATCTCGTAGAGGGCTGCAAGTGACTCGGTGTTTGCGGACTTGGACCTAACCTCGCGGCGGACAAACTCCTGCGCAACCTGTTTCGAAATCGACCTGTCCATGGTGGATGAGATAATCATCGCATGTCCCCAAAGACGTCGATCGACAGCACTCCAGATGGCCTTCTCCCGATCGCCACAGATCAAGTGTAAGCGAAGTTCCTCCAACCACTGTGCATCAACGGCATCAGGCTGCGAAGGGATTTCCGAAGGGGCAAACCCTCCTGAGGCGGCGATGCTGCTGGTGTATGATCCGTCTGCATCGGGGTTGGGTAGATTGGGGAAGATGATCTGGCGGAGAGACTTTTGAATTTCAGGCGAACTCTCCAGATTACCGTCATTCTCCACAAGAAGCTTGACAACCTTCCAGAGGAGAATTTTTTCCTCCTGGCGTTTGTGCGTATCCGACTGAACCTGTTCGTAGCTTGGAATATCTGAATGTTCAAAGGCTGCAATCTTGCTAGAAAGCCAAGCAATCAATTCCTTCTTCTTTGACTTTGCCTTGAGGGGCCCCGGGTGCTGGACAATGCTGTCAGCGGAGGGCAGCCATTCGCTCAGCTGGGAGATTTTCGGTTCACCAAGAGTGGGTTGGATCATTGGCGCCACTTGACCAGCGGAGTAGCGAGGAATGTGCCTAGGGAAACAAGATACGACGGATCCACCGAACCCGAATTTGAAGATCGGGGCACCCTTCCATCGCTCCAGGGGATCATGTTCCTGTCCATCATTTGGAGCGATAAATTCAAGATGCTGCGTTGGAGCGCGGGTTTGAGAAGCAGCCAGCAGAGGGGCATACGGATTCACGGTTTTAGTGGGCGAGCCTGAAGCTTGCACCGAAGCCGGGCGTTGGAGGGTATCAACGTTCTGTCCGTAGGAACGGGGGCTCGTCAAGTCCCGGGCGGGTGACTGAGTCTGAGACCTGCGAAGTGGACCCATCTGGATATCGCTAGGTGGTGGGGACATGTACACATTAGTCGGGGGAGCAGGAGGTGCATGTTCCGGAGCCGGCGCGAGACGCTGGGCGAATTCATTGAGATATTCCTGAGGGGCATAGCGACTTTGAGGCGGAGATGGGTGTACAGGCGAGCCCGCACTTTCTCTACGGGGTAGGCTGGCAGAACCATTGAGATATTGCGGGGCACTAGGTGGGACTTGTCCAAAGCCAGCTCCTTGCCCGCGCGGCGGAGATAGATTGATCGCAGGCTCGAGAGATGGCGGCTTGTGAGATTGATCAGGCTGGTACGAAACCTTCTCGTGGTGTGCAAGGGGACTTGACGTCCGTGGCTGGAAAGGCAAATTTTGGCCAGGAACATTAAGCGGCTGTGAGGCATAACGATTGCGAGCGGAAGAGGTAGTCGGGGGCGCAGGGGAATATCTCGGCAACGAAGGTGGCTTTGGGGGTGCTTGCAAGCCAGGAGGTTGGGGAGAATATCTTGCAACGGCAGGAGGTCCGGCCGGGGCACTCGATGCTAGGCTGGCATACGGATCCAACTGTTCAGGGGGCTGAAGTGTGGGTTGGATTGGGAGCGCGATGGGCTGCGAAGCGGGTGGTGCGGCAGGGGCATATTGAACCTGGGGAGGAGCAAGAGACGGCCCGGTCATCGTCGGCGCCACCTGCGGATTAGGGGTGTACCGACCAGAGCTGGCAGGCCTAGACCTTGGTGTCGCCAGAGGAAGTTCCTCGTAGAAATTCTTCGGTGCAGGGGGAGCGGACACAGCTGACGGGAGAGCTGCCGGAGTAGGGAAGCCAGATGCAGCCGGGATCGGTATGCCAGAAACACCCGGGGGAGGAGGTGGGGGCATACTAGTCACGGTTGGAGGAACAGGCTTGTGGGTCACGACCGGCTTTCGGGGCCGTGAGATATCATCTGGAAGGTCGTAAGGAGATTTGTAACCCTGTTTTGACCGCTCAGCAAAGCTCTCTCCCCTGATTGCCACGGGGTTCTGGGGTGGTTGTGAGAAGTATGATGACATGGCTCCGGTGGCTGGCGGCGCAGTGCCTGGGAGAGGAACACCCTGCAACAGATCACCAGTGGACGGTTGGTGGGGTGTGTACATGCTAGGAACAGGTCTTGGCTGAGAAAAGACCTGAGGAGTCTGGTACGGACTGTTCAAGCCAGCCGACAGATCCTTGTTCGTAGGCTCGGCAGGAGTTTGATGGATGTGCTCTTCTGCAGAGACAGATTGAGGAGCTTCAGTCTCCAGCAGTATATCGTCATCATCCAATGCTGCCTCCCAGCGAGCCGCCAGATCATCATCTGGTGAATCACCTAGCTCAGCTTCCCACCGCGCCGCTAGCTCTTCCTCGGAGGGATCGGCGGTTGGTTGGGGATCCAACGACGCAGCCTTCAGGGCATCATCAAACTGCGCTGCAGCCGAAGCGTCACTGACCGGGGAGTCAAGAGCAAACCCAGTCGATTCCAAGACCTGAGACGTGCTCTTCCGGGCGAGATGAGCGACGGGTTGCTCCTCAGCCTCTTCCTTTGAGATAGAGCCAAAGAAGTCCTCATCGCCGTCCTTAGCCTCTGACTTTGGAGCCGAACTGAAGAAGCCATCTGCATCATCTTCATCGTTGGAAAAAATGCTGTCGATAGATTTCTCTGCTTGCACTGGGTGTTCGGGTGAACCCGGTGTAGATTCATCTAACAACGGGACGCCTTCCTCGAACCTGGACTCCGCTTCTGGCGGCGCAAAGATAGGCTTCGTCTGGCTATTGAGTTGGTTAAAGAAGTCGCCCTCATTGGAGTCGACTTCTCCGCTCAGCTCGTTTGTCCAGAAAGGTTGATCCTGGGCGGTTGTATCCACATCCGCTGCGGCGAGATCTGAATGGACCTCGTTGGTCGGTGCAAACGCTTCCACCGTAGGAGCTGGAGAATTCGTATTCTCAGATTCAACATTCATCGAGCGAAACACAAGATCAAGTTGCTCATTTTCGGTCGGAGAAATGGCCTGTTTAGTGGAGTTGAAGACATCAGTACTCTCTTCATCAAATGTCACAACCGTAAGTGCTGTGTCCTCTTGCGATGGACGTACAGCTTCTTCGGCAAACTTTGGCTCATCGTTATCCTGGATTGGAGTAGATTTCGAGGCAAACTCTGGGATAGTGTGCGAATTTTTGTTAAGCGGGGTAGCCTCTTCGGCGGAGGGCAGCGTATTGCTGAGGTCCTTCTCAAGGGTGGCCCACGGGTCCTCAGAATCGGTATTCCCCTCGTTTGTTTGCGGAAACAGATCCTCGGTGGGGGTAGACTGAGTGGTATATTCATGTTTAAAAGTGTCCAACGAAGGTTCGGGTGCCGTGGTTTGCTCCTCTCTTGAAGGTGTGGTCTCTCTCACAGATATCGACTCCGGTGTGGTTTCTTGTTCGGGTGCGACAGTGGGAACAGCACTATCAACGTTTTCGGTTTGAACTGAGGGTGGTGCGTTTATATTGTTGGGCAAACTATTGCTAGCCTCCGCACCAGATTGGATTGAAGGTGTTTCGGTCTCAACTGGCTGCGCGGGCTGAGTTTCTGGCGGGGTCGGGTTTAGGACCGCATCTGTATTCTGAGTAGATGGCGCGACAGTTGTATGAGCCACTTCAATGGTATCATCGGGGATTTGAATGGTCTTATTGACAGAACCAGTGTTTAGGCACGCGTCCTGGTCCACCACTGGCGATGCATTGTTCACTAGCACGTCCAAGCTCGTGTATTGAGGCTGATTCGCGTGTATCTCGTCGGGCATATCCCACGCAGAGAAATCCTCACTCTGTGGGGATATGATATCGTCTAGGGAATTGTCCTTTGGCTCATCCGCCGCAGTCGGATCCGACAACGCACCCTGGACCGAGCTCATCGTAACAGGAGAGTTAACCTTCTCGGGTCGTGATGCCGGATTCCATGACTCCGAATCATTGTCGGTCGCTTGGTGCGCCATATGTGCAAAGTTCTTCTCGATTTCCAACGTGACTGGAGATGGGGAGCGCAGTCCGGAGGGACCAACCTGACACGTCTCCAATGACACCTCAGGAGATCAACAATCGTAAAGAAAATGGGGGTCGAAGGCGTCAACTTAAGAATCCATTAAACAATGTAGATATAAAACAGAGCAAAAAAAAAAACTCAACGAAATAAATCGATCATGAATGCATCAGCTGATGGCAAAAGAAACCAAGCAGTTTGTCCTGGAATAATGCGACAGCGAAGGACGATCTCCGCCTATGATTATCCCGGGGAGCCACCTGGGCAACCTAAGACGCTGAGTCATCAGGATTGCTGTTCCACAGGTCCACGGGTGTTCGGGGGTTGTTCAATACCGCTTACCAAAGCGCTACGGGCGACTAAATGTGCCATCCAGGCGATAACTGTCTCATTGGTTAAAAGTACAGTAGTTATACAGTCTTTTTATCTCGACAATTGTATCAACTTGCCGGCTATAGTTATGTAACTATACTCTCCAAGTGCATTCGACTGATACTTCACAATAGTATTATTATTCATCTAACACTTTCTTTAAAAGGGTATACTCTATAGTGATTCTATCGTGTTAAACTGGTTTTTTTTTTTAAGTATAAAACTAACACAATAGTAAGTAACTATCAAAATCCTTTAAAAAGTAGTATAAAACACAAGAAAAAACTGTACATACAAATGATACCAAGTATGTAAAGCGTTGCATGTATGTTTAGAGAATACGCCGGTTTAAAAAGGAGAGATAATCTCATTATAGGCTGGTCGCACCATTTAGAAGTATCCATGGATATATATAACAAGATATATAAATTAAAGAGTCGGCCGCTTATACAACCTCATAATGTCTTCTTATATATCTTTTTAGATATCTTTTTTAGGTGTATACGAAGGCGGTAAAAAAAAAGCATAACCTTTGATGTTGAAATTACATAGTGTAGCATACAGATTGAAGTTGGCTTCAAGAAGGCGGCAATGGGCCGGCTGGGAATCATCCAATGACAGTTAGATGCCGGATGGCATATTTAGTCGGCAGAAAAGCTCGGCTCTTCAGCTGCGTCAACAAGATCATCATCATCATCGTTGGGCTGGCTATCAGACTGCATCTCAAATTCGAGCGCAACTTCAGTACCTGGTATCACCCGAACGCGATAAAGAGGGGGGATTTGACAAAGTTTCCATTGTTTCGGCAAACAATTGGCCCGCGTGCTCGATTTTCCATCTTTATGGGCTCGGGTCGAACTTCCTGTAGGTTCACAGAAAAATCCCATATTGCCGTATTGAATATCTTCTAGGTACGACTGGCGGCTCGAGTAATACACTTCAATTTACGGAGAGTCTACCCGTGGACCTATAGAAGTGCTTAGGTAGTAACTAGTCGGAAACCGCGGAAATGTCCACGAGCATACCAAACCTTGCAATGCTTGCCGCCTGATAACTCACTGCAAAGTAGAGAGTCTACCTCGGTTCACGAAGACTCAATAGGTTTCCCATAGCACCTTTTCGTAATCTAACGGCATTGAAATTCAAGGCCATCATGATGGAGCATGAGGAAATCAGGTGATCATCCCACCAACTATTCTGCAATGTAATGTAGATTACTCATCCAAAAATATGAAGTTTTTTACACTATGCAAATTCATGCATCTCGATTACTCCCGGTAGTTTAATATAAAAACGGTAGTAACACCATATTGTAAAAATGATGCGCTAAAGAACACATGAAAATAAAATGCGGTTAAAATACAGTAGGCTCACCCCATTATTCACAGCCCCGGGGTTAGTGTAAACCACATAGATGGAAGGTCCCGAATAGGAAAAACACGAAGCCGTAGTTCGGAGTAACAGATAGTCCGCACGTTTTATGTTTAACCTTAAAGCTGCTGCATTATGTCAGCTATTAATCGCCCCGGAGCCGTGAGTTATGCACTCATGTGATTGCGTGGCCCAACAGGCAGTCATCGACTGTCCTTGAATAAGTTTCAAAACAGTTCTCCGTTTTATATATTTCACAATTTTTGCTGATTGTGGCTGACTGCATTTTACACAAAGAAACTTTTCGTTTCCTTCTTCAACCCTGGCAGCACCCCTCCACTCTTTCATCATTATGCTGCACCTGCGTTTTGACCAATACCACCGCACATGACAGCATATACTTGAGATGAACCTTCCTTTGATGCAAGGCCCAAAAGTACCATCTTCCAAAAAGCCAGCGATTGATTTGACCCGAACCAGACCAGCTTTCCCATAATGCCTTCCTCATCCGACTACTTACACCCCCGAGACCATCCCGATGCGCCAGACGCCTTCTCGGACTCGGACGACGACTTGGATCTAGAAGAGCTAGATCCCAACACGACATCGCCTCAACAGCCTCGTGAGTCTCGGGACTATACTGGCCGCAAAAGAAGCTATGGGCCGGGTATCGCGCTGCGCAACCTCCGCGTCGGGGCGGCAAGTCGGTGGAGACGCAGTGCATCTGGACGTGGAGACTTGGAGGATGATACAGATGCGCTTTTAGAGAACGGGGAGGAACAAGGCTTGCGGGACTCACATGCAAGCTCTCGGAACTTGGAAGATGATGATGCGCCTCTCCTGGATCGCAGGGCCTCGACTCGCGATTTCAACGATGAGCCTCCCAACAAAGGCAGCCGCCTGCGCTTCCCAGTATTCAAGACTCCCGCCTTCCTACAAGGTGTATCGATCCGATTTGGATCAAATAACAACGACTGTGAGAACCAACCTCCCCGTGAGGTACTCGTCGGGCAGCACCAGGCTGCTAGGTATCCAGCCAATGTGGTCTCGAATGCAAAATACACACCCTGGAGCTTCTTGCCGAGAACCCTTTACAACGAATTCTCCTTCTTTTTCAACATCTACTTCCTCTTTGTGGCTTTATCACAGGTTATCCCGGTGCTACGAATTGGTTATATGTCATCCTACATTGCCCCTTTAGCCTTTGTGGTTTCAATATCATTGGGTAAAGAGGCACTTGATGATATTGGTCGTCGGCGACGAGATGCCGAAGCCAATGCGGAAGAATACTGCACTATAGCACTAGGAAGGTCCAACGCGACGGAGATCACAAAAAAGTCGCGAGACTTGAAGGTTGGTGATGTGCTCAAAGTCCGCAAGAACCAACGCCTTCCTGCCGATGTGGTGATTCTGAAGAGCATATCAAATGATTCTGGAACTCCTCGTCATTCATTAACGGAAGAACCTGTCCCTGGAGCGTCTTCCGACTTGCTCGAATCATCGTTCGAACCCACAGCCAACAACACCACACCGAAGAGTGGTGGGGATGATGAAGATTCACCTGCAGGTGATACTTTCATCCGGACCGATCAATTGGATGGCGAAACTGACTGGAAGCTTCGTCTGCCCTCCGTCCTGTCTCAATCGCTCCCTCTGAGCGATTTAAATCGACTACAAATCACAGCTAGCGCTCCTGATAAGAGAGTCAACGAATTTGTGGGGACTATCGGGCTGGGACCGCCCACCGGATTCTATGATGCTCATGTTGACAAGTCATCTGGGCCTCCGAACAACGAAGGAACGCCTGGTTCGGTGGAAAATCAATCAGCTCCCTTGACGATCGACAATACCGCCTGGGCCAACACTGTCCTTGCGTCTAATACCATCACTTACGCCGTCATCATCTATACAGGATCTCAAACCCGGGCTTCACTTTCGACTTCCGCTTCCCGGTCAAAGATCGGCCTGTTAGAACTCGAAATCAATAACCTCACCAAAATTCTCTGCGCCCTCACATTTACTCTCTCGTTCATCCTTGTCGGGTTGCAAAGATTCGAACCAACAAACGACAAGAAATGGTACGTTGCGGTCATGATCTATCTCATTCTCTTCTCCACGATCATTCCCATGAGTCTTCGAGTCAATCTAGACATGGCCAAGTCGGTATACGGGCGGTTCATCGAACGGGACAAAGACATTCCAGGAACGGTCGTCCGCACCAGTACAATTCCAGAAGATCTGGGAAGAATCGAATATCTCCTTTCAGATAAGACGGGAACGTTGACCCAAAATGAGATGGAGCTCAAAAAGATCCACGTTGGCACTGTATCATACGCCAATGAGGCAATGGACGAAGTAGCCTCATTCATTCGTCAAGCTTTTGCCTTTTCGGGCAATACCCTGACCACTCCTTCGACTGTCTTTGGAACCCAGGCCGGCCATGCCACAGCGCCGCGGACAAGAAGAGAGATTGGTTCTCGCGTCCGGGATATTATCTTAGCGCTTGCTCTCTGTCATAACGTCACACCGACCACGGAGGAGGAGGATGGCCGGAAGGTGACAAGCTATCAAGCGTCGTCGCCTGATGAAATTGCCATTATTCGATATACCGAAGAAGTCGGATTAAAGCTAGCATATCGAGACAGACAAAGCATCGTTTTGGAATCCACCGATTCCAAGCAGGTTGTGGTCCGGGCTCGAATTCTCGATATCTTCCCATTCACATCTGACTCCAAGCGAATGGGGATTATCGTCCAATTCGAGCACGATGAAAACATGCTTGGATCCGGCAAAGATGATAGTGAGATTTGGTTCTATCAGAAGGGCGCAGACACTGTCATGACAACTATTGTTGCAGCGAATGACTGGCTCGACGAGGAGACTACGAACATGGCTCGGGAAGGGTTGCGAACTCTCGTTGTTGGGCGCAAACGACTCTCCGCACAGCAATACCAGGACTTCTCTACTAAATATAAACAAGCGTCACTGTCTTTCCAAGGGCGAGATGCGGGCATGGCGAAGGTTGTGAGCGAATACCTTGAACAAGATTTAGAGCTTTCCGGTGTGACCGGTGTGGAAGATCGGCTGCAGCGCGACGTCAAGTCCTCTCTCGAGCTGTTACGCAATGCTGGTGTTAAGATCTGGATGCTGACGGGTGACAAAGTGGAGACAGCGCGTTGTGTCGCTATTTCTGCCAAATTGGTCTCCCGGGGCCAGTACATTCACACAGTCACCAAAGTCACAGACAAGTCGACTGCGCAAGAAGCTCTTGACTTCTTGCGCAACAAGACTGACTGCTGCCTGCTGATTGATGGCGAGTCCTTGAACCTTATGCTCGGCCAATTCAAAGAAGCTTTCATCTCTGTCGCCGTCCTACTCCCCGCCGTGATCGCATGCCGCTGCTCCCCCACCCAGAAAGCTGAGATCGCGGACCTGATTCGCCAACACACAAAGAAACGCGTCTGTTGCATCGGAGATGGCGGCAACGATGTCTCGATGATTCAAGCAGCCGATGTCGGGATTGGTATCGTGGGCAAGGAAGGCCGCCAAGCATCTTTGGCCGCTGATTTCAGTATCACGCAGTTCCACCATATCACCAAACTTCTAGTGTGGCACGGCCGCAACTCGTACAAGCGGTCTGCTAAACTAGCACAGTTCATCATGCACCGTGGGTTGATCATCAGTGTTTGCCAGACTATGTACAGCATCGCCAGCCACTTCGATCCCAAGGGCTTGTTCATCAACTGGCTCATGGTTGGCTATGCGACTGTCTACACCAACGCGCCGGTCTTCTCTCTTGCCTTTGATCGGGATGTGGATGAGCGTCTCGCTAATCTCTACCCAGAGCTTTACAAAGAGCTCAAGACAGGGAAGAGCCTAAGCTACCGCTCGTTTTTTGGCTGGGTTCTCATTTCTGTCTACCAGGGTGCAGTGATCCAGGGCCTCTCTCAGATATTGTTGGATACCATCACAGGGCCGCGCCTAATTAGTCTCTCTTTCACGGCCCTCGTACTCAACGAGCTTGGAATGGTCGCCACTGCAATCACAACCTGGCACCCGGTCATGATCTTCTGTCTGATTGGTACGCTGCTTGCATACGCAGGCAGTGTTCCCTTCCTGGGCGAGTACTTCGACCTCAGTTACGTGATCACCCTTGACTGGCTGTGGCGAGTTTTCGCTGTGCTAGCTGTGTCTCTGATTCCGGTCTGGGCTGGCAAAATGATCAAACAGTCGTGGCACCCGCCAAGTTACCGAAAGGTCCGTGGATAGAGTGGGTGCTTGTCATGACTTTGGTGTATAATAGTTATTCTCTCGGCTTAGATTCTTCATCTCCCTCTTCTTTCGTTGCCCTAACTACCACCGATCTAGTATCATGTGGCTCTCTGTATATTAATGTTAGGCATGTTGTCTTGTTGAGCATCACACTACTTCTCTATTGAATTAGCCAATTACTTCAGTTCCACCTTTGGAACCATGCATACAAGAATATCGCAGATGGATGTTTAGTTATGGGTTTGGGTTGTTACATAGTAGTCGATGCCAATCTGAGCAAGCGGATCCCCAGAGCCATCCAATGACGTTGCGCGCAATCGATAAGCAAGCACGTGATCACCCTACTCAGGAAGGCGGTCAACACATATCGAATCTTTTTTTTTTCTTCGGGGTCAAGCATCTGCTGCATAGACTCAAGGACCAACCACTTTTTCGGTTGCCAATTCCTCGCCATCATGTCTGACGAAATTGTCTGGCAGGTTATCAACCAGCAATTCTGCTCCTACAAACTCAAGTGAGTATTGCTCTTCACTCCCTGGCTATCCAAGTCCGCAGAACCTTTTATCTCCATTATACATGGACCAAGAAAAAAAAAACAAGAACCTTCCACTAACCATTCCAACCTCCTATCTAGGACGACGAAAGACCAAAACTTCTGTCGCAATGAATACAATGTCAGCGGTCTGTGCAATCGCCAGTCCTGCCCACTGGCCAACTCGCGGTATGCGACGGTGCGAAGCGATCCCGAAACAGGCGTCATGTACCTGTACATGAAGACCGTCGAACGAGCCCACATGCCCAGCAAATGGTGGGAGCGTGTGCGCCTATCTTCCAACTACGCCAAGGCTCTCGAGCAAGTCGATGAGCGCCTTATCTACTGGCCCAAGTTCTTGACCCACAAGTGCAAGCAGCGTCTCACCCGCCTGACGCAGGTCAGCATCCGCATGAAGAACATCGCCAAAGAGGACGAGCGTCTTGGAGAGAAGGTTGTGCCCAAGCTGGCACCTAAGGTCCGCCGTCGTGAGGAGACTCGTGAGCGTAAGGCCGAGTCTGCCGCCAAGGTCGAGAGAGCCATTGAGCGTGAGCTTATTGAGCGTCTGCGCAGCGGCGCTTACGGTGACCGGCCACTCAATGTCGAGGAGGGCATCTGGAAGAAGGTTCTCCGTGGTCTTGAGCGGGCTGGTGACGGTGAGCGTGATGTGGACATGGATGACGGCGAGGAGCTCGAGGAGGAGGAAGAAGAGGGTGTTGGTGAGGTCGAGTACGTCAGCGATCTCGATGAAGAGGAGGACCTCGAGGATATGGAGGATTGGCTGGGTGTCGACTCAGCCGACTCCAGCGATTACGACGACGATGAGAGTGATGATGATGATGATGATAGCGAGGACGACGAGGAGGCTAGCGAGGATGAGAAGAAGCCCAAGCCCAGTGCCAAGAGGAAGCATGTTGCTCCCCAGGCGAAGCCTCGCAAGAAGGGTCCTCGCATCGAGATCGAATACGAGACCGAGGGTGCTGGCAAGGACCAGCTCATGGCATGATTTTGTCGATGTTAGAGGATTTGGGAAAAGTTTACCTGATCTTGCATGGCGTTTGGGCTGTCAATTTTTTCTGTTTTATATTCTTATTCTGTGCTAGTGATCGGGCATCATACCCTGCTATATCGCATCCACTACAACTCACGATCCTGGATCTTCCAATGTCTATTTCAATGTTTATCTTTAATTGTACCACTCGATATTTCTTTTATTCCTGAGATGTCTGAACATAATTTATTTGAGACAAGACTTGACCTGTTACTTTATTTAGGTGAAACACGTGATCACGTGGCTCAATGAATGCCGCTGTCATTGCTCTCCATTTTCCTTTGAACAACTTCACCTCACCCCAGGAGCCGGTTCTTCTGTTAATATCCCCCTTAATAATCTGTTTCAATTATTGTCCTCTCTTGTCGAACTCTTTGACCCCTGAATCTCTTGCATTGGGTCCCCGCGAGTAAATCTCCAACTCCGCGCCCATCCCACCCCGCATCGAAGCTACCATTTTGCAGACCGCGCATTACTCAACCACACTACACGGCTGCTACAAGATGAGCTCGTACTTCTCATCCCTGACCACCTCTTCGGCCATTTCTGGCCTAGGCTCACGGCTCACCAATCTTCGCCGTGCCATTACCCTAGGCGACGAGGGAGACGACCCCGACAATGAAGACTGCTCCCACATCTCCAACGCCCTCCGCGCCTACTACACCGAAAAGGGCCGTCCATTCCCACCATGGCTCCCACAAGATCCAAAGGGCCCAGCTCCGGCCCCCTCCCGCCCGATTGCGACTTCACAACTACCTTCCGGCGGCTACAACCAAGGGTCCGCCAACCCCAACTCCGGCCGGAGCGGCGGTCTAGGTGACCTATGGGGTGATTCTCCCTCATCCCAAGGATCAATCCCGCAGACAGCCAGTCTTCGTCGCGGACGTGGTGGCACAGCACCACCGCTCGCCTCGGCCAACAGCGCGCCACCGGGTCCGGCCATCACACTTTCTCAGTCCCATTCGCCTGCTGGATCGGGCTCCCCCAGTCCATCTGGAGCGCGCCCATTGCCCAGCCAGCGAGCTGGCTCGAGTCAGTCTGCCCAGACTCGTCCGAATCTCGACCGTGTTGGATCAGGTGGTGGTTCGGCCCAGGACCGATTGCGAGCCAGATTACAGGGAGGAAGATCTCCTAGTCCCAATGTTGACCCCAGTATCCGGAAGCCTGTTGGAATGTCTGGAAGACGGTGAGAGTGTGGAGGCTTACATTGCATGGTGGAGAGCATGGCGTCGGGAGTTATTTCATGTCCAATGTTTACCAAGTACATATATCTTAAGGATAAATTCCATTCAATGATCGTCAGGTGATTCCTAGAGTACCAAATACGTTATAGTATATGATATTGTAGTATGTTCGAGAATTCGTAGAGAATTGTTGAGTTGAATTTTCCTGTCGCGCCTCCGGGATATATTAGCTAAATTCCTCAGACTCTTGCGGATCCGACTCGGTCTTACTACCCATGGGATATATAGAGATCACCCTATCGCCTAATGGGCCATGATATGCGGCCTACCCACAATTGCTAGTGGCGGCCAAGTAACAGCCAACGAATGACCATCTCGGCTTGCACTGGGGAACATCCCGCATTTTACCAACCCCGGACGGGGCCGTGATGCTCCGAGCCTGTACGGCAGGAGAGTGGAACATGAGCATCTTAGAAGTTGGTTTTCAATCATTGGTCAAGTGAAAACAGTTGATGGGCCCAAGCCCCAAGTTAATGCATAATTGAATCCTCATTATCCTCCCGGAAAGATCGTCGATGTATAGTAGTCCTCTCCACCGGGGCCTCAGCCCAGTCTTGATCAATCGTTGTGGTGCAAACCTGCCCGTTGACCCGGGCCTGTCTTCATCAGATAACAGTCTAGTCAACGCCGGCATGCCGCTTGATATATGGTGATTTCAAGAGTCAAATTCACCAACCAGATCGAGAAATACCATTCCTACTCTTTGTTATATTTCGCGAATAGCCAGTATAAAACAACCGACTTGAGCAATTAGGTTTGATCTATTCTAAGAGGGGGAGAAATGAGGAAACCGGTAGCCCGAGGGCACCTTTGATAATATGATTTGAAGAAAAAAAGAAGAATATATATACAAAAAAAACAAACAAAAAAACAAGGTCCTTCGTGGTATTGGGGGGGGTGCCATCTCGACATCCTCATCAGCGGCGGCGGGGTTGATCTTGGATGGCGGGCCCTTGCGGGCGTTGCCATTGCCGGAGCGAGGCTTCACGGCTCGCCTCCTCCTGAGGAGGGGCTTGAGGGTTCCACCGTGACGCGTGGAGTCTACGGCGGGGGGGAGGCAGGCCCCGTTGAGTGAGCTCGGCCGCGCGGGAATCGTGTCGGCCGGGGGCCCGGGAAGATTGTCCACCGGGCCGTTGTTGGTATTGAGGACCCCGGAATTCTTGTCCACGGGGCCCGTGGGAGGCAGCAGCCCGGGAGGTACCTCGACCGGGCGCCTGTTGGTGGTAGTGGGGGTGGGGGGGAGGAATCCGGGAGTCTTGTCGACCGGATTGGGGACCAGGGGCGCGCCGGGACTCTTCTTCGCGGGGGCGCCGCGGTGATCTCTCGCGGGGGGAAGCTTGGCGTTCCCGCGGAGATGCGGACCGACGGCGATCAAGGTCGAACGCCCTCTTCAGCCCCTTGGTCATAAAATCCAGGTAATCATCACGACGGGCATCTTCTCTGCGTCGCTGTCCATTCGATTAGCGTGTTCATAATATAACAAGTGATGACTTATCGATCCAAGTTGCCGAAAGAATTGATAGGAATCGACAAAAGGCGAACAGACATAGTATGTATCGATAGGATAGGGATCGATCAGACGTGATGGGAATCGACCAGACATGATGGCGATTGATCAGACACGATGGGGATCGATCAGACACAATGGGAATCAATCAGAGAATATGAGGCGTGATGGGACGTGATGGGACGTGATGGGACGTGATGAAGCCCATCTCAAAGTGGATGCATCACAAGACAGATCAGGTAGAGATATATGAGATCTTGACTTACAGATTCATCTTCTTCTCTTTTCTTCTCTCCCTTTTCCTTGCGTGATTGTGCCAGTCTCGACGACATTGTGGGGGTTGCTCGGAAGGAAGAGAGAAAAGAGAGGAAAGAGAGAGGAAAGAGAGAGGAAAGAGAGAGGAAAGAGAGAGGAAAGAGAGAGAGGGAGAGAGAGGGAGAGAGAGGGAGAGAGAGGGAAAGAGAGATCACATGTCCAGGTCGTTACATTTTAATAGCTTGAGGAAGGCACGACCCATGTTAAGCATGCGTACGAGCCGAAGAATCAATATAGGTAGAATGCGAGACTAGCAAAGGATAAAAGCCAAGTAAAAGTAATATGATTAAAGTTTATACATAGAAAAGTCTCTTATGCAAAGTACCCTTTTTCTACCAGCCTCGTAGATACCTAAATAGATATCTAAAAAGACTATGTATTCGAAATGGCTACCGAAAGGACCCTCAAAAAGACATCACAATGCCGCATAAGCGGCCGACTATGTATTCTTATTAGTATACAAAGTACAAATTTGTTGGAGCATCCCATGTATGCTTGTTTGCTACAGACTGAGCATTGTTCGGACGGTTTTATTGCTTTCTCCCGTCTGTAGTAGTCCAACAGAATTAAAATTGGTATACAGGCTTCGAGAAGACAGTGCGGTGATACCTGCGGTGAGGCAGTTATGCCCCTCATGACATACTACCTACATAGGTAAGGTTAGTTGCCCGTGTTGAACATGCAGGCATCTATCTATGTTTGACAGAATGAGCAGTCTTCGGATGTGTTGAAAATGCAGGCATGTATGTTTGACAGACTGAGCAGTCTTTGGATGAAGTTTTGGTGGATAGGGTATTTAAACCCCTCAATTATTAGCAACCATTTGATTAAGATAGAGGTATTCACTACTACTACTCCCTTTAACATCCGTGGCTTGATCGCCGGCTCACCTATGCCTGATTTGTTGTATCTCAAATCTGAGACACCCAATTCGACTCCTTCCACGCACCAAGCTTATCAAAAGTATACCTTCAATATTAGTTTAAAGATATCCCAGAAGGGCGACCTTATCGGGGAAGGCGACCCCACTGTATCTTTTAGGTCCAGAATGCTCTATTTCTACTCTTGTTATTACATTTGCCGAGGCGCTGTTAGTGCTTCGGGTTTCTCGCGATGCCATCAATGTTATATTCCGCGAACAGCCAGTATAAAACAACCGACTTGAGCAATTAGATTTGATCTATTTTAATAGGGAAAAGATTGACGAAATCGGTAGCCCGAGGGCACCTTGGATGATATGATTTTTTTTTAAAAAAAAAGGAGAGGAGGAAAAAAAAAAAAAAACATAACTTATACAAAACAAAACAAAAAGGTCGGTCCGTGATAGTATCGATTTTTTTTTTTCCCTTACTGCGACTTCGCCGGGGACGACGAAGCCGGCAGTGGGACCTGGAGATATGTGGGAGATGGGGGGAGAGGAGCCATCTCCATCTCCACATCTCCGCCGGTCGTAGTGTTGATGTTCGATGGCAAGCCCTTGCGGGCGCTGCCATTACCGGAGCGCTGAGGAAAGGGTTGTGGATTCCACCGTGACGTATCGAGTCCACGGCGGGAGGGGCCTGAGGGTGTGTTGAGGGGCAGGCTCTGTTGAGTCCGCTCGCGCGGGAATCATGAGGCCCGGGAAGATTGTCCACCGGTACGGGCTGTTGTAGTGGAGTACTACAGTGTGGGAGATGATGAAGGAAGAAGAAGAAGTTGTTAATTGTCAAACTAGTAAATGAGGGTTTAAATACCCTATCCATCAAACTCCATCCTGTTGTAGTGGTAGTACTACAGTGGGGAGATGAAGGAAGAAGAATTGTTGATTGTAAGAAGCGAGGTCATCCGTTCACTGAAGCCCGAAGTCTTGGGGGAAAAGAACTTGAAGGTACCGGAGAGAGTCAAGCCACAGCTCGCCTCGTACTTGGAGGCGAAAAGTTCCTGGTGGAAAGGCGCCCAAGGAAGTAGGTGTAACAGAGTGGTCGACTTGAGATTCGTTTTGGATCCCATAAATATCAATTTGAGATTATGGGGATGCTTCCGAATGGAAAGGATTTGGTAGTTGAGGTATTGAGATTTGATACCTGCGATTGTAAAATTTGAGCGATGAAACTGTAGAATGCTCGAATAGGAGTTGTACCTATAGTGTTGTATAATTGCGAGTGAAGAGAATTTGATAGTTGAGATGCCGGGAATGCTTCCGAATGGAAAGGATTTGGCAGTTAAGATATTGTGATTCAATGCTTGCGAAGAGGATTTGGTGGTTGTGGTATTGAGATTTGATACTTGCGATTTGATGTCTTTGGTAATTGTGACTAAAGAGGGAGTTGATAGTTTCGATTGAGTTGGTTTGTTTTCGGTGAATAGGATTGAATTTCCGTCCAGTTAGACTAGCTCTAAAAGGCTGGACTTCCGAATTCGGGATTAGAATCGATTTATATATCCAACCTCCTCCCCTCCCCTCGCACTTCTCTCGAGTGACCCTTCCTAGTGACGACCTTTATCCAACGGAACATACCGACCCCTAACCTAGACTCACTAAAGACTTAACAAGGCCGTATAAGCGGCCGACTATTCTTGTTGGTAAATTAAAACATGGCATAAGCCATACTTTTCGTGGGGGTAAGAACCACGGTCAGGTAGTATAGAGAGTTGTGTCAAGACTCAAGTGTGGCATACTTGGTCGTCCAGGGCTGATTTCTGCCTTATTCTGCCACTTTCCAGGCCGCAGTTCCCGAGGTCAGCTGACCCGAGCTGACCCTAAAGTCACGTGTTGTATTCTTATCTTATCTCTACCGGTCAGCTCAGCTCCGCCCATATCAACTATCGTCTCGCCATTTTCCCTCAGAATCAAACCGGGCTTAATGGAACATGAAGATATTCAAATTGTTTCAATTAAAAAGTCGGTTGTGTAGTGTAGTGGTTATCACTCTGGTTTTTGAGATGAATATTGTCTTTCTTAAGATGAATTCAATTAAACTACCAGAAACCCCAGTTCGAACCCGGGCACGACCTTTTTTTTGATTCCACAGTTATACCCACTAGTATAAGACCTATTCATGGTCAGGTATGAGCAATATGCATCAATTGATACTATTATACTACTGTATGGGACGTAAATAAAGAGGAAGAAGGGATTATCTATATATCTACACTCTTGAAAAATTATGAGTGACTTTCCAGCGGAGCAGAACACTTCTTATATTCTCCCGAGCGTAAATGGCAAATGACCTTTGGTTTGATGTCGGTTTTAACAATGGCTAGCATAGTGGTGTAGTTAGGGTAGACAAGTTAGTATGTCCTCAAACCAGGTAGCAAAACAGATCCCGAGGGACCTGAAAGGATAGGGTCATCGTGAAATCCCGGCGTTCCTGTTAGGCGGTGTTTTAAAGGTCTGTCATTTAGATGATTTTTCTTATAATTAAATGCTTGCTGCCGCTAACAGCCTATGCCATTTACGATGTAGATCTTTCTCGGTCATGGGCAGAAGGGCGTCGAATCCTTTAGCAGTGAGCGGTAGCCCCACGATGAAGCCTATGGTAAATGTGTGGTATGGAATCGATAGTGTCTGGATGGGTTGCAATCTATAGACCTTATGTGTCTTGGCATCTGGTTTTCAAGGCAAGTTGGACACTTTCTGATGTATTTATTGCCGGGGCAGCCTTGCGACTTCGTAGAAGCAAACTCCCTTCATTCTCTGCCAGGATCTAATGTATCCTTTGTTCTGATGAAGAAACACTTTATCTTATGGTCTTATACTAGTCGTCGTGACTGTGGAATCAAAAAAAAAGGTCCTGCCCGGGTTCGAACCGGGGTTACTGGTAATTTTCAGATCAGATCATTTCAAAAACCAGTGTCATAACCGCTAAACTACAAGACCGTAATTTTCAAATTTAATTGTTCAATATCTTCATTTTCCATCAACTCCGATTTGATTCTGAGGGAAAATGGCGAGACGAACAGTTGATATGGGGAGCTGACGGATAGAGATAAGATAAGCTTATGCCACGTGTCGTACCGGTCAGCTCGGGTCAGCTGACCTCGGGAACCTTGGAACTGCAAACCTTAGAAGTGGCAGAATATATTTTGATGCCTGAGAAGGCAGACAGAATAAGGCAGAAATCAACCCCCAGTGGTTGGCTGTAGTGAGATCCCGTATTAAAAAAAATGTAAATAATTTAGATAATTCAGCAAAATTTTTGATAAATTTTTGGCAACTTGCGTACAGGAGGGATAAAGATAAACAAAATACAGTAAGAAATGAATAAAAGTGACTTTCATGGTCTCTATCTTACCAATGCAAAATTGATGAGCGACCAATATGGATAACACAAATAGAGCCCATGCGAGGCGATTCTGAATTCAATGATGTCAAATTATCCGAGTTACAGCACAGACATTTCTTTTGTCAACGTCTGGAGTTCTTTGATGGACCATGATTGTAGCCCACTTCGGCCCGGACGGTTCGGGGCGACTCTCGTTGGCATGGCCCCGGGCCGAGCTACCTAATTACTGACATCCCACCTGGCAATCGGGCATGATTCACTACTCGTCAATTTTGGGGCCAAACCCCATTTTCAACACGTTCATTTCCGCTATATACAATGAGAGGGGAAGTAAGAGACGATTTTATTTTCCTTTTCGCGAGGCTGAATCGAGATCGGTGGGAGAAAGGCTAGGGTTTATAAAATGAAGAACTTGAGTCCAACAGAGTGATTAGTCCACGGGTACTGCTGATATTATGACAAACACGTACTAGTCACCCTCGCTACATCCCAACAGATTCATCCATCCATGACAGCCCTCGCCCGACTGACCCTGCTCCGCCAACGCCTTGATTCTTCCTTACACCACCAACAATGATCAAGAATCCAGACAAGGACAAAAGAGCGATGGAAAACCCCATCCCTCCTCTCCCTAAAGAGCGACTATCCCTCCCCCACCGCCTAAACTGTTTCCTCCAACTCTGGCTGTTCAAATCCCTTGCCGCCCTCTACTTCCTCTACCTCCGCCTCGTCAACCCCCCTCAACCAGGCACCCAACCAACCCTCACCAAGCGCTACGCCTGCCGCCCAACCCTAGAAACCCGCATCTTCTACCCGCGCTCCTACAACCCCGCCCAGCGCCAACTTCTCCCACTCTACCTGAACATCCACGGCGGTGGTTTCGCGCTGTGCGATGCCACCGTCGACGACTCCTTCTGCAGCGCCTGGGCCAACCGCACGGGAATGCTAGTGGTCAGCCTCAACTACCGCAAAGCGCCACTCCACCCCTTCCCAACAGCCAGCTTTGACGTTGCCGAAGTAGCCATGTGCGTGCTAGCAGATGAATCCCTCCCAATTGACCACTCGCGCATCGCCATCGGCGGCTTCAGCGCAGGCGCCAACCTCGCGCTGTCTGCCTCGCAATTCCCCGGTCTGAAAGGCCTGATCAAAGCAGCGGTGATATACTACCCAATCGTGGATTTCGGCCACCCACCCAATGAAAAGCTGGATTCGAGACCGTACAAAGGCGGTCCGAATGATACGCTAGAAAAGACATCCTGGTGGCTGGACTGGGGGTATGTGAGTGTAGGCCAGAATCGGAGGGATCCACTACTCAGTCCGGTGTATGCTGGAAAGGATGAGTTACCACCCTGGATTTATATGATTGGCGCGCAGTGGGATATGCTTCGGTTAGAGGCGCAGCAGATGATTCATGGGTTGGCCGGGTTAGAGGATAGAGTCGGGGTTGAGCAGGAGGAGGACTTTGAGGTGGGTAGGTATAAGTGGACGTTGGCGAGGGGTTGTCCGCATGGGTTTACCCATGCGTCACCACGGAAGAAGGGTGGTAATAGTAGAAAGAAGAGGGAGGAGGTTGCGCAGGGGATTTACGAGGAGGCGCATGGGTGGTTGAAAAAATCCCAGGTTCTTTCTTAGGTACCATGCATACCTACTGCGTATACGTGGCAACCATCCACTTTGACCAGCGAGAAAAACACCTGGTACATGAGGTTTGTATTAGCGTGTCGGCACCGAAGTTATGACCTCATCGTCCTAGACGACAGCCTCCGGTGTGGCACGCGAGATTTACTTGGCGTCATCCGCAATGGTGCTACGGGAGGACAAGATAGAACGTTGATCAAGAAAGGTGCATATTTACAGGTGAGATATTGAATGTCTATTTCATAATTTTCATAATGAATCTCAGAAGTAGAGCTTGCTTTCTATCATGCCCCTCAAAAAGCACGGCAGCTTAGATGATGGCATACCAGGCAAGCTAAATGTTTCTGAGTCTATTAGCATTGCTGTGGCCTATTGTCTTTGTAATGTAGCATATGCCTAGGTGGGTGATCTATACCAACCCACAGAGAGGCTCCACCGCAGATCCTGGGTTGTTTCTCTCCGCCCGAGATCGACTAAGGGTTATTTATCTGCTTTACTAGAAAGAGATCGAGCTGAAATGCAGTGTTGAATAGTTTCCAATAAGCTCATTGCCATGGAAACTTAAAACAAGACATCCCATGAGCAGACTAACCTTGGAGGTGCTAGATCTTATATGCATGATAGGTTGAGTATACGAACCCGCCGGAGGTCAAGTGGAGCATTTATAGTCTATCCCAACTTCACTCAATGAAGAGGGCTTGGACGTTTAAAACTTTATCGTCAGAATGGTCCCTAAATCTCTCGTATGTTAATGTTGGTTTGGTGTGAACAAGGAGAAAGTGAAGTGCCAGGGATTTTCCCGCCAGTTGGTGGTAAGCCGTGGGAGGGAAACAGCAATATGCCCCAGCGCGACTACAATCAGAATTATAAATTTATCCTAAGGGAAAACAATCCAATAAGCTAGATCTAACAATTATTGAGTTCATAAACGGTCAAACTTGAATTCCGTTTTGATTGAACCCTTCATGTTCCTTCTGAATAACATAACTAACTAGAAGTGCGATTTGACAGACTTAAGACTAGTCTAACTAGGTAGAAATCGAAAAGATCAAACCCGGATGATTTTGAATTGATGCTGAGACTTATCCATCAGCCCAGCCTCCATAACCTCAATCCAACTGGTCGACTTTTCCTTATCATCGCCTTTCTTATTAACCAGTGCCGTCCATACCGATTTGATCTTCTCGTCGTTTTTGAGAATAAGGCTTGTGAGAGTGCTGGAACTTTTTTCGAGGGCCCAGCCGCCTGAAGATTGTACTATACTCCACGAAATAGGGATTGGAGAATCTAAATATCAAGTTGCCCAGGTGGTTTAATATAATATCACAAATGCGTTGAATTGAGAAAATTTGTTTTAGGACGGATACGGATTCTTATGTCTTGACCAGAGTTTTTAAACTATTGCTTGTAGTAATTAACATAAATATGGCCGAGAGGACTGTCAAACTGCTCCTTGTGAATAATGAACCATATGAGACACATTTCTCCCAGCCTGCCAAGAACAACAATTTGCTGACTAGGAAGGGAAAGGGTACTAGTTACAGCTCCACCACTAGCTTCGTGGCACTGACTCCTGCCTTGGACTTTTCTAATGCAGATTGTATATGCTCTAAGCCTTTTCCCACGACAAGTGGAGGCGGGTAACACTGGAGCTTTCCAGACTTCAAGGCAGGCGTGACATATTTCTCCCAGACAGGCGTCGCAACATCGTTGACGGCAAATATCATACCGGCATTGACACCAGTGGGAAGATCGGTAGCAGGAGGAGGTGGGTGCACGCAAGCAAGGTGCCCTCCACCTAGCTGAGCAAGGATGGTGATGTCGTGGGCGTAAGTCTCGGGGGTAGCTATAGCATCAAAGATGCCAATGAACTCGCCACCACTCGCTCTGACTGCTTCGATAACCTTGTCGGCGAGTGATGTATCGTTGCGATCAAATACTTGAGCTGCGCCGCATCGCTTGCTGGATTCGAAATTGTGTGCTCCGGCAATCGAGATGACGTGTAGTCCGGCCGCTTTAGCAAGCTGGGTCGTCATGGAGCCAACGGAGGATGAGCCACCATATATAACGAGTGTCTTGCCAGACGATGGCACATCCTGCAGCGATGGGTACGGAAGGCCCAGCGCCGGTGTAGCTACACCGGGCATGGCTACACCGGCCTCCTTGAGAGAAAGCACGCAGACAGCCGCCTCCAACGCGAATGGCACCACAACGCCATCTGTAAACGATATTTCATCGGGGAGAATGGCCGCTTTGTTTGCAGGAATTACTGTGTAAAGAGCAAATGCGCCATCCTGGGGGCGTCCACTAGTCAGATTGATAGCATGTCTATTGAAGAGGTTAAATTATGTCAGGATGGTTTGATCTCGATATGCTGTCAAATAACATACCCAATTACGCGATTCCCTTTCTTGAAGCGTTCAACGTCATTTCCAACTTCATACACCTCGCCGGCGATATCACAACCGAAGATGGCGGGCCATTGTTGCACGAAGACACCGGAGTCTTGCATATGACAATCGAGCGGGTTGATAGCAATCGCGGCGTTTTTAACGACGAGTTCTCCTGGACCAGCTGTGGGCAGCGGAGCATCTCCCACCTGTAGGGGAGAGCCAGCTTTGATGAGCCATGCAGCTAGGTTCTTGGGGGTGGACATTTCAATAGAAAAATCGGGTCTTATAAGAAAGACGAGAAAGGTAGAACGATGCTTATGAGATGCTTGATTTGAGCAGACAGTTGATGTAAAAAGCAAATTTGAGCAGAATATGCCAAACTATAAGTACTTTCGCACATTTTCAGTGATTTCAAATTAACATCATTATTTCAAAGCAAGCAGGTAGTAAATATTACCAAGTATAAAAAATGTCAGAACCGCATGTGCCGTTCCCATCGAGAACCATATATGCCGTTCCACCCTTAACTCCGATCTCGGACTTAGTGCCGAATTATGTCAGTTTATGCAGAACAGATAGACTTGAATAGACTAAATGGAGACAGCTGTTTAGTGATCTATTTCTACGTAGATCTCACCGATTTACAAATAATTTAATTCGATTAACAAATGTTTCTATTAATAGAACCCCAACGGTGAGCTCCGAATACGTCAACGGCAGTACATCCATGGGTCTTCGGTCCCGCGTTATCTTCCAGCGTCTATCCCAACCTCCACCCCGGGTTGCTATTTAATATGCGGTTCGGTCCACGGGATTTACTCGAGTATAATTCGAAATACAAGGTGCTGATCTGTCGAGAATGCCAGTACGCTATTCAGAAAAATGCGTTGGGGAGCCATTTGCTCCGCCACAAAATTTACCGAGAAGAAAGGCTTAGTTTACTGTCCACCATCCATCAACTCGACATCGTTGACCCCGGTGATCTTTCACTGCCTAGCCCAAGTACATCACCGGTTCATGCCCTACCCGTAGTGTCTGGGTACTCCTGTACCATGACCGGGTGTGGGCATCTCTGCGCAAGCTCTAAACGCATGAGGCGCCACTGGAGTGATGTCCATAATGTTAGTGGGCCGAATGATTTTGCCTCTCACGCGCGCTCAGTGAAGCTTCAGACGTTCTTCCGCGGTACAAAACTCAAGTATTTCGAGGTCTCGGTGGCAAGAGCCGCGGAGTCACGGAGTTCAGATGAAAGGGGCAGGCATGACAGAAACGACCCTAGTGTGGATGATGTGCCGTCAGTATTACAGCCGACGTCACTTTCTGAGCTTTCTCCCGTGGTGGACCTAAGGACATTGACCTACTTCCATCATTTCATCATCACAACATCTTTGACACTTCCTCAAGTCGAGGGCTCTCTACCAGCGTCACAATACTGGGGAACATACATTATTTCGCTAGCTCTACAACACCGTTGGCTGATGTGCGGATTGCTGGCCATTTCTGCATGCCATTCAGTTATGCTCGGGGACGAGACCACAGCACAGAAAAAGCACCGTGGACGGGCGGCAATGTTCCGTTCCGAATTCTTGATCGGGTTCAACAATACGATGTACAATAATTCAAACACTGTATCCACCGAGACTTTGAGAAAGGCCGGAATTCAAGTAAGGGGCATTATGAGCTGTGCGCGATGGACCTTGACTGGATTCACTGCGACTCAAGAGAATGTCCTCAGTCCTGCCACATCCATATCTTGGCTACAGACTTTACTATGTGATGTTCGGGATTTTGCGTCTTCTCGGTTAGGAAACTCTTTGGAAATTGAGCAGAGTACGGGCGATGATCTTCAAACATCTTTGGGTACGAATAGCCCGCGAGCTGCCACCGCAGCACCGACCCTGCTACTCGACCGTCTTCAGGTGCTCCCTTATCGCATGGCCGAGATATTCGGAAAACCAGATGATGAAGAAGATGCCCCAGCTATTCTACTCGGCATTGCAGCATTGGTCCAATGCTGTAACAGCGTCTGCGAGTCCAATGTTTTATCAGGGGGGTGGCAAGGTATAAGCGCATGGTTAAACAAAACCACAGACCACTTCAATCATATGGTTGCACTTCAAAGTCCAGCCGCCCTTATTGTGCTGGCCCACTGGGCGGCTATTCTGGTTAAATCGGCTGCAGTTGATGAGTGCTGGTTCATACATGCCTTTTCGGAGGCAATTGTTTCGCTTATTAACGGACATCTTTCTACGGATACTGCAGTTCAAAGTTTAGTTGAAGGTCTACTAGAGTGAATGAATATATGTGGCTCTTAGGTCTGAATATTGGTGTCCTATAGTCCGCAGATCGTGCCTCTATAGCAATCAACCCTCTCCCTCCTTACTTGCCGGTCCCCACATATTATAAATAGTTACTACATCACCACTCACATGTGACCTAAGTTAGAATATTGACGGAGTTTCTTTGCTCTGAAAGTGCTTCCATCCACTTTATCCAGCAGCGGTTGCATCTTCAACACGCCCTACCCACTCCTGCTTTGAACCTCAATTTTAATCCTCAATAAAATCACTTCCTTGGCCATCTATGACTATATCTGAGGATACTGGGGCGGTATCGCCTCGTCGTGTGCTATTTGTTAGCTTGCCTCGCACCGCTAGCAACCTCCTGCTCAAGATGCTAAATGTCCACAAACAACCGAACATTCTGACCAACGACAAGGGTGGTTACTTTTTCTACCCGTACTTCGTTAACTTCACCTCCAATGGCATATCGGAGAAACCATCGAGTCAATGGAGCGACGACGAAAAGCGAAAGCTCCAGAACGCATTCCAGGGCTGCATCCAGAATTTAGAGGACTGGTCCGCCCAGGCCGAGAGCCAGAACAAAATTATGTTCGCCAAGGAGCACGCCTTCTGGTTCTATAACCCAGCCTCACTCCAGAAGCTAGTGACCGGCGTCGACAACGCCGAGTTCATGAAAGACTTCCGATCGGGAATCCGCATCCCTGAAAGGTACGGACATACTCAGAGCTACTCGGCTTCCAACGAGACCATCTTATCGGACGAGTATCTGCGCAGTTGGCAGATAGCCTTTGTTATCCGCCATCCCGCACTCGCTTGGCCATCCGTGTACCGCGCTGTACAGAAGGTTGCGGTAGAGATGGGGATGGACGAGGAGAGAATGAAAAGTGCGACGTCGGTGCGGAATATGACGATGTACTGGGCGGGGCGCGTCTCCTTTTCGACTGGTGCATGGAACAACCAGATACCTCAACGCCACCACTTGTAGTGGATGCACACGATTTGATCCACAGTCCACAGATCGTGTTCAAGATCTGCGAGCGGCTAGGTCTGGATAAGAGTGCGGTGCAATTCGAGTGGAACTGGGACCACAAGAAGCCCGAAAACGATATTACCAACGCCGAGCAAGACCGGCATCAACGCCTTGCCTCCATCATGCTGTCCTCGCTCCACGGGTCGTCTGGCATCATTGAAGACAAGGCCCCTGTTGACATTGATATTGCTGCTGAAGTGGCTAAGTGGAAGGTGGAATTTGGCGAGGAGATTGCTCGGTTTCTGGAGAGGGCTGTCATTGATTCTATGCCGGACTATGAATATCTCAGAGCTCAACGAATTACTATATAATTGAGACGCTATGTGGTACCCCCTAGATATCGCAACGCCACTGTATGCAATTGCAGTTGAGCCATCGAACTTTTAGTTGAATATAATGCGTTGCTTGCTAGCGTTCATGTTTGTTCTAATGTCAAGCCAAGATTGCCGAATGTATTCGGAACACGTAATAATAATGATCGACACGCCGAAATAGTCAGTTAAAAGATCAGATACTAGACATTAAGAAAAAAGGTAGATCGCCCACTCTGTACACGACTTATGGAACCGCCCAATGGCCTGTCTCCATTATCCGATTGACGGCCTTTTTTAAGTCCTCCATATGTATCCGATGTTGTCGCTGCTTTAGACCATTGGGGATAATTGGGTACATGATGCGCACTGACAAAACCACATAGCGGTACAAAATTCGACTCACTGTCGATGGCTGCAGCCTGTATCCCGTCGCTAGTCGCTCCGGTAACCAGTTGGTCGTGATGAGGCGCGCGAATGGGGACATAAAGACCATCCACAGTGGCAGGCTTGTCGGATATAGGAGATGTTGGCTCAAATTATACGCCTCTTCGGTAATCTCCAATGTGGCCAGGTTGTTGTTCCAGTAGGCCCAAAAGTCATCCAATGTGGCTGGCCACATCTTGGGTGGCATGCGCAACGAGGTCCCAAATATAGCCGATTCTTTATACAGCGCCTCTACCATGTCCTGGGGCAATTTCCCAATAAAAGTTTCATGAACCATCAGCATACTGACAAGACAAATAGTGTCGCTGCCGTCCACTTGTGTAGCTCGGGGTCATCGGCATCATAGTCTGTCCCTTTCACGCACGAGTGGTACCGGTGAATCACAGAGAAGATAGCTTTTTTTTCCTCAGCCGTGCCGAAAATTGCAACATTGATGAATCGAGATGTGTTGCGAAGGCGCTGGTAAATACGTGAGGGAAAATTGGAGTGTTTATAACTGCCTTTCGCCAGGCTCGGGTGTGCAAACTGGCAGAGGATGGCAAACTGCCCTCCGAGCAGATATATATCATTTCCAGCGATCAATCGAAGAGTTTCCGGTTCTTCAATTACATCAAAAATATGTGTGTCCTCGAATGTTTTGCGAGTGTGTTTCCGTGTCGTTAGGGCTCCTTGAGTCGACGTAAGTGGCGGAACACCCATATCAGATTCGAGGAACGAGGTGCACACTGGTATCAGGTGTCGGATCAGGAAAGATTCAGACCACACTAGGAACAGCGCACGGCAATTGGACGAAACCAACTTTTATTGAGATGTAGTTCTAAATACAGGGATATCAAGGGTTTACAGCGTCGCATGCGCTGATTCAGCACGTAGATAGATCGTTTTTGACCCCTTGCATGCATTATGTTAGAAGTACCGATTTAGAAATGCCGATCGAACTTTATTGACACGTCGTGTGACCAAGGAGGATGACTAGCGTTAAACGCTAGTGTCTCGTACTTGTTGTATGGATACGATAGTTAGTTCGTCGCACAACTTCCGTGATAGGGTTGTTGTTAAACGCTATCCTCCGTGGACAACCACGCGTGTTTGTACGCGAGTGTGTACGTGTGTGGTTATCAGTCTTCTCATGATGACGGGGGGGGGGTCGAAAGTGTGGGGTAAGACGGTAGTCTCGTCAGTTTTTCGGTCGCATAGTGCACGCAGTGACGAGGTGAAGTCGAAATTGCGCGTAACGTGATACTGTCGATGTGACAGCGAAGTCTTCCCTTCCCTGATAATAAGGAGCGGTGGCCTGCTACCCTTGGTTTGTTTTTCAAAGTGAGTGTGGTCAGAAGACGTAAGAACAAGTTTCTCAGAGCCTCTAGAGAAGGCGAGAGGGAAAAGAAATCATGGATTGGGCTAAGCTGGCGAGAGAACGAGGAGCAGAGGCTCTATCAGCCTGAGGCAGAAATCTCAACTATTATTATTTATCCTATATGAGTCTAAAAATATGAACAAAAGGTCCCACAGTTGGCCGCCTATAACATCAATCCCTCAAGGCTTCAAAATCAGCACGAATTGATGAGCATATATCATCAACCAATGCCATTTCCTCTTCTACTGGCACGCCCAAGGCTCCAGCTTGCCAACTGACTGTGCACACCAAGCTACCCCCTTTGACACTGATAATGTTGAAAACAAGTGGTGCACTAGTAACATTGCCAGGCTGCGAGAATACCATCTTGACAACCTTGCACTTTTGATCTGCACCGTCACCCATGTTATCGAAGGCAAGCAGATTGCTCAGTTCGTACGAGGAGTCCCGCTGCTGTCCAATTTTACTCAATGTCCAACTCCTGATGCTGGGGGCATATCTCAGGAGGCCGACTGCTTGGTCCTGCAGCCTCGCACCGCATGCAGCAAGATTTTTTGTCATCGAACTCGCGGCTGCCCACATCTCCTCGGACAAAGCAGGCTCCGTCACATTTGGTACCCGGGGATGTACCTCGTAATGACCAGATACGAAAAGACCCCATGTAAGACCCGGCGTCCCGATAGAGGCTCGCATATCGACGGGCGTCCCCGAGACAAAATTGGTTACTTCGGGGTTAGGAATGGCCTTGCTTAGCGCCCGAACAATCATCTGATGCACCGTTGCCGTGAGCTTGGTCTCATGGCTTCGTGACGTCTGCAAGGCCGTTTGTACCAGCGGAGCCTCTATCTCGAGGAGTCTTACTCTGCTCTGGAGGGTGGCCGCGGGGTCAAAGAACATGGGTGACCCAATCCAAGTACCGGCATCCAGCGTGCTGGCAGATGCGCGGAGCCCAAGAAGTCTGGCCACAAATTTGGGCAAGTAAACTGCTATCAACGGCTCGAGCAGGAACTTCCAAGATATGGGAAGCCTTTCGGGTGTGTCAAAGGGTGCCGGAAGCGTTTGACTTGGCGGAGTCACTAAGAAAGAAGCATTCTCCTCCGCGCCTGTAGTCTGGCGCCACGCATCCAGAAAGGTGCGATGGAATGCAACTCCAACCATCCCATCGCCGAGAGCATGGGAGAACGCAAAGGCGATAAAGCATCGCGTCACTTTAGAGTCTTGCGGCGACACCAGAGGGAGGACCACGATTCGCCAAGGTGGGATATCAGCAGGCCATGGCCGGTCAAGTATGGCTGGTAGAATCTTTTGAATTGTGCCCATCTCGCCATTGCTCCTGGCTTCATCTTCATGGATTATAGACACATGATTGTGGAGATCAATGCTAGAAACCGCTTCGTATGCTGGCTTCTCGGTATGCTTGTCCTTGACGACCACGTTTAGGTATGGGTACTTCTCGATGCAGTGTCTCAAAGGTGCAAGAAATGACTGGACAGAATTAATGTCTATATTTTCACTCGAAATCTCATAAACTGCAGCTATGACGAGCGCGTTGTAGTAGCCGACATCTTCGCGACTAATTGTACGGCGTTCATTGGGACCTAAGTTCCGGTTAGCGCCACCGACATAGTTCAAGAAATATATTTCACTGACTTGCAAGTCTCATGAATTCTGTGGGGCGCGGCATTTCTATACAACGACTATGCACAACATAAGAGCACCATGTGCGGTCAAAATACAGGGGAATGAGTCGGCATAACTATCTTCCGGGTATATTAAATCTATTTTGGGACATCGAGGGGGCTGGAAAGACCTTCAAAGCAAGATGGGAATGTATCCCGCCAAGATAAAAGATTGCAACGCTGAACGACTATCGAGGCTGCATGGGTCGACGAATCTAGAGATTGCAAAATAATGTTCGTCATAAGAAGGTGATTTATTCTGCAATTTTACGGCCCTTTGGCGCCTAACCCATGCAATGAAACCAACCACTTGGAGTTGATGAGATTGCATATAAGTAATCCAGCTACTTAGCCCAAATATACTAAACGTTTGTCCCGTTTGCTAAATACTCCTTGCTGAATGGGTAATCCGAATAACCCACTGCCGACTCGAAGACATAAAATGTGTCTCTCTTGTACGCATTCAGCTCCAGACCCTTCTTAATCCTAAATATGAGATCCGGATTGGAAATGAAGTGCCGGCCAAAGATGACCATGATGTCCTTGTCCGGATACTTCTCATCCACCAACTTACGGGCCTCATGCGATGTATACCCGCCAGCAATAAGAAAAGGTCCGTTCCATATATCGTATGCAAAATCCAGAGTGTCATGGCCATCGTAATCTTGGGGGCCAGAAATCCGCGACTCCACAAGGTGAAGATATGCAACGTCCGCCTGGCTGGCTTTGCTGATCACATCCGTGAACTGCGGGATGGGATTCTGCATTCTCATACCCTGGAACGTACTCCACGGGCTCAGTCGAAGCCCAACACGTTCAGGACCAATGGCATGAGCAACAGCTTTGATCACGTCGTCGAGGAGACGGGATCTATTCTCCACATTCCCACCGTACTCATCGTCACGGTTGTTGCTGACATCTTGGATGAATTGGTCGAGCAAATATCCATTCGCGCCATGGATCTCGACTCCGTCAAAGCCGGCTCGAATAGCGTTCTTCGAAGCGGCGACAAAATCCTGGACTGTCTGCTTGACCTCGTCGGTAGTCATGGCCCTGGGCACCACGGCTCCTTCTTCCTTGGGAATAGCACTGGGCGCTACGATATCGACGCCCTCTTTCTGAGCTACATCGACATCCGCTGCACGGCCCATGGCGAATAGTTGACAGAATATGAAACATCCCTTGCGATGAACTTCATCGGTGACGACCTTCCAGGCAGCGACTTGGTCATCACGCCAAAGCCCTGGTGCGTGCGGGAATCCGCCACAGATTGCTGATATAAATGTTCCCTCGGCGATGATCAAGGTACCTGGTACTGCGGCGCGTTGGCCGTAGTACTCCTTCATGAGGAGTGTTGGCACTCGGTCTTCGGTTGCTCGGAAGCGAGTGAGTGGTTCCATTCCGATGCGATGTTTCACTTCCATGTCACCAATCTTGAGGGGCTTGAAAAGGCGTGATTGAGACATTGTCAAGAATCTTTAGACAGCTGTTCTTCAGTAAGAGAGTTAAGAATATTTGACCCATGGTGGTTCACGGCAGGCCAGGTATTTGTACTCGACTTTCAAATCAAAATATCCTGCCGTCGTCGGATGAATGTTAGAAGCTCTATATGAGTAGGGTAGAGAGATACTTCTCAAAAGGGAAAAAAGATACTTCCTATTAGGGAAAGGCTCACGAGCTTGGCCATTTGCGGTTAGAGTTTTCAGCACTCGGCCAATCGTTCATCTGGAACATGATGTTAGTGGGGCACAACATCCGGAGAGTTTCTCCCTTTCAGCATGAAAGTAATCGGCGCCACCTAGGCATAATTGGCCAATGACAAATAGAAGAAGGCTGTCATCAGTTCCAAAATTAATTATATATGATTTGAAATCAACATTTCAACACTTTGACCACTTAAGCCCAATAGTTGAGCAAATGGAGTTGTCAAGGAATTTCTCAATTGAGCTAGTCTAGAGTGAATTTTCTTCCCAAAAGGCCTTAACCTGGGACAAAAATGCGTTGTCGGACCATATGAACTGCTTGAGAATGAGAATCAGTTCTGGCCATGATGTATAAAGTGACCTTAATCTGCTGTGATTCAAGTGCAACAGCTGCACATAGCCCTGTCGTATAGACCCTGCGGGAGCAAAAGCACCTCCGATGTGCAAGAGCCAAGCCAACAAATCAAGCGAATCATCCCACACTGGACTATTGATGGCTGATTGTATCTTGCGGAGCAATTGTAATGAAAGGTGAGACTAGCTGACGTTAGCAATACCCGGTATGAGCGACTGGGGGATAAACGCAGTCAACGCGATTACTTACGGGGATGGTTGAAGTCCGCCATATTTTGCAGCGCAGCATAGTCGAACATAAATACGCCGCTTGGTGGCAACATTCCGAGATGGGGGAGTATACTGGCAAGCTCACTAGCCTCGACTGGATGGACGCTTGATGGTTATCGATATGTGCCATCGGCATTGCCTCCTCTTTGTTGAGGATTTTTGTATCTCGAATGCATTGCAATGCAAATACGTCCTTGAGAATTTCAACAAAATCCTGGCCTAGTAAATAAGATCGACTTTGAAATCCAGGTGGAAGAATAAAGAAGCCCGGGTGGGAAGTATCCCTCTTCCATTGGAGCTCGGAAAAGGTTGTGTGGTCAACAACTCGGCTTGAGCCTGTCACGACCGAACCATTTAAGTCTGACCTGTCGACCATTATAAGGCTTAGCTGTCAGGAAATGCTCTGAGTTACTTACCAGAAAATCGCGCGTTTGATATCGTCACTCAAATAGACGCGCTTTCTTTGGCATACATCAAGAATGAGTTGTATTGCTCCCATGTGGAGCTGGACTTGACGTGGCATCCCAAGCCGAGCCTTTATAATAAAAGCTTTAGCTTTTATGGCAAAATTGAAGGAAAGCTTGGACAAACCTCTATACCGGCGAGTAGCAAAATAGCTCCTATTGTAGACTCCGTAGCAGCCTTATCCGGAGAACTCATTCTTTGACGGATAGAGCTCAGAGCCTTGTTTTGATATTCGAGACACTCCCAGCTGGTCATACCTGCTGTGACGGTAAATAAAAATGTGAGCATGACAGCGCTCAGAAGAGCGTTATCATCTAGTCCTTTTCGAAGGACGGAGCGGAAGTTTTGAAGCACAAGTTCATCTGCAACACTGAAGACCGGCTCCGTAGGTTGTCGAAACTTTTCTGTATTTTGTGAGCCATTGTCGGACATCGGGTGGTTTCCAGAAGCTTGCCTCTTAGCAATACCCGTAGTATCGGGGACTCTGCGGCCATCATTTGGAGTGGATCGGAGAAGCCTACAGCAATGGAGGGTGGTGCGATAAGAGCTTCATCTTGTTTTGCTTTGCTCGCGGATTGGCCCTTATTGTTCGCTGGGCATAGAACATGGAAATTACGGCCCGAACTTTGCTGGAGCTTTCTTTTGTTCCGGAGGCCGCACGCTACAGCATGCGATCGGGCTAAGCGCTTCGTTGTGCGGTCATTTGAGTTTTTTATTGGAATAAAAAGGAATTCAGCACCTGAAAAGTCAAGATTAATCAATGGAGTCATGCCCGCTCCCTTGAAGCCCTGCCCTACCTGTATTGAGCTCGTTGTGTGTAGACATCGAAATAGAACAGTATTTGTAGATTAATTAAACGGTCGCCTTTGGTTAAAAGTATAATATGCACATCCCTTTCATAAACGTACAATGAATTAGTTAAATTATTATCTTGTCCAGGGTGGATGGCCAGGCTCTAGCCCTGGAGCTGTGGTTGGATTACAAATCAGACGCACTGCTCGGGGCGGGCTCCCGAGGTCAGGAGGTCGTTGGGGGCCCCCGAGACCGGCAACCGGCATGAACATATCGGTGATAAGGTTTCTGAGTGAGATCGCGGCCCGCTCGGCTAACCAAACCTTGGAAGAGGCGAAATAGGTAAAAATCAGAGTCGCATCTACACAGCGTAATAACACAAAGGCTTTATTCCAACCATTTTTCCCGATAGGAACAATGCAGCGAACAGTGGAGAAGCCTTCCAGGCCAACTCCCAGAAAGTACCGATGCAGCCAACACAATGACAGACACTATATTATATGCATTCGTCTCAATCACCACTCGACAAAAATTGTATGTACATCACCCCACTACCAGGCTGTCATTCCACCATCGACCCGAATATCTGCAGCAGTGATATATGAGCTCTCATCTGAAGCAAGGAAGCTAGCCACAGCGGCAATCTCCTCTGGCTGACCGATGCGTCCAATCATGATTTTTTGCATCACATCTGAGGTCCACTCCGCGTCCTCAAGCAAAGGTGCAGTTTGCAAAGTTTGAATAAGGCCTGGTGAGATAGAATTGGCCCGGATACCATGCGCACGCCCTTCCATGGCCAACTGGCGGGTCATGGAAATAACACCAGCTTTCGCAGCTGTGTGAGCGATACCAGGCACTGGACGAATCGCAATCCAGCCGTTGGCAGATCCAACATTGATGATGGATGCACCGGACTCCTTCAGGTGTGGCCAGGCGACACGAGTCAACAGGTAGACAAGGCTTAACTCCTGGTCAATTGTTTTGTACCAGTCATCATCCTTGCCGTCATCGAGCCAGCTCATGTGGGCCATTCCCGCATTGTTGTACAGCACATCAATGCGTCCATACGTTTTGATGGCTAAGCTCACAAGTTGCTCGCAGTTTTCACGTTTTGTGAGATCGCATGAGGACATAGATATCATTTCACCACCCAGCTCCCGTACGGCTTCGATGGTTGCTGTGTCGTTCACGGTGTTAATGTCACAGCCGACGATTTTGGCTCCTTCTCGGGCAAATTTGAGGGCTGCTGCACGTCCCATGCCACCACCTGTACCGGTGATAAGGCATATCTTGTTTAACAAACGGGGTGCCATGACGGTTGGTTTGGGGGTTGGTATATGTCGAAGGAAATATTTGGAAAGCTGTGATAAAAGTATTTTTGAGGGGAGGGAGGCCACGAAGGGCAATATGAGGGGTTGGCCGATTAGCAAGGATCTGGGAGGACTCAATGAACTGCTCGGTTAGTATCTATTTGAATGTTTGCTTTTTTTGAGGAATCCAATCAAGAAAACGCTTGAATCTATTCTTTGTTTCCAAGGTTGTTTCTCCACATTAACTAAGCGCCCCGCCAGTTATCGAACCGGAAGCTCGGTAGGTGCATATTGTGGCTGCACGATGCACGATCGAAGGGGCCGATTGCATCCACGGATGGGCGATCGGGGTTCGATAGCGTGTCGCTTCGTAATTTATCTACCATCGCCTTAACCAATACTACCAGGGTCCTCCTAGCAAATTTAGCTCCTAGTCAACCGATAGAGGACAAAATAAGTTAGCATATACCCCTGGATGAGCACGGATCTCAACGGACTTTCCCTCAAGTCCCACCCCTACTTCCAAACCACAAGGCTAAGCTGGTTTCAGCTTCTGGGATGTGCAATGACTCGCCGATGTTCACCAGAGATTTGGGTCCCCATTCAGAACGGCATGTTAGAAACTTCGAACCCCTTTAGGCTTCTCAAAATTGGCCAGTATTAGCATCGTTTTGTATCGTTTACTGCTTCCGACTCCATGGGCGATTGGATAATTGAAGCCCGCGAATATGAAGGAAAGGCTTCCCACACTAAATCCCGCGGTCCCACCGACACAATCCTTCGTTATTCGCCTGATCGGCCGTATTAAGATGCCATCCATCATCCAGCACTCCGTTTTTCTCATGCAATGGAATGAGTGATGCATCACATCGGAAGAACAAGCACCAGTAAATAATCTCGTTGTTTGGTCATGAATTATGTTTTTGAAGCCACAAATTGCCCCACCTATCCAGGGTAACTATACCGATCAAAGTGGGTGGGTGCTCTTCCAACTCCCAGCTAACTGCAAAGACTAAGGATTCCCCCTCATTCCAGTCAGAATTAATCATGGGCCTTTGAAAACTCAATTACTCAGATACCAGCTTAGTTTGTAGGTTTGACCTGAGGGCTCTTAATTCTGAGATTTTGATGTTAAATTCCAATTAGCTCACTTCAAACCACCAATTACATTACCTGGTCGAGTCATTCTGTGATACACAGCCTCTTTTGAATAAAACCCACCCATCACGCGAAGACTGATGCAGACGCTTGTTATTCGCACATGGGGAAGCCATTAGCGGGTTATACAACACCAGGGATAGTCATGGAGCACACACAGCTTGATGAAGTATACTAAGCCTGCCTAGTGAAGCTTCTTCTAGGAATACCATCTTTATCTCTTCCCTCAACAGAGTTTCTAGCAGATTTGCTCCTTCCAAGGCTGTCTTCTAGAGTCACATCCATAGAGCTAGTAGATGTAGTCTTGTCAGGATGATGAATACTAGACTTGCTACCGAATTATTATCTTCCTTCCTCCTTTTACCCAACTATTATAATGGCATAACCACATATCAAGGCCTTAGGAATCCTTCCTTTGTTGGGAACATGGCTGTGTGAGGATTCCTGCTTGCCTGTTGCCTAGCTCTCTGGGGACTTCCTCTAGTCAGATAGGTATTTCTCTCCTTCCATGTTTAGATGGATAGTCATTGGTTCATAAACTATCTAGCGGCCATCGTCATTATTGCCTTAAGGAGCGAAGAGTGTCAAAAGCGGTCTCTCGCCATTATAAAATAATGATTATTTACGGCACCTCCCGCGAAATTGGTGACTGGGTGTGGAGCACCTTCCTGCGTCTAGGACAAATTACCATATTACAACAGTGACTTAACAACAAAAGCAGCCTTAACCAACTGCGATTACTACCTCCCAGGTACAACGTAAGACGGTCTGCCTACTTTGGAAAGGTGCTTAAGACAAAAAAAAAGGAAGATGGGCCGAGCCAGGCAAGATGTATGTGATTGGAGTAAACCTCCATCGCCTAAGCACCCGTGGACACACTCTCAATTGAGCTATCGCCCCACTTCATGATATCTATCCCAAGAACTGACTAGGCAAGGAAAAAGCAAAAAGTAATGGGACGAGCCGGGATCGAACCAGCGACCTTGCGAACTTCAATCGCACGCTCTCCCAACTGAGCTATCGTCCCATTTGGGATGCAGATTGAAGCCCAGTTTGGCAACATGAATCTAACTGTGATTGTTTGGGTGCTCGGACCAGCACGACGGGTCTCACGGGTATACATATCTAGTGAGGATTTCTTGATATAAGTACCTTTTAGATAGGGCTACCGTACAGAAGGTCTACGGTCGCATTTTCTTAGAAAGCATATTAATTACTCAACTACAATCTTGGAACGTCACAAGAATAGCCCACCGCTTAGCCGGCCTTATCATGTCGTTTTGGTGGTCTGTCTTCTCCCCCTTCTCTGTTGAGAATCGAACAGAATCTCAGAAACCAGGATTTCAACGCTAACCCTAACTTGGCATACATCCTGGCTTGCCAGGAGTGAACTCCTACGCAATCAAGATTAGCGCCTTCGATACGATTTGAGATCTGCATATATCATACATTGTGTTATATCGCAGGAAAGCATTTCAATTGAGGCTGCTTTCATTCAAAGTAGAACTGACATTATCACTGTTTATTTCTGATTCTATTACAAATTAAAATTCAACCAACGAGGGTTTTCTAGATCTACAGTGATAGTGAAGTTCATATATATGGCCTTCCAGTCTTCCATTCAAGCACGAACAGATTAGACGCTTTCACAATTTATTCTTGATACCTCCCAGTATCACATTTGCAAGAGGTTATCCCATTTGTTACGTGCAGTATTGTCCTATCAATATTTGTTCAACATTTTCGAGATTTATAGTCTACACGGCAGGGAAAGGTGGAAAGGAAAGGGTTCAAGATTTGCAAACGACTTTTCAATACTCCGTACATGCATGACCTTAAACGCTGATGGGGCCTTGGATTTTGATCCCAAGTAAGTACGTACCTTCGGTATTTTTGTCTGTCCAATTCTTTTTTTTTAAAAAAAAAAAAAACTTACTACCTTACTACCTAAATAGTAGTTTGGGTAGTAACTATGTCACGACATTTTCTTTAGACTGGCTAGTTTTGCAGTATTCTAGAGTCGTCCCGACCTCTCTCTCTCATGCATGCTTGATTGAACAGGATAGCAGCGGGGAGCAAAAAAGAAATGCAAAAAGTAATGGGACGAGCCGGGATCGAACCAGCGACCTTGCGAACTTCAGTCGCACGCTCTCCCAACTGAGCTATCGTCCCACTTGGGATGAAGATCGAGTGATAGTTTGAAACTATGAATCTACACGGAATTATCTACAAGGAATGTGGTTCCTAGAAAGGGTTAGTTAGCTACAAGCATTGCAATTCATCAATATTATATATAGAAAAAAATCTTGTGCTTTTCATGCTTTTTACCACCCTCATATGCACGTAAAAAAAAAGAGATCCAAAAAAAACATACAAAAAAAGGCATGACGCGGCCAATTATTGTTGTACTTACTACTCCGTACCTACTATATATGTAACCATACAAACCAAACCCATTATTTATTTATTCAACAATAAAAAAAAATATCTCTTACATACTTTCAAGGACAACCAACTCCTTGTAAACAATAGCTGCGGGTGTACGGAGTATATGTCCTTACAAAAAAAAACCCTTAGTTGTAACCAACCTTGGAACCACTACTCCGTACACACACACCATTTATTCTCTCTCATTCATTGATTATTTATTAATTACTCCATCCATTCTTCCTTCCTCCCTCTCTCGTAGGCGAAAAAAATGCAAAAAGTAATGGGACGAGCCGGGATCGAACCAGCGACCTTGCGAACTTCAATCGCACGCTCTCCCAACTGAGCTATCGTCCCATCTGGGATGATGTCATGTTCGGTATGACAACCTAAGTATAAAGATATTTATGGTTTAGGAAGATTTAGAATTATTTGAGGCTAAAGCTAAAGTTAGGGTGATAAAAAAGCTAATTGTTGAACTATAAAGAAAACTATGACTTCATTATCTGATTCTCACTAGTCACGAGGACTCAGAGACTCTGAAACATTGTGTCATACATTTTTACTGCGAAGATTATCCCTATGGGTTTCCAAGCTTGCCGGATACCTCTTGGAGTCTCGCATCCAACTCTCTTCGTGCTCCTTTGGATTTTGCGTATCGTGTGTTCATGTCATAGTGTGCATGTTTATTAGCTGTGTTGTGTTGGGTAGTAGACATGTCTGATTAATTATTACGGTTGATTGTCATCTATTTATATCTAAAATATATTGTTGAAGTCACACCCAATGTTGAAATATATATATTTCCAGAATCGTACTTCCACATTATGATGTAAGTAGACATATGCAGGCACAAAGCACATAAATCACCAGCACCTATAAACTACAGTGCATATAATCTACATAGAGTGGCAATAGCAGATACTCATATAGATGAAGCGCATGGGAGGGAGTACACAACATAGAAGGATCACCCAATATAAAGACTACATAAAATCAAAACTAAAGCCACTTTTACCTGTTTCTTACTCTGTTTTGTTTATTGTTATTCCTCCTATATACAAGTTATCAAAAACTTATCGATAATTTTGCTGAGTTATCTAAATTATTTACATTTTTTAGAGGGGATATCACCACAGCCAACCGCTGGGGTTGATTTCTGCCTTATTCTGCCTTATTCTGCCACTTCCAAAGTTTGCAGTTCCAAGGTTCCCGAGGCCAGCTGACCTGGGCTGACCGATACATCACGTGACTTAAGCTTATCTTATCTGGACCGCTTAGCGGCCTATATCAAAAAAATGATCTCGCCAGTTTCCCTCAGGATCAAACCAGGTTTGATGGAACATGAAGATATTCAAATTGGTTCAAAAATTAACCATATCAAAAAAATTGGTTGTGTAGTGTAATGGTCATCACTCTGGTTTCTGATACCAGCAATCCCGGTTCGATCCCGGGCACGACCTTTCTTTTTGCATGGTAATGCATGATGGTGGAAAGGAACTCTGATAGGAGGAAGGAAAAATAGTGGGGACTAACTTTTTTGGTGGACATGGCTTCGATTTTTGTTCCTGGCTCGAAATATCCACCAACCGACTCCTATCCACCAACCGACTCCTGTAAACTTATTCTCGAACTATGAATCTTTGTACCCGGGGTTCTGTATGTATCACCTGTTTTAGGTCCTAGAATCATGTATCACTCTGCCACAACACAAGAAAAAATCGGTTGTGTAGTGTAATGGTCATCACCCTGGTTTCTGATACCAGTAATCCCGGTTCGATCCCGGGCACGACCTTTTTTAAGGCCATTCTTTTTGCCGGTAAGACATAATGATAGAAAGACATTCCGCTAAGAAGAAGGAATAGTGGTGGGGGGGTTGTTTTTTCTAGAAAAACTTAGTAGGGATGATCTCTACTCCTGAATATCTACCAACCGAGCCCAGATTTCGTCTCGAAGTACGAATTTGTACCTTGGGTTCTATCTATATCTGGCCCTTTTTAGGCCCTAGGGTCTGACTTAATACACGGCCCTTATCAGGTTAACGAGTTGTCTGCGGCCTCAGGCACCAACAACCATATCATCAAAAGTTATACATAGAAAAGTCTTTTGCCCAGATCATGCTTTTTTCTACCGCCTTTATATACACTTAAAAAAGAAATCGAAAAAGACCACCAAAAATACATCACAAGGCCGCATAAGCCGCCGACTATTCGTATTATACCATAACCATTAACACCTCCCCACCTACTTTGTAGAGCAAAATAGATGGATAGGATTGAAACATGCTTCTATTCCATCATATTCTAGCTCTCAAGATCGCCAGTGTATAGTAGAGGGCAAACTAAACGTGGATCAGTTTATATCGAAGACTTTATTGGCCCTTAAAATCTGGTATAGGAGATCCACGCCGTCAACCTCCAAGATTGTCTTTAAACCATCCAAAAAGCTTTAACAGGACCACGTTTTGCACCAAGCTCTTTGGCCTCGTAGATTTGCATGTATATGTCTTCGTGGCCAAGCCCTAACTTGCTAACTTTCATAATTGGTTTCTCGACTTCAAATGGAAAGGAACTACGCACTACAATTCTAATAATAATTTAAGGGTAAGATTATATTAGAACAATGATTTAGTAAAGGCTGGCACACTAAACATTTTTAGCTGTTTAACATGTGTAAATCTAGATAATTCGATTAATTAAACTCTTATATTCAGGCATATGCAGACATCTTAAGGTACCAAGCCTGAAAAGTCAGGCATTTAGACATTGCCCGTTATACACCTTCGTATATGTTCCCTTTTAAAGAATAAACTTCCTCCTCTGTGGATACACAGCTTATGATTCTTCAAATATTTTGCCCCAACTATCGCGTTCTTTTGCCTCTGGCCCAGTACTCAACAACATCTACTATCTTCTAGTTGTGGAACATGCAGGCATGTATGTTTGACAGACTGAGCAGTCTTCGGATGGTTTTTCATAGACAGGGTATTTAAACCCTGATTTACTAGTTTGACAAATTAACAACTTCTTCTTCTTGATTCTCCCACACTGTAGTACTCACTCCACTACAACACTAGTGTCCTGTCTTGCATCAGAATCTAAACTTTGTCTTTCTCTGCCTCCTCTTGATGTCGAGGTTTCGTGATAAGGCCACCAAGGAATTTAAGGACCGTCTACCGGTGTTCTATCAACAATGCAGGCCTCTAGTTGACCCTTTGATATCGCTCCTCGCAGAAAAAGTATACCTCGACATCGGCAATGCTGATCTTTATCGTTGGAGAGACAAAGAAGACGAACAGCCGACGGAACTCCGAAACAAGATTGTTGGGCGTCTGATGAACGAGCTGCGGCAGACACATAACGAGGAAGTCCAGTTTGACGATGATTACGAGAACGATATCTTTACCATTGTTCTGTACTGGTATCTGAAGGATAACTCAGCGAAATTTCTCCGAGAAAGGCAACAGCCACGAGACAATAATTGGCCCACGGCTCTCTTCTGGGGGTTTGAGAGACGCTCCCCCCGGTCAATTCCCCATACCACCGATCGAGCTTTAGAGTATTGTTCGCCACTTGCCCCCGTGTTTATCAAACGCGAATCACATTTCGCGCCCAACTCGTTTTACGGAGAAAGGGATGTGAGTAAGGAGTCTTTCGTAAAGGGTAGTGCCAGAATGTTCTAATTTAAGTCTTATCCTAGCCCCAGACAGGACTGCTGAGCCAGCTATATGACGACTCAGACGACGGAGATCAGCCCGCTGATTTTGAAGATCATACCGGTAATCAATCTGTCACAGAGAGAGGCAAAGGCGAGGTAGAGACGCACTCACAGAAGGAGCTGTCGGAGTTGTATCTTCCTTATGTCCAAGAGTCAATGAAATACGGACAGCTCGGCAATTCCAAGGATGCTGACGCCGCGCCTGCCAACCCCGACAGTGACTCTGGTCATATATCTGCCAAGGAAGATAAAAGTGAGACAGAGGGGCCCTCACAAGAGGAGCTGTTGAGAAGGTATATCGGTCGTGCTCAAAAGCAGATAAAATACGGCCAGCGCGCTAGGCCAAATATCAACTTGCCAGATGGATCTATCTTGCCAGAGGAAGCTCCCCAACATCTCTCAAAGATACCGACCCAAGGGGTTCTTACCCATGTGCTTGAAAAAACAAATGAGGAATTCCCGGAACGGTATGGAAATATCCTAAGCCGGATTGGGATTCGTTCGGTGGAGGAAACTCTGCAGGCTGCTTTTACCCCGGAAACAAGGTCGCTCTTTTCGGTCCTAGAGTCAGGCTCCATTGGCCTAGACGAGTAAGTTGGGCACTCTGACATGGTTTTTGAACTCGATCTCAACATATTTTAGGCCAAGGAACCTTGGAGGTCACCCAGAGGAGGATGATTGCCCAGGAGTCTACCTTCACATCATGTGGACTCGGCAAGGGAAATTCTGGCTCTACATTGGCCAATCGATGAGTATGCGAGCGCGGATTATGAAGCACCGTGATAAGCAACATCGAGCAAGGCATCCGTCTCTACACTATAGTGTTTGGGATTTTGAAGATGTTGTTGGCGATATCTGGGTCACGCTGTCCCGATTCCCTGCTTTTAAACTTACACCCACCGGGGACAGTATATCTCGCCACACACTGCAGGACTGCGCGCTCCTTCTTAACCTTGAGGAAATGTTCATGTCATGCGTGCTTCAAACTCTGCGGCATCATCACTTAGAGCGCTACTTGCCCAAGGGGACCTTCATTCCATGGGCAGGCTCACATTTGAACATTGCGCTTCCCCTGTGGCAGGGCTTCTCTACACAATCAGGAGAGGTAGTTACGCGGCAGACATTCATAGATGCCATTCATAGCTCTGACAAGGCAGTTCAAAAATGGGCAGCATCTTGGAGAAATTCCTACAATTCCCTCCGATATTCTTCTGATCCCCTGCTTCGTGGATACTGGGCCCGACAGATGGCAGATATGAGAAACTCGGATATATCACCCGCAATGGAAGGTGTACAGCGGGCGAAAAAGGGAAGATATCGTGAATTGCTGAATTGCGGAGGTACTGTTAAAGTTTACCAAGACTCGCGCAGCGACCGTATGTTTTTCAATTGGGGCGATGGGAGATTTATCTTCCCGATTTTGAAGGATGTCCGGGAGAGTTTTCCCTGCAAAATCAACGAGAAGTTGTATTTCCTCCCACTCTTATTCCAGGTACCCCAAAAATTCCCTTTCGCACATCAAGCTCTCGTTACAGATCCCGCTAGCAGGCTCGTGGTTGCAGTGAGACTTGAGAGAGGGGGCAAACAGTACTGGGGCTGGCCGTACACTAGAGGAAAGATGGCGGTCTTCAATATGAATCACTTCGTCGATTGCCTTGAAGGATTGTCTCTCACACAATCCCGACAACTGCCACGATGGCCGATGGTGAGGTTCCAAGATGGTCGAAAAATCATGGAAATAACTGATCCGGATGCTCTTCCCGAACCCGCTGTTTCTGAAACTTACCTTCGAGAGTTTGAACTGGATCATCTTCTTTCTTAGGTATTGTTTTTGATCTGCTCTATTTTTTGAAATTTTTGCTTCCTCGGCGTCCATACGTATCCAGTTTTGAAGGGTGTGGGGAGGGAGGGGGGAGGGGGGGATTTTCTTTGCACGGAATCCTGTCATAGGCGCTTGGAATATGTTTTCAAGGCAACAACTTTTACATGCTATCTATCTATCGTCATCTAATTCACGCTGTCGCGATCTCAAATGAGAAATATAAAACAGCATAATGCTGCGTAAGAGGGGAAAATACAAAGGTAGACATAGATCTTAGCAGGCCTGTATCAAAAATATAATCTTAAACTAAGATTCTTAGTCGCAGTGGTCGATCTGGATGATGTTGAGAATCAGTCGACTCTTCATACGAGGTAATTAAGATAAAGAGTAACCCTAATTATTCTGTGCATACGCCATACAATCCACGTGTGCCACCTAGAAGAATATGAGACTCCCACAGGATCGAGATTAGCGGAATTGATGCAGATACACACCTTCCTCACCCATTCCTATAAACAGGATACATTATATTTTTTTCGGGGAATTTCCTTTCAATTCGGACTGCTTTTGGTTCGACAGAATATGGGAGAATCTAGCACTCTATGCTCTCACTGCTCATTTGGCTTCTTCTGATTCTTCATATAGATCAATGAGGAATATATGTATTGATAATTGTGGAATGACCTCAGTAGATCTGGCCTCAACCCTGGGTACAAAGAGATTGAATAGTATTAGCATATTATTTCTATAGCTCTAGGATTTGTGGAAGATCTAAAACTCAAACATCACATGGTACCTGGAGACCCCAAATCAGGTGGAATCTAACTAACTACATAGTCAAAAGGGAAACACTCCAAGTTTTATGCTCCCTAGTGTACTGGGTGATCCAAAACTCGCAATAAACAGTCACGCCAAACAACTAGACATCTGCAGAGCCCCCAAGGCCCAAAGCCTAACCCGGGCCCAACCCGCAAATGGGTTCGGCCTAACGTAGAAGCCCATTATATGCTAATAGGCCCTAAAATAGTCCCCAAACAGTAAAGGCATAAAAGTTAAACCCCCTTTTCAGGGGTTTAAAATTACCCTTCGTTTTATTCCCGTTTATAAGCCTTATCATAAAGGTAATATTTAACTAGTTTAAATGATTTAGAATCAATCACTATTTATCTCTCTATACCACGTCTAAAAAAGTGAAAAACGCGTTCATTAGAAATTCTAAAAATTTTGTAGCGCTACTAAAAAATGTTAGTACTGCCGTATAAACAAACTGTAGATAGATATCTGATATCAAAATATCAACTTTTACCTTTTCCGCGATACCTCGATCCTTACTTATACGATTTTGTTCAAAATTAAAACGTATATCTATATAGTTATTATAAGCCCAAATTTCAAATTTGAACTTTATACGACCAGTGGAAGGTCGTGATATAGCGATTACAGAGGCCTATTTGTTAGCCCCGAAATAGGCTTTGACAGGGGCCCTATGGGCCCCCACTAATAGGCTGTAGGCTAGGTTGGCCTTCGAAGCTCAGTCCCGTGGCTCACTGCTGGTTGGGCTTTGGGCACGGGTGTCGGGCCCGTTTATGGGCTTTACCGAGCGCTACATACAACAGGGAACAGGAACCAGGAGTGAATTCGGACAGATGGAGGGGTTTTTATTGTCAATTTGCAACTATCTGCCTACTTGAAGCTTCCATAGTTGAATTATAACGCCGCATATATAAGAGAGAATAGGCAAGAGTAGTAAATAGCGCGCACATGCTTTGCCACTACAATAGTTAATGAAATCGCTCAAAGTTGTTTTGAGCAAGGCGCGGTAAGGTTGACGGTTCACGACAGTGAAGACTGTGTATAATCAAGGGCGGCTGGCCTAATGGTAAGGCGTCTGATTTCGGTTGAGTTTTCCTCAAATTAAGTTCTCAGAAGACTGCAGGTTCGATCCCTGCGTCGCTCATTTCTTTTTGTCCTTCAGTCATAGAGACTAAGTCCTTACTTGATAAACTTGTTCTTTGTCCAATATACAAAGCTGTACGGACGGAGTACTCTGTATAGGGAGGGGGCAGGGTTCATTCACCCTTTGGCGAGAAGGTGTTGGTGCCTGAATGCCTTACTTTTATTTTGCACAGTAGGAATATAACGTATTTCGAGTATTTTTTTATTTGCCGATGGCTATTGATTAGCTCGGTTAGTAAGTAATACACCAATTTCAAACAGTTTAAAAACTTACGTTGTTGGCGATATCTAATTGTAATATATCGGATTTACTATATGTTTTGGACTCTACGGCTCGCTTGTGTGGCGTAGCTCATATATGGAATACATCAACTAGGCAAAGTAGCCTGCCTAGGTGCAGATTATTATACGAGTGCATTAGTATGTAGATTTGAAAGCCATGTTTTTTTGGGACTTATGGACCACCTAAGAATATGGAGATACTTCGATTGATATGGTGGTTAAAAACTTCATCTACATCGAGAAGAACTTACAATACGTATTTCATAGGCGAGCTACATGGTCCAGTACATGTAGTAAATCCGATAAATTATAATTGGATATTACAGCAACCTTTTGTCTACAGGAACTTTTCCTTGTAGCCCAATGCTTTTTATATAATATCTAGCCAATAGATAGAGTTGAGGGGAATTTATTAATTGAGTAATACAAATATATATATTTCCGGAGCTTAGCAATGTATGCTTCAATACTACAATGATGGAAGTTTTGAATCTGGTTGAAATTGATATATAGTACTAAGAATGCTCACCAATAGCCATCGGCAAACTACAAAACAGTAGAACGTTGATTGTTAAGATCTAAGTGTCGTGTATATCACATTTGCTCTAGTGGTTTGGCTGTGCAGTTCGGATACGAAATACGTTGGATAAATTAAAACATTCAGACATGAAGCCCTTGCTAAAGGGGGTACACTCTGATGTAGTTACATTCTTAAAACTCAATCATTTAACATATATTAAGGGCGGCTGGCCTAATGGTAAGGCGTCTGATTTCGGTTGAGTTATTCCTCAAAATAAGTTCTCAGAAGACTGCAGGTTCGATCCCTGCGTCGCTCATTACTTTTTTTTTTCTTGAAAAGATATATATATATATATTTTTTGAGAAATCTCCATCGTATTTATTGTATTCCTCTTTGCTATCCGACAATAAGTCCGTCAACCCATGGAAATAACAATGGCTCCCCACACATGAGCCATAATCCTGTTCGTTTAGTAGTTAGGCGGGTGAGCTTGCGTTATTGGGACGTATGTCATTCTTCCCGGAAGTAAGGGAGGAGCCACAATATTCCGTCGTAGTCATTCATGTTGGAATAATGATTAGGCATGGTCATGATCTCCTCGTGGCTTCCAGGCAGATTTAGTCAAATCAATATTTGTAATTACGATACGAGAAAATGCGTTGAGGCCCAAGGTATACGCCTCATTCCATCATCGCCGGGAGGGTTTCACATTTCTAGGTTGTAGTGCGGTTCTTCTGATTTGGACAGACTCGATCGCCCGATGGATTTCGATTACTGGGTTCTGTTCGACTTCTGTGGTCCCATTGTAATAGCCATATAACTAACTAACTGTCTGGTTCAATAAGCCGATGAGTGAAACGTACAATTCTACCTAATTCTAAAGTTGATTCAGGCCTGTGACATTGTGAGACCCGAGGTTTGACGATGGATGATAGTGGATGATCTTCTGTAAGTACAGTTGATGCTAGAATCAAATAACAAATCCATGTGAGGCCCATCTCCAGATAGGACGCATTTTGGGGGAATAAACTGAGGATAAATCATCCTAAATCATGCTACAGAGGAAAGAATGAATATAACGGGCAAGATATATTAGTTCCTTCACAAGGTGGCGGTTTCGAGTGTGCAAGGTTGCCTTGTGTAGGCTTAATCTTACACGAGGGGTGCTGGAGGTGATGTTTGTTGCTGTCCGACCTCGAAATACGTATAACGGCTTAGATCCATACATACATAGTAGAGTAGGTAGGTAGGTACATACTCCGTAGGTGTCTTCGCAACCGGCTACCAAGACCAAAAAGCCAAAAAATTCTGGACTTGCAGGGAATCGAACCCTGGACCACTCCCATGCTAAGGGAGTATTATACCACTAAACCACAAGCCCAGTTAATTGATAAAGTTGTTGACAATTATGCAAAATAAAGAAAGACTCAAATCTACAACAATTAAGAATGAATATCTACTTCTCTCATCTCAATCTCCCTTACCTACAACAAGATCTGGGCATTGTTTTTTCAAGTTGATTTTACTTTTTTTTTTTAACCATCGTTGTTCGGTACTTGATGTAATTCCTTCAATTTAAACATGACACACGGGTGTTTATATTTTCGCTGTGCATGTTTATATATATATCGCGGGATTATTGAAGAATATTCAAAGGTTTTATATTATGCCTCGATTCCTGAGTAATAGGTGTCCCAAGAAAACAATTCAAACATGTTATCTGGAATGGGTGTCCAACCATCAAGTCCCGAGGCTTGATCGAATCTCTTGCTTTTCATGTACCGAGCCATTCATCGCGAGAAGATCCACGACCGACCCTCCGAGTTTTGCCCACTGAATAGAACGTGTGATCATATCTGGCTCGGGGCACGTAAAATAGGAGGAAATTCAGACAACGAAGATAGAAGTGCACAGCTTAAGTGTAAGCAGCTCAGGTGAGCCAAAATATGGGTTTTAATTGACCATTTTCAAATGATGATGTGAGGTCGAGGAGAGTTGAGATGCCATTTTTTTCGTGACCATACAAATCCTTCTGGAGTCCTTTCGGAATATCTTTTTCGGAGAATATATTTTAAGTGGCAAAGAAATCCAAAGAAAATTATGGCAGAGCAAGAGAAGGGCCTCGGGGCTTCGATTTATGTATTTTTCTCAGAACGGACATAGTTTTACAGGGAGTTGACCCTATCACCCCAAGGGTGAGAATTGTCACCCCGTTCTCACCTCTCTCACCCCAGTCTCAAGACTTCTGACCCATATCACCTGCACCCACCCTAGAGTGCTGTTTAAGTGCTGAGGGCAAACTGTGTACTGATCGTGCAGAATATGTGGCTTAAGTACGGCTTAGCGGACGGGAAGCCCTGTTTTCCACACCCTATGGTCGTATGTGTCAGATTATGCGTGGATAAGAATTATAGAACAAGAGGAATTCGGTTGTGTAAAAGAGTTAACAAGGAGTCGACCAAACACTCGTGTATACACGAGTGACTTTCTACGGTCTGACTCTTTTTCATGTAATTCCATACCTGAGTCCTTCTAGATACTCCTGTGAAGGCCAGAGACATCCAGGTAGATATGGGCCTACAACTCCGCGCGGTGTCTATTTGTAACGTTAAACCAATACAACGACATAAGGTTTGTGGTCACATTTTTGTAGTTGCTTTCGTTTATTTTTTTGCTGGATAGTAAGTGATATTATAGCCTTCCCACTACATGTATTTTTCAAGGTTCGTTATAAAGGGTAGTACATATATATGTATGTAGTCAGTACAAAAGGACCTGGTGTTACTCGCCGCATTGGCTGCAATATAGGTTTAACCGGGAATATACATATTTAACGTTCCCCCGAAAGAAATCTGGACTATAGCTCACATGTTGGGCCAGAAATTAATATCTCGTAATTTCCACCTATTACAGGCAGCTTGTACTCTGAGGTCTTGCCTGGTCTGTTGCGATGTTGTTTAAGCGCCACCAAATATGCAGCCTTTGTTTGTTCACCTTAATGATGCTCATCTGGGCGTCGATCTTCATCCCAAGTGGGACGATAGCTCAGTTGGGAGAGCGTGCGATTGAAGTTCGCAAGGTCGCTGGTTCGATCCCGGCTCGTCCCATTACTTTTTGCATTTTTCACTGCTATCGGATACATCCGTGCGAGAAGAAACATGGTTTGTTTAGCCAGACCCTTTTTTTTATTCACCTCCCATAGAACATTCGTTATATCGAAACTGAGTCTGCTAACTTCGGCCAATCAAAATACTTGAAGATCCAGCGGTTGCTCTTTGAGAGTAGCGGCGGCCCGGGGTCAGAATCAGTTAATTATTCTGCTTTAAGTAAATATAAGGGATTTCCATAGATGCTATATTAAATAAGTAAAGAAATATACGTTTTGGGGGGATAAAGAAGATATATACTATACATATATGTAGTGTGCCAAACGCCCAATACACCTCCCGGACATTGGTACGCCCTAGCAAACGCAAAATCTAGAAATTAGGTATCTTTTATATGACCTGCTTACACAAAAGGTACTTAGGCACCCCGTAGATAAATAGAAGACGAATGATAATTTAGAAATGACACTATGTCGGGGGGCCATGCGGAGAAATATTGATACTATCTTTGTTTTAATATATGTTGTACTTGATATTTCTTGCTAAGATTAGGTTAAATAATATATACCTCCTTTATATCCTATATATATCTGTTTATATCTTCCTTAACTAGCCCAGGGCAGAGGAAATGTATATATGTTAAAGATACCTAATTTCTAGATTTTGCGTTTGCTGGGGCGCACTAATGTCCGGTAGGTATATTGGGCGCTTGGCACGGCCATGGGGCCTCTTTAGAAAGAAATACCAGTTTAACGAACATGTTGTTAGATCTTAGTTTAGTTATTAGGCTTTGCCTACTGTCTGGACTATTCCGATAAATTATTTAGATTCATGATGCCAACCTGGGCCTCAATCTGCATCCCAAATGGGACGATAGCTCAGTTGGGAGAGCGTGCGATTGAAGTTCGCAAGGTCGCTGGTTCGATCCCGGCTCGTCCCATTACTTTTTGATTTTTGATAAATCAATCAACCTATTTAGGTCTGTCTGTCTGTCTATCTATCCATATATCATCATAAACGAGCAAGGTGTGAAAACCAGTGGTTGTCTTGTGGAAGTGAAAATTGCGCACTGAGACGGAAGGAAGCCGACGTGTTAACCTTTTTTTTTATTCATGCATGGATAGATAGCTTGCTGTATGATGGCCTTCTATGTTGGGTCACGCGATAGTGAGACATTGGATAGCGCGAGACAGCTTTAGCAAAGTAGTTATATCTATCCATATCCGTCTCATTTTATTCAACCCAAGTACTTCCCCCTGCCGGAAGACTCTCGGACGTTCGGGTAAAATTGAAACCTATCCTGCGGATCATGCGCTAGGGCCTATGTGGATATCCTTATTTTCCCTAGCTTGAGATCACCCATAGAGCGTCCACAAGGTCAGTCCATATATAGATAGCTCCTACTCATACAATCATGATTCCAAGAAAAAGAGCTCACTCCAAATAGCTTGGTCACTACGGTTTTTGCACTACTAACCTCGAAGCTCCTGTCGAATTTTATATTAAGAACTTCAACATCGCCCCAACATCGGAAAAGAGGAAATAAGAAGAACTTGGTTCTATGCAGAAAGGGCACAATGTAGTATGTAGGGTGTGAGTCCGCATATTTATTCTCGGATCACAGGTCTTCGACTACTGGTGGGATACGACGGGAAATATGATTGAGCATTATGCGGATGGGGATTTGGCGCATGGTTAGACTCTCATTGGGTATGGACCGGGTGATGAGTCTCTCGCTGTGTGGTGGACCTGAAGTTCCTTCTTGGTTTTTGGAGTGGTAGCTCTACTCTCCGCGGTTGAAGGATGAAGGGCAGCAAGTGGACAGGGCAGGAGACCGGCTAGATTGACTTTAGCGCGGCCTCTTATAGTTTTCAACTTTGGAAGGTTATCATGGTGGATTTCGGAATCGGCAATTTCATTTTTCATTTTTATTCAACATGTGTCCCTCTAGCCGCGCAGCCAAGTTCTTCACTATTTCACGATTTGAAGATATACATATGTACAAGTGAAATTTGACTCTAGCCGGTATATGATGAAATGAATCTGCCGGGGAATGACAATATTTGCCATTGGAGATATATACATCGCCCTAGAACAGCCCCCCGGATCGCTCAACAGCACATCGATCTTGAGAATTACTGCAGACATAACAAAGATCGTGCTCCAAACTCCTTCTCCACTGTTCCATCTCGCAATAACATGTCTCTCAACCAACGTTTCGCAGCATCTACATCCCGAGCACCAAATTTGACCATGACAGAGCCTCGCACACAAGCAGCAGTCCATGTTTTGACAGATTCACCTGGGTGCAGATCAACTGGTTCATGAAGTTTCCCATTTGCTCTAATACGCGGGAGATGGGAGAACTCAGCGAGAAAGAAGTCACCGAGAGCACGAAATATTGGGCCCCGGATGATGAGAGTGCCAAAAACCCCGAGACCGTCCATCTCATTTTTATAGCTTCGCTCCGTAGACGATGTTTCATCCAGAACCAGACTATCTCGGATCAAAAGCTTCTTCGTGGTTCCTTTGTCTGGCTTAGGAAGTGACCAAATCTCATTTCGACCTTTCCATCCAAAAAAGTCCCATGCCTCGCCCATCGCAGTTCGTCCTTCGGAAACCCAGTCTAGGACTAGTATACTGGATAAAGAGTGGTGGACATGGAATATTTGACATTGCTCATACGAACTGTCTTTGAATGGCTGTACCGGGTCCGGTAACAGCAGGAGCGCTGCTCCTTCATCCACCCTGACAGTGAGGTTTTGGTGTGAACATATTGACTTGGATGGTGTCTTGTACACCTTTGTGCTTCCTTGTGTAAGAAGGGCTAGTCGCGATTTAGGCCGAACTCTGATGTTCAAGTCTACACGGTCGCCGGCGACCAGCCCGCCACCATAACTCATCATAAAGACGAGGACAGCGCGGTCGGTTGGCCTGGATGGCGGTGACACAAGTTTCAGAGGATATGTGCATGAAAGCGTGGAAATAGAAGAAGAGCCGCAAAAAGCGTGAACTTCAAGTTGGCCGGTACCTGACTGGGGTTTCTGGGGTACCGCCATGGTGACTTTTCGCACCGATGAACTCCCGCAACTTTGAGGGACAAACTCAAGTTGAGGGTTTCATTTTACTAGCAGTAACGAATGGTGAACTGCTAGAAATCGATTTGGAGTTCACGGATTGAATTTGGCGACATCGACAGTGGAACCATAAATTGAGTCTCTTCGGCGAAAAGGACCTGTTACTGACCATCGGATAATTTGCCGGTGGAGTTTATTTAGCCCTTTGATTAAAATTTCGTATGGTAGATTGAACATGAGATTTCGTCAACGTCATTTGCCGCTTGCGGACAACGATGGCCGATAGGTCGTACCTTGAAGTCCTCCCCCACAGCTTTTGTTGGCCGAGTGGCGGTTAAACCGGCGATGACCAACGTGACTGTTGGTGTCTACATATTACCCACTCTTAAAAGGCCAAAGCGCCTATTTTATATGCAGGGCTGATCGAGTTCATGCGTAAATTCGTGACTAAATCCTTTCCCGCTCCATTTGCCGAGTTCTTGAGAAAGATCTGCATTCCGACTTGCTACAAACGGGCATTTGAAGTGTACCCGTTAATATCAGCTTGTATCGCGCTTACGAGGAAAAGTTGACTTCAAATTGCGAATCACGATGCAGTTGATAGCCCGTGAGGTATGGCGGATGAATAATTTGATCTTTTATTTCGACAACTAACGAACCACCTAGTTGGATAAATTGGTCATTGCCCAGACCGGGCTTTTGGCCCAACGACGACTGGCCAGAGGGGTGAAATTAAACTATCCCGAAGCTACGGTACTTCCAATCTTCATCCCTTGGAATCTACGAAGGTCCCAAGGTTATTGATATCAATGACTATGTACTAACGACAGAGTAGGCATTAATCACAAATGTGCTGCAAGAAGTACGTATTAGTCTCAGAGCCAGCACAACACCTAATTCTAACCATTCCTAGATGATGAGAGATGGAAAGCACACCGCATCGGAGCTCATGTCTATCGGGAAACATATCCTTGGCCGCCGACATGTCCTTCCGGCCGTGATATCAACTCTTACGGTACTGCAGATTGAAGGGACCTTTACGACAGGAACGCATCTAGTTACTGTCGACCAACCCATTAGCAGCGAGAATGGCGATATTGAGCTGGCGATGTATGGCAGTTTCCTTCCCATTCCACCGGAGAGTTTATTCCCCTCGTATCCGGAATCCGAGTACGAGCCTTTGAAGATGCCTGGAGCAATCTCACCTGGTGAAGGAATGATCGAGCTCAACCCCGGCAGAAAACGGACTCAATTGAGGGTTACGAACAAGGGTGATCGGCCAATTCAGGTATTTATCCTTTGTTCTACATACACTTCGACGAGATGTATTGATAAGCTTTTGAATATAGGTCGGCTCTCACTTTCACTTCATTGAATCAAATCCGGAGCTGGATTTCGACCGGATTAAAGCTTATGGCTATCACCTTGACATCCCCGCTGGGACGTCGACTCGTTTTGAGCCTGGCGATATCAAGACCGTGAATTTGACACAGATCAGTGGTCTCAAAACCATCAAGGGAGGAAGCAGTATTGCGACTGGAACCATTGACTTGTCTCATACCAACGCGGTACTTCAACGTATCCAAGAGGAAGGCTTCCGACACACTCCCGAGGAGGTGCTCATTAATATACAAAAGATAGAGCCATACAAGATGGATCGGCTTTCTTATGCCTTGATTTATGGACCGACTGTCGGTGACTCGGTCCGTCTCGGCTCGACAGATCTCTGGGTGACGATTGAAAAGGACTACACAGCACATGGAGATGAGTGTACATTTGGAGGCGGTAAGACTTTGCGCGACGGAATCGGACAAGCTGCTGGGCGTGCAGATGATGAGTGTGCGGATCTGGTTTTGGTCAATGCATTGGTCATTGACTGGACTGGTATCTTTAAAGCTGATGTTGGAGTGAAAGATGGGGTCATTGTGGGGATCGGGAAGGCTGGTAATCCCGATGTGATGGATAATGTGAACCCGGCTCTGGTGATTGGATCCAATACGGACATCATTGCTGCAGAGGGGAAAATCGTCACTGCTGGTGGTATCGATACCCATGTTCACTTTATCTGTCCGCAGCAGGTTGAGGAGTCTATCTCGTCGGGTATCACAACCATGTTTGGAGGAGGCACTGGTCCGAGGTAAGTCGACGAATATTGATATTGCGGTGTCTGGAATCTAATATTCTGTCCAGTACGGCCTCCGTTGCCGCAAATTGCACCCCGAGCAAGACCTATATTCGACAGATGATGCAAGCGTTAGACACGCTGCCAGTCAATTTTGGCGTCATTGGAAAGGGCAGTGATACTGGAAAACCAGGTCTTCATGATCAGTGCAATGCAGGTGTCGCTGGCCTCAAGCTGCATGAAGACTGGGGATGCACTCCCTCGGCAATCGACTCTTGTTTAAGGTAATGGAATTGTATTTCCTCAATCGTCGCGGATACTAATACCTATTACAGTGTCTGCGAAGAACACGACATTCAGTGCCAAATCCACAGCGACTCTTTAAACGAGTCCGGATTTGTTGAGCGAACTGCAGCCGCATTCAAAGGAAGAACAGTACACGCATACCATATCGAAGGAGCTGGCGGCGGACATGCGCCCGATATGATTTCTCTCGTACAGCACGCCAACATCCTTCCTAGCAGTACCAACCCAACCAAGCCATACACCTGCAACACAGTCGATGAGCATCTCGATATGGTCATGTCCTGTCACCATCTATCCAAGAACATCCCCGAAGATATTTCCTTCGCAGACAGCCGAATTCGAGCAGAGACGATTGCTGCAGAAGATGTCCTCCACGATACTGGTGCGATTAGCATGATGTCATCTGATTCTCAGGCAATGGGACGATGTGGAGAAGTTGTTCTTCGCACTTGGAATCTGGCTCATAAAAACAAGGTAGAGCGTGGCCCGCTGCCTGAGGATGAGGATACCGGAGCGGATAATCACCGAGTCAAGCGGTATGTTAGCAAGTATACCATCAATCCTGCCCTCGCGCAGGGTATCAGTCACGTTGTGGGCAGTGTTGAGGTTGGAAAACTTGCCGATCTGGTGATCTGGGAACCTGCAAGCTTTGGCACCAAGCCATTCCAAGTTCTCAAGAAGGGATTTATTGCTTCGGCTCAAATGGTATGTCCTCCTATGTCTTACGTCGATGTAAGTGAAATGCTAACCATTGTCATAGGGTGATCCAAACGCATCGTAAGAACCACTCTGCAATCTATGCTCTTCTCCGCTGCTCTTGTTATTGATACTTACTGTCACAGGATCTCTACCGTTCAGCCCATCATTGCGCGACCGATGTTTGCGGTAAGATCAATCCAGTCCTCGCCTTATCTAAGAAGTTTTCTGAGCTGACCACAATCTAGCCCCTGCTACCCTCAAGTAGTGTGATGTTTGTTTCCAAGGCCGGCATGGAGAACGGTTCCGTTAAGTCCTACAGCCTGAAAAAGCAGATCGAAATTGTGAAGAATACTCGCACGGTCACCAAGCTTGACATGAAATTCAACAATGCCACGCCGAAGATGGAGGTTGATCCTGAAGCCTTTGTGAGTCCGCGCTTTGCGCTTCAAACCCTAGAATAAGACACTGATCGTTTACAGACGGTTATGGCCGATGGAGTGCACTGTAAAGCAGATGCGGCTACATCGCTTCCACTTACGCATCAATATTTCATATACTAGCCGGAAGTTTGTAAAGGCTATCTGTTGAGTTTGTTCTTATACACCAGGACTCTGCCGACATATAACTTTGGCTTTACCTAGGTAGTGTGGCTCGGCGGAAGGGGAGCCCTATTTTCCATATCATTTCATTGTATGTGCTGGAGTTGCCCCTAGAGCCCAAAAATACTTGCATCAGAAAATCTTCAAAGGACGGATAGAATGAAATAAAAGAGTCTCACAGTAGGAAAACCGGAAAATAGTTAAACTGAATTCCCCAAGATAACTACAGAAAAACCCAAAGCCGAAAATAAACAATGAAACAGCAGTAAAATTGACTACATAACCAAAACCGAACAGAAAAACCACAGCGGGTATAGAAAGCACTTTCATTGATCTCATTGCCTCACAGGACAGGGATCTCACGACCACCCCTCCATAGGCAGCGGCACACCCTCCCATTCATTGCCCTGCGTCACAGGGGCACTGACTTCCTCCTCACAAGTCCCACCGAGCATCTCCTCAGCAGCACCCCAGCCCATAGACTCAAGTTCCCTCACAAAGAAATCACGCTCTTCTTCCATCATAGAGGCACCTTCATCACCACCCATGACATCCTTGTACTGGCGCAGATGCCACCAGTGCGTAAGACCACGAAGCGCCTGTTCCAACGGCAAGGCCTCTTCAACCTCGGCATCGACGTCAGAGCCGGCGAGCCAGTCGTCGCGTAGCTCGGGACGGCAGTACAGGTAGATGGCGGTGATGACGCGCATGTTACTCTGGCGCCATTTGCGGCCGCAGTAGGGGACTTGGGACTTGAAGAGTTTGAGGGTGTAGAACCGGAGGTGTGGGTCAGGGATCTTGAGTCCCTTGCGGAGGATGTTGCTTGATTTGTACTGCACTAGGAGCAGGCAGCGGTGGGCTTTGTTGCGCGTGATCTTTTGCATGACGTGTAGGTAGTTGATGGCGGAGAAGAAGTTGCGGAAGGAGAATACTTTGATTGGTTCTTTGGGGAGGGGCGCGGTTGGGTAGCCTAGTTCGTCCACTTCGGGGCGTGTTGGCCCGTTGAAGATATCCGCTAGGGATTCCTCTTCGGAGAGACCTGGCATGCTGCCGTTTGCTGTTGGATCCGTGCGGTGGCGGGCGATTGGGGGCGGCATGGCTTCGTCTTCGCTTTCAGTATCGCCGCAGGAGCTTCCTTCGGTCTCCAGGGGGAAGTCCGTGTTGCTTTGACAGAAGTGGAAGAAGCTGAATATTGTGTTAGTGGGTGAGCTAACTTGGGGAATGAGGTTGAGTGACATACGATAAGTCTTCACGGTCATTCTTATGTGCCACTGTTTGGTCAACGTCTTGGTGTGCGAACATTTTAAGAATCAAGGGGATGTAGTTGGAATCAAGTAACAGCTGTGTCATGTACTCAAATTTCAAAATATCTTGATGGGTTAGCGACACGTCATTCAGAAAAAGGATTCGGAATATAGACTCACGAGATCGCTTAAACCACTTAAGGAGAAGCAACAAGGTTCCAGACACGGCTTTACCGGTGATCTCGCGGAGTCGAATATTGTCTAGCTCATCGATAGATGCGTCGGAAAGGAGATTGTGAGACGAGCCATTCATGGAATGACTGTTACTAAAACTTGTGTTAGAACGCATTCGTTATTATTTCAAGTGTCTGAGCTCACCTCATGCCCTGCGTAGTCTGGCTGGCAGACTGGTTGACCACTGCGCTGACATTTGTCAGGATGATTTTCAAGAATACAATGGTGATGGATTGAAGGTGAGATAGAGTATTGGTCTGGTAAACGGTAAGCGAATGTCCAAATTTGGTATCGAAAGCGTGCACTCACATAAAACGAGTCAACCGCATCCAGACGCCGCTGGATATCAGGATCATCTGTCTCTTTCTCTACTGGTTTGGGTTTAGGTTCGGCCTTCTCCTCATCGCCCGACAAATCTAGATGTTCAAAATCGTCTGGTAGATCATCCGAGATGTTATCGGGGAAGTGAGCAGCGTCCTCGGAGTTCCAGCCACGATCGTACTGCATAAAGTGTTCACGCTCCTGCCAAAGCTGTCGCATCGCACGGGTCATTTTCACATGGGTTGAAAAGAGCTTTCCAGCTTCAATAATTGACGCAGGGACATCACTGCCTTCCCATCTCTTTCCAACCAAGGTATCCTGGCGTTCCGTTGTGCCCTTCCCGCCAATGCGGTTGCTGGAATCATCTAGGGGAGGGTACATAAAGGGGAAATTCTGATTGGTCTGATAGTTCTGTTTCTTCCCAGCTTTCCCTCCTGGGCCAGCGGGGGATGGTGGAGGGGATGGGGCTGGGGTTGCAATATGAACGGCCTGTTGAAGGATAGAGCCATTTCCACCGGAAATCGAGGGGGCAACACCACAAAAGATGCCGCTAGACGAGTTCATCTTAGCTGCATTGTGTGGAAGAGGGGGTAGAATGGAATTGTTTTCTAATTCCAGTGGAACGACAAGTGGCGGAGGATTGTATGCTGGGTATTTGGAAGTAATTTCCTGGCGGAAGAGATGGTAGTCCAGAGGGGAGGCATGTAGAAATGGTGTCCTGCGTTTGGAATCATCCTTCTCAGAGGACACAGCTGGCTCTAGTACCTCCTTTGCGCGCTTTAAATCACCAGTCCCGCCAAAGACGAGAAGTACGGACTTCCATAACAAGAGAAGGATTCTGGTCAGCGGGATATTGGCAGATTCATCCCAGCGCAGTCGGGCGATGATTTCAACAATGGAGACCAATAGACTAGGATTTGAGTTGCTCAGCGCATCGCGGATCGAGCTGCATTGAGGGTCGCGAGCCTGTTGCCTGCGACCCACTTCCACAGCGAAGTATAAACTTGTAAGGACCAAGTTTGCCTCACGTTCCGGTGCCGCAATATCACCAGGGTTGATTCGCTCATAATCAATGTCACTGGAGTCCGATCCGAGTGCTGAGCGGGTCTTATCAAAAAGGCGGCACATGTACTGTACCAAGGCGGTAACGCCCGAGCATTCTTGAACAAGGGAAACATTCTCCTCGATGCACTGAATCTGCATTGACTTGAGCAATGGCGTTTCGGCAGCTGACTCGGAATTCCCATCTGAATGATAGTCGGGCGCCACTCTCCCACCGCTGAGACCCCATACACCAGTGACAACATAGCAAATGGTTTCAAGGGCTTCCAATCGCGCGGGGGCTTCAGAGAGTTGCAGATCCTCAAGTACTCGAGCAATAAATGAACGACGTAAATCCTTGGATGCGTCAAGCCAAGACACCCCGGGCGTGTCTCGCTGGTGTCGCTGGCAAAAGGTGGGCCATTTCTTATTAAAAGTGGTTTTCGTGCCCATCAACATCACACGATCAAAGGCGTTATACTGAAACCACTCGTCGAGCTCATCGGGAAAAGATTGGGCGTCGGCATATTCAAAAGCATAGGCTGGTTGCTCGATCTTGGGCATTTCACCCACAAGCTTCCGCAACTCCGATAGGCTTAGAGAGCTCGCACCCCGGTCCGTATTCTCCTGGACGGGAGCTGGAGGGGGCGGCTGCATTGGAGGAGGTGGAGCGGAGCCTTCACGGCGAAGTTCCGGTCGTTTCATGGATTTTTCGGGCGCAGAGGGCGCCGTCTCAGGAGCGGGTGTGGCCTGTTCGGCCTGTTCCTGGCGGAGCCCCTCAGCCACCTCCTCCATGAGTTGGTCGTCTGAAACTGGCGAGATATCGGTCCCTGTTTGGTCGACCTCATCCGCCTTAACAATATGATGCTCCTGCATAGTGGCTTCGGGTGGATCTGAAGGCACGTCCATCACTGGGGACTTGTTGACTTGTTAAGTTGTGTTCCTGGCAGAAAGTTGGGTGGATCACCAGGGTACCAACGCTCCATACATCAGGCAAAAAAAGCGAAAAGAAAGGAGGGCGAAAATTAAATGAAACTCATGCAAATGGACCACTACACATTTTGTTAAGTCTTCGAAGTGTACGAGGGGTGGCCGGTAGCTGCGGTGTTGATGCGGGAGGCCAGCTGACACGTGACCCGACTACAAAGTCGTTGTGTGTTGTTTATTTTGAGACAATGAATTGAGTAGAAAGAGATAGAATGAAATTGATTTCAAGCAATTAAATCAACAGACAGGTGTTCGCTCGCTACTATGGTAGGTATACGCTAAAAAGGGGACATCCCTTACTCCGACTTCTTCTCACTCACGCCGCGACGCTTCAATCTCTGAGACTCCCAACGTTGCCAGCCAGCCTCAGCCAGGTCTTCACTTAAGACGAGATCACGGATTCTGACCAGCCGGGATACAGTAGTCTCCATAGCCCATTCAATCAAACCAGAGCTTCGGAGCAGGCTGGTGACCATGAACCAGCCGCAAGCGCATACGAATCCAGCGGCACAGCCGGCGAGGACTTGTTTGGGGGTGTGGTAGTTGAGATAGACTCGGCTGGCAGCGACACCAGCAGCTCCAATGCAAAGGGCCATCATGACCAGGACTCGTAGGAGGACAGCGACATTGGGGTAGGAGCTGGCGGAAGCCTGGCTGTGACGGAAAAGAAGGAAGAAGGTGAGGTAGACGGAGAAGAAGGTCATGAATTGGGCGTGTGAAGATGGCATTCCATATCCCTTGCCGAACATTTCTGTAAATTACACGTGTCAGTTTGGGAAGGTACGCACGAGACCATCAATATCAACAACTTACCCTTCGGTCGCTCTTCCTTGATCAAACGTTTGAGGACAAAGTTCAAGGCTTCACAGCCCATCTGTCCCACAAACATCAATATGACCTCCACCTCTCTTGTTGACCAAATCAAGGTTGCATAGGAAACGCATAGTGCCTGTGGGATCAGGGCTAGCCATGCTGAGGCAAAGGACAGTCGGTCCTCGGGGTTCTGGAAACCTAGTTAATGGGCAAGTCAAACAAGTTTGATTATAATGGTGGTCACTAACGTAGTGGACATGAGTCAGAGACAACGACGCCAGCGGAGTGTCTCCCATGATGTTAAAAGAAAAAAGGAGTGAATAAGGGAAGTTCAAAAGTTCCAAAGTCCCCTAAAACTTGGAGATTTCCCTTTTCAGGGATTATCAGGGTTAATGCCAAGACCAAATGCCAAGACCATCCCTTATCAGTGGGCGATAAGGAGATTGGGCAGCGGGGACTTCGAACGTTCAAATTGTTTTTCCTTCCATCTTTTTTTTTTTAGGCGTCCGAGGAGGATTTGCCCTTTTCTTTTCTTTTTGGTTTCGGGTTTGAAATATTTTTGGTGTCTCTTTGATCTCTTCCTTTCGTCTGTCTTGTGTCTTACTACTTCAACTTTCAAACAATGACGCCGTTGTTCTCTCTCCAAACCCCAGACTCTCTATTGCATCATCTTTTGGACCCCTCCCGACTTTCTGCCGAACATTGGCCTATAGAAGGAATACTCGGAACATCTTCATCTTTGGTTAGTCTGAATTTTTTTTATGGTCTCACTTACAACGCTGATTCGAAGTCATCTTCCTGCAGGATATAACCCCCCCTTTTGTGCCCGATCGTCCTTAGTGACCGTTCACTTGGGATCGGTCATCATTATTACCTTGGTCAAGGATTTTTGTTTTTACGACAGTCATGAGCTATTGTTGCTAGGATTTCTGGCAGGAGACAACCATTGTCTCCAAATTGCGATCCACTGGTATCACACCGGAGGCAAATATACAACCCACCCCCACCTGAGAAATCTTCACAAGTGATCATACTCGGTTTCATCTCGCCATGACCGAACTCGACTTCCCAGAGGATGACCGGTCGGTCGAACTTTCCTCGATCGCTGCGATCTTTCCAGAAATACAAATCGATCCTTCCTCTCCGTTCAAAGCCGCTCTCGATCTTCCTGTCGCACCTTCCGCCCCAACCTCAATATGTTTTCAGCAACCGCTTGATGCCTCAGCTGCCGTCATCACACCTCCAACTTCATTAGATGAATCTAAGGGAGAATTAGATCAGCCGCCCATTAAAGATGTCCATGTCCTCTCGCACTTGCCCCCGCTTAATCTTGAGATTGAATTGCCAGAGGGTTACCCAACCGAAAAGCCGCCTATCATTCATCTGAAAACAATCCCCTCATGGCTACCTCCATCGGTCATCGATCAACTGTCCAGCGATTGCCAACGACTCTGGGAAGAATGTGGAAAGGATCTGGTCGTCTTTACCTATATCGACCATCTCCAGCAGCTTGCAGAAACAACTTTCAATATTCAGGATCCGTCTGGGGAAGTATGTTTGTCGCGGGACTTGAAGATTGGACTACTGGACTACAACAAAAAAGCCGAGCGGGAAAAGTTTGAGCAGGGAACTTTTGAATGTGGGGTATGCCTTGAACCGAAGAAGGGAACCGTTTGCTATCGATTACTTCGCTGCTCCCACGTATTCTGCATTCAATGCTTGCAGGATTTCTACAACTCCTGCATCACCGAAGGTGACGTTGACAGCGTGAAATGCATGGCGCCCGATTGCGAGTACAACAAGAGACCTGCAGCTGTACCAGGCGATGGCCAAACCCCGCCACGCAAGAAGCGCGATCGTACCCTGGGACCAAGCGAGCTACTTCAGATCCCTCTAGCCGCTGAAACGGTTCAGCGATATGCATTCCTCAAAAGGAAGAAGAAAATTGAAGCCGACAAGACCACAGTCTACTGTCCCCGGCAATGGTGCCAGGGAGCTGCCCGATCCAAGCGGCACCCCAAGCCAGAAGATCCCATGTCGGATGACTTGGATAGTTCGGACGAAGAAGATGGTTCAGAGCCCCGCAGCGAAGTAAAAGATGGAGAGCTTCCTCCCATGGCGGAGCGAGTGTCTATCTGCGAAGACTGCAACTACGCCTTTTGCTGTGTCTGCAAGAAGGGCTGGCATGGTGAATTGGTACGCTGCTTCCCACGCCGCGACGGCGAGCCCACAGAGGAAGAAAAGGCAACCGAAGAGTACCTGCGTCTGTACACTACCCCTTGCCCGACTTGCAACGTGCCCTGCCAAAAGCAAATGGGATGCAATCACATGCGCTGCTTCCAGTGTGACACACACTTTTGCTATCTTTGCTCAGCCTGGCTGTGTGCAGACAACCCATACAGGCATTTCAACGACGAGAAAGGCCAATGCTTCAATCGTCTTTGGGATTTGGAAGGTGGTGATGGCATCAACCCCGACGGAGCCGAAGCACTCCACCGCATCCCAGACGCACTCCTAGACTTTGATGACGACCCAGCGGTGGTAGCCATCCACGAAGAAACTGATGAAAGCGATGACGACCGCCCCGCATTTGAATTTGATAACGATGAAGACGATCTCCACCGACACCCTCCTCCTCCCGCCCCCGTTCCACCCCAAGTCAACCGAGGTGGTGGTAGACCTGGCCAGCGTGATCATGCAGCTGCCCGCGCTGCAGCAGCTGAGCGTCAAGCCCAGGCTCGTGCCATGGCTGAGGTACGAAACCGAAATGCGCGACGACAGGCCAGACGCCCTATCCGATGGGCAGAAGCTGCTCCCCAACATCTCCCTCCACAGGCAGGTGATCCAAGACGTCCTGTCCGATGGGCAGAGGTTCCTGCAGAACCATTGGCAGATGAAGAGGGTCCCATCCGATGGGAGGCTATCGCGATCCGACCAGGTCGGGCACAGGCCCATCCTGGTCTTCAGCGGTTTCTGGATCTAGTACAAAACGACCGTGAAGACGAATGGGACAGTGATGAGATGGATGATGATTTCTAGATCGAGATTCTATGTGCATGACTCAACATTCAACCGCACATGGGAGTTTTCACATTTTCTTCCCATCCAAAAAGCGTCTTAATGACATTGATGCATACAACGAATTCATGTTCTTTTCTTTCCCTTTCTTCCTTTCCCGATTTGTGTTTTTCATCAATTCCCCCTCTGTCTTCTGCCGCATTGCGTTTGGTTTCCTTGTTTTTTTTTTTTTTGGTTATTTGCTTTCTTTCGTTTCTATTTGCTTCTGATTTTCATATACTAGGTCTTTCTTCTCTGGCCAAGCGCAGGCACTGTTTATACATAGTTTCCCACACATATAGCGTGTGTCGCTAGAGCCTTGCTTATTTGATATTCTGCTTTTCTATTTGATACTTTTATAATTTCATCATGGTCGATCGTTTGACTGTCTTTGGTCTTTGACAGTAAAACAGGGGCATATGGTTTTACTGTCCTCTATAGTCACTTAACCGGACTAGATGTATACAAACATAAAATGACATAACATTTTGGTTATGACTGCCGCCTCAGATTTAGGAAGAGTCTCATACTACCTAGGTAGCTCTACGTAGTGTTTTTCCTCTGCCAGGTGGGGCTTTCCTATCCTGGCTGCCGCCGCTTTTATGAGGGTGCTCAGAGTCCGACTCAGTGAGTTGCTCAATGTAGTCACGTAGCGTAGAAGATATCGAACACGAGTAATATACGTGCAATAAAACGTCAACTTAACTATTCGACAAGCGAGTGGGTCACTATAAAACATATAGTAAGGAATCCGATTTGTCTGAACTGTCGATAGCCAGGTCTTATTGTTCTCTGTCCCTATTTAAGATTTATACTAGATAAAGAGTTTCGCTTATCAACTTTCTCATTTAGTTAGAAGTACTCGGAAACATATTTCCAATTAGCATCAAGGTACATTTGCCAGTCCATATGGAAGACCATCTTATGAACTAACAATATCTACCTCCCTTGATGAGATAGGTGAGGTTGTCTTTCATATTGAGTACTCGGTTTATATAGATCTAGTTCATCATGACTAAGCTCAAAGAAGAATTATTCCAACTGTGCTCCCACAGAAACGCCGCTAAAAAGATAAAATTAGAAGGTCAATATTATACTTGTCTAGCTTCGATAAGTTAGGGAAGATATTTTATATTCCCCTCTACAACTGTGTCTAATATCTTTCAATATACACTATCCGATTCACGAGGAAATTCGGTAACCCTAATACAATATTCGAATACCCGGACTATCGTCTACTTTCCAATCGTTCGGGTTATACTTGGACAAGGTACAAACCTCTTACGTGAGTTATTGAAATGGTTAGAATTGGCTAATATAACTTTAGGTATTGTGAGCCTTTTGTACGAGTCTATGAGAATATATTGCTGTATTCTGGGTAGCTCTTCGTAACGGCTCGAAGCTATCGAACTCGATTGTCTCTTGCCGAACTTATAATATAAGATTTGCGACTCGCGACAATTCCTATGACAATCTAATTGCTCGAGTGGTTTAAGAAATGCTTCCGCTATATCTTGCCGCAGAGCGAGGTCAGTAAATTGCAAGCTCACCTCGGAACACAACACGACCTGCAGTCAATTAAGAAACAATTTGCTAACCAGAGCGAGATTAGCAGGGTGAAGGACTATCTTCAAGTAATTGACGAACGAGGATGTAATTTCAAACAGGCACCACAGTATCTCCACCGTCGAATCTGAGGTAGAAACGGCCCTCAGACTCGAGAAAGCACAAAAGTTGAACCCGACTTGAGAGGTCGACCGATTGGTCTAACCCATCCGAGGAAGGAAGGAATTGGACAAACGGGTGGTTTCAAAATGAATCCAAACCGAAAGTAGAATCTCTTACAGGTAAGAACAATGCTAGCCTGTGAGACCACTGAAGGACGAAGAAATATTTTGTCCACTATCTACGGGCGACTAAGTATGCCATCGAAAGTTAACTCTCTCATTGGATAATATTGCTAGCAATATCTAGTCCTCCACCGTCATTTGCAGGGTATAGAGTAACCTACCTACCATTTAATTGATAATTTACAAGTATACAAGAATAGTCGGCCGCTTATACGGCCTTGTGATATCTTTTTAGTGGTCTTTTGGATGCTCTTTTTAGGTATATACGAAGGTAGTAAAAAAGACTTTTCTATATATAACCTTTGATACTTTATAATAGAATTGAGTTTTATGCTCTACAATTAAAGTGATTTTATAATTACATACTCTATAGTAATCTTATAGTATTAAACTATCTATGTAGTTTATTCTTAAAGTTCCCCAATGCACACTTAATATCAACCCTTATAGTATGGTATGCCATGAAAAACACAAAAAGTAGACCCAAATCGCTCGGCCTCATCAGCATGGTTGCTGAACTATTAGTTGTGCTACAGGACAGAAATGTCTCAAAAATTTGGAACAGTACCTGCTTTGATGAGTAGTCTCGAGTCTGGGTTTCAATCCCACCATCAATCTCAAAAGGGAATACATGAAAAGGTCAATTTGTTGAAACCTGCGTTTCAACCCCGAATAAGCCAAACTTGGGTTTGATTATTTCATTATCAATTGCTATTTATGGGTACATATGTAGGTAGGATACCATATAAAAAACAAGGTGGAGACTGAAAGAAGGAAAGGCAACCCCGGACACCCGTTGCTTCTACACTAGACCCGCTAGTGAAGCACCAGTTTGGAAGTGACTGTGTGCCCAAGAATCCTTGAACGAGGATTAACACATTGTCGGGTATGGGTGGTGCCACGAGTAGATTAATGACTCATAAAGTCAAGGGGTCCGTATAATCGATCAAATCACTCTAACTCATGCGCATGGGTGTTGTTGGGCTTTCTTTCATTGGCAGCAAGTTCCGCGCGCCTAGACTCTTCAGCCGGCAATTCATGTTTCTGGCCATCAGTTCCAAGCTCCGACAACACTGGCCGATTAATATCATCCCCTCGTGTAACTCGTGTAAGTCCTTGGTGCTTTCGCCTGCGCCGACAGAGGAAGAAAAGCACAAACGCAATCAAAAGCACGCCCAATGCGACCCCGACCCCAATGCCAGCCAAGGCGCCCCCGGAAAGTCCCGAATTTATTAACTCTGACCCATCGGATGACGTGCTCGATCCAAAGAATTCATCGCTTGGGGTAGCTGAGGCAGGAGAGTCTGTTGCGGTGGAAGAGGCGGTAGCGGTAGGAGTGGAAATGCTCGGGGTTTCGGATGTGGTGCTACTGACGATGACCACCGTTGTGCCCTGAGTTCTGGTGAAAGTAGCAGTCGACGTCTCCGAGGTAGATGGAACGGATAGGATATCGGTTGTTGCTACTGCGTCGCCCAAGGTGAACCCCGTCGCCATCACACCGGCCGTCGCCGCTCCTTCAACTTTAGATGACATGTTGAACAGAGCTAGGAGTGGAGTGACGGGGAAGAGAAGAGGATGGGGAAAGCGACCAAGAGCAGAAGTAAGGAAGAAAAAAAAAAAGGAGAAATCTCACTAGGCTTGACATTTTAGCACGCCCGCACTAATCAGGGGGCCGGGGCCGATCTAGGTCAGATGCACTTGCATGAGAGAGAGAGAGTGGCTGATACTATCAAATCTCAAAACAAGCCTAAACCTTCGAAAAGGGTTTACGTATAGATCAATGAGGGTGTAATGGCCAACAAGAATATCGATCTTCGGTTATCTCCACCTACGAAGTACGGAGTAAAGCCTTGTTGAGCTGCGAAGTGAAGGGGCCGGGGATTGGGGGCGGAATGGGGCGAGTCTATACATGTGAGGACCCTGAAAATGGTCCAGATGTCTCAACCCTAAGGGGGATTTGGACCCACCGAAGAAGTCGCATCAAATGCCTGTTAGATAATTTCAGAGCCCTATCGAGACAGGACGAATGATACTCGACAGGTGTAATGTAGAATTGGGTATTCAGAAGATTATCAGCACGAAATATGACCTCGGGAGATACCTAGGTACTTCTAGACTACGGCATCCCGAGGTCGCCTATGGACGGGCGGGTGGGCATTGCCCATGAACCAATCAGGTTCACCTTGGTTAGAGCCTCAAGTCGCCGAACGAATTAATATCACGTTGAACGATGACATGTTCCTTCATATTATTTCCCGACTACAGTTATTGAGTTTGTTGTGCAATGTTGACATAGATATTTTGTATTGCTCAATTAAGTTCATTTGACATGCATTTGTACAATTAGATACTAACACGGGTGGATCTGTTGGTTTGGATGATACTTCTTACACTCATGATTCAAGAAGCGCAGCCTGATTTGGTGATTGTAATTAACCTCTCCAGTCATGCCAGAACTCATAGCTCATGGCCGTGAGATCACAGAATAGCACAATCAACCTGTAATGTCGAGAAGGGTGGTAACCATGCCAGGTCTCATGAGGTTGGTAGATGTCCGAGGCATAGGCGTGGGTTTCGGGAATTGTGAGGTTCGGGTCTTCGGAGCCGGGGCTGAGATCCAGATCAGAGGGACTGGAAGCCCCGTATTCGGGCGGGCCTGCGACACAAGGCTCATCTTTATCTGGGTTGAGCAGACGGTGGTTGAATCTCAACCGATATTTGGGGTTGACATCCCGAGGAATACAAGGGACATCTGGCGGTATCTCAAATCCAGGCATGGGACTTGCGGCAATACCCATAATAGGTGGTGTTGGACATCCATCGTCCCTGTCCTGGTTGGCGAAAGGGAGAAGCCAGTCTACGCGAAAGGAGTGGCCAATTTCTTCCTGCCATGTAAGAGTTATGATGGCAACTCCACCGGCCTGGGAGGCGGCAATGACGATCCCAAGTTCAGGGAGGTACTTGACCAAGTTCAATCGATCACAGGAAGAGAATATGGTATCTCCTACCATCGATTCAAGTGGATCCTGACAGAGCGACCGGAATCCATGGTCCAACGGATAAGGATCTAAAGTTATGTTACCTCCAGAGAAGTGGAGAATAGGGAAAAATCGAGGGTTGCACGCTGAGTAACAGGTTAGCATTGTAATCTAATAAACCGAAGTACATCGCTCACTTACGATGGCGTATAAGACCGAGTGAAAGATCGTCGCCAACGACTGGATCATTGCCCCACTGCTCATTTTCTTCTTCAATCAAATTAGAAATACCACGTCCCAGGCGGATAGATCGACGGGGTGGGGAAACCTCATCGTCTTGTGATAATCCAGTGCTGGCAACAATGCTGTCACTAGCGCTGGTAGGAGAAGCAGTTTCTGAAGGCTCTGGAGTTGCATGATCACGCTCTGAGCTCAATGATCGAGGTCGAGATTCAGTATGAAGACCATCGGGAAGAAAAACATCGTCTGGCAGAAATAGCCTCGAAATTGTTGCACGTTCTTCAAGCACGACTTTCTTAGAAGCGGCGAACGACCTCGACGCAATATAATCAGCCGCATCTGACACTTCAAAAACCATCCGACCATTCATCTTTCTTAGGTATGGTTCGCATCCACAGGCATCAAACTTGTATTGGTGCTGCTGAACTCGGTGAGGATGTAAAGGAAAGACAAACCAGCCCCTTTGTTCTTGATCACCCCCTGGACAATCATAACTGGATGTATTGACAGGAGACAGGTTGTCCCAGACTCTCCATACAAAAACTCGGTTGAGGATATCGGTGCTGACCATCCACAGACCGTTGGGGTCCAATTCAAAGTTGGCAAACGACACGCATGGGATGTTGTCAAAATGACCCTTATAGCTGAGCCGCAGGTTGCGTGTCCGATGATGGGGCATGTCCTTTTTCAGCTCCTCCATCGACGGTGCACTGTCTATTGATACCCATGTGCTTTCCAATACATCAGAGCCTCCAACGTTTGAAGTCTCAGAGGAACTAGGACTGTTATCGTCGCTCTCAGACATATCATCCACCAACGCGAAAGCAAAGACTGTGATGACGCCTGTGTTCGCGCTCACGGCAATCAACCGAGCAAATTTGTGGGTGGCTAAGCCCCAGGCACTTAACTGAACATGCTCAGCGAAGAAAGGCTTTACTTCATGCGCATCAAATGGTCGACTGCCTCCATATTCGGCGCTCCTATTGATTGCTGAGAAAATAGCCTCGACATTGTAGCCAGTAACGTTTCCAGAGTCTGTTGCCAACAGCAAAACCTCATCAACTCCCAGATCATCCACAATGATATGATTGATTGTATGAGGCCTAGAACGGTCGATGTATCCAGGCGAATTGGGTTCTTTCATCACCGGGTGAATGATCATCTCGGGTTGGGAGCCAAGGAGCTGGCGAGGTCCACTGGGAACCCATACGTAAATGTCTTCGAGTTGAGCTGTAAAAAGCAAATTTCGACGCTGTGAGAGGGCCGCCTTTCAAAACCAAAGTCAGAATCGAGGAAAAATTATACAGTTGAAACAGCAACTGAGTCAGTAGGTACTCACCAGGTTACACCTCCAAGTAGATACAGTTGGCCTAGAAACATCTCTATAGCTCAATGATAATCAGCCACGGTGAATTTAGGCAGTACAAGTATAAACACTCACCTAGGAAACTAGCACAAGTCAGTTCATAGTTCTCACGTGAGGTAACTTCAAAGACAAACATACGCGTTCCTCGTCTGTTTCAACATTCAAGATCTGTACCTGAGGCCGATATCGCGGAAATTCCCTCTCTGTATCCGTAGAGCACGCGTCCTCAGAAGGAGAAGACATTGCTGTAGACTAAGGGTGCTTGTCTCCAATGGCGGAGCGCAGAGAACAATATTTCCTTGGGTCTGAGCAGAGAGAGTCGTGAATAGTAAAAGAAGAAGCTTGTTCTGTCATTTCCAAGGGTGGAAAGGCCAAGCCACAAGAGACAGAAGGGTGAGAACTTCGTAAACAGATCATGATCAAGCTGGTCGAAAACATCTCCATGGCTGCGGGGAGGTGCAATCATCCGATGATGGAATGACTGACCGCCCGCGCACGGACCAACTCTTGAGTACGTACAGACCTACAGCTTCGAGGGCTTTGGCTTTCTCCTTCCTACCACATAGACCCCTTCAACACAGTCATATTACACGATGGATTTGGTTGCTGGTGTACGCAAAGAAGGCAGCCGGTAAGTTGATTCGCTGGTTATCATTTTTAGATATGTTCAAGTTCGCTAATTTTTGCATTAGCGGCGGCCGCAATGAGTTCAAATGGTCCGACGTCCAGAGTTCCGTGCACCGCGAGAACTATCTAGGCCACTCAGTAATGGCGCCAGTTGGGAGATGGCAGAAAAATCGTGATCTCGCCTGGTATGCCAAGGGAGACGAAGACGAGGAAGAACGACTCCGGAAAGAGCGAGAGGAACTTCAACGTGTCAAGGAGGCAGAGGAGGAAGCAATGGCCGTCGCTCTGGGCCTCCCGGTGCCCCCGAAAGCATCTGAAAACGCCAACATGGTTCCTTTAGGAGGACCCATCAGTACCGACATAGTATCAAAAGAAGAAGAGATGCCAGATGCTGCAACAAGGGAAAAAGACCACCGCTCTAGTCACCGACACAGACGCGAGCGAACCCGAAGCCCGCGACGGGAAAGACGACATGATCGGGGCGACGATTCTACACGTGACAAGGACCGGAGGCATCGCAGACATCATGACGATCGAGAGCGCCATCATCGCACCCATCGTCACAGATCACGATCTCGCGGTCGAGACCACTACAGACGGCGCTCAGTGTCCCGTTCTAGGAGTCGACCCAGCCGAAAAGACGAGGAACACCAGAAACGACGACGGATGGAGCGCAGCTACTCACCAGCTGAGCGCCGGCGACACCCTGAACGCAGACGAGACCGAGATGACCATGATCGCCGCCATTGAGCTACAGACCAGGGAAATAAATTGTTACATTAGCTTGGCGTTGGAGGAATCGATTCAAATGTTGGATAATTGATTGAGTACAACTATCAATATGACCACTATCTAATCTACGTGACGAACCTTTTCACATTGAGGTTCAATAGCTTACAACTCGTCATGGGTGGTCTTTTCAACTCCGACCAAATCAGGCATGGACATCATGTTCACCACCATACTGGTCCAGCCGGTAAAGTGCTGTGTCCGCTGGCCATTGCCCGAGTCAGGGTTGTACTGTTCCCAAGCGAACCCAGTCTTCTTCCACTCGCGGAAGACGTTCTCGACCAAATTCTTCCGCAAGTCGGAGTACATCTCCCGCGCCTGTTCCTGGTGAGGACCGGAAACCGTTGCAGTGTCCTGTGAGGGTTCTGTTAGATTCTGCTGGCAAATACATCAAAAGATGGAAGCACTTACATAGAGATTCTTCAACACCAAGTAGTTGATGTTAATCCAGATAGGGCTTCTCCAATAGTTCTCATCGGTCTCGTAGAACTTATCCTTCTTGCTCAAACTGCGGATACCATAGTCACTCCACAGCTCCTCGGGGTCACTGATCAAGTCCAACACAGCCTTGAGACGCGGGCTATCAGGACCCAGCATACCAGTCAGGAAGGGGAAGATGGAGATGTAACCCTTGTGGCAGACGTGGACACTCTCTTCGTATTCATCGATAGTCGCATCACAGAATGTCTGCTCCTTCTCGTCCCAATGCAAGTCATCAATGTTGCGAGTGATAGCGGTCTCGTAGTAGGCGAATTCCTCGGCATCTTCTTCCTCGCCGAGGCTCTCAGCAATGCGACGCATAGCGCGAGTCATCATTCCCATCCAACTGATCAGATCAACGTGCAGCTCACCGGGGTGCGGCGGCTGAGCTCTGGGGTAATCGTCGATGCCAGAAGTGAGGATGTGCTGCACGGAACGTCCGCGCCAACGGTAGCCTTCCTTGGTCGAGAACGCTTCACGGTCATACGACTTGATATCGCCGCGCTGAGTGTTTCTGTACCAGTTGTAGTGCTTCTTCAGGAGCGGGTAGAATGAGCGAAGGTATGCTTCAGACAGTTCCGGGTGTCGGACAGTGGCAGAGCGCAGGCTCGCGGTCGCATCTTGGTTGTCAAGGGATTCGAACTCGTTGCTCTTGTTGTGGCTTGTCTTGACTTTGTCCATGAATGCTTCTAGGGCCATGAATAGAGTAGGCGGGTTTGCGTAATGGGGATATTGGATGGTAAACTCCGGGGGAACCTTGCTGCGTGCCTCTTGACCGAGAATTTGTTCACGGGCAATCCATCCATCCTCGTCCATCAAGTGGAACCAACTCTTGATAATCTCGAGCCTGTAAAAGTCAGTATATCAGCTAAAACTAGTAAATGAAACGAAATTAGGTGTAAACATACGCAAGATCAGTATCGTATTCAATCACGGGCATCAAGTGGAAACCTTCATCCCAAAGGAACCCTCTAGGGAAGAATGGCCGGGAGGGAACGCAAGTGAAAAGCTCCTTCGGGCCTTCAATAACAGGCTGCACGGCAGCCCTGGCCTCGGCGGTCTCTTCCCAGAAGCCTTCATTCTCCTCTTCGTACGCAGGGTTTGCAGACCGGTCCACGACATCATCGCCGTGAAAGAATCCAATGCCACCGACAAGGTTAGACAACATAGCCTTGGAGAAGCTCGAGTACTTCGGCGAGTCAAATGGCGCCTGTGGCTGGAGAAGCTGTTCAAAAGTCTCAGAGAATGAAGCCGAAGCATCATCAATCTCCTTAGTGAGGATTTCCGAAGTCAATGGTTCGGGAGCGGAGCCAGAGGAGAACAGGACATCAAACTCGAATGCACTTGTGAAAACCTTCTGGACAAGATGCGCATTGCCCTGACCAGGCTTATGCTTGATAGTAAACAGCTGGGCCGGGGGCGGAATGTTCTCTTTTCCATACTCTTCAAGGGCTTCATCAACCTCAGCCTTCAATTGAGTGAAGAAGATTCCCTTTGCTTGCCAAAGCTGCTCCTCTGGGAAGGCCACACTAGCTACAATGCTGCGATCCAATGGCTTGTCTGTGGAGCTAGGATGATTGTAGTGGGGGTACGAATTGGTTTCCGGTCCAGTGGTGACATCGATAGCGAAATCGCCAAGTTCAGTAGAGTATCCTTCGAGCTTGACATTGCCTTCCACGCCAGTGGACTCAGAGGATGAAGAATCGGCTCCCAAGTGACCGAATCCCTCAAGCGTGGAATAAAAGATCATCGAGATGGGCTGATCGGGGTCTGCGCCCTCTGTGGGCGTGCCTTTGACTCGGAATCCCCAGCTACCTCCGTGCTGGCCACCGGGAACTTTGATGAAATCGATTGTCAAGTCCAAGCTATTCCCAGCGTCGTGAATGGTTTCCCGTCCACCCTTGCGGATATCGTACTCGTCCCAGCCATACCCAGCCATTCCTTCATTTTGTTCGCATGTGTGTCTAAAGTCTAAGGTGGATGTTAGCTTCCAAGTTCACCGATGGAGCCGAGATACCAAAAATCACATACTTTGTTGAGCACCGGCATAATCGTCAACCTTTCCCCAAATCAATCCTGCCGTAAGACTCTTTGGAATGCGAGGACGCACTCCAAAGTAGAGATTCGACTTGTAGGGACCCCATAGCAGGGACTCGTTGCTGGCGCGTCCGGCCTCTCGAATCAAGACGGACACATCATTGGGATCTTCGCTTGCAACAATTCCAGTTGCACAAAGCAGTGAAGTCAATAACGCTGAAATTCTGAGGTGACGCATTATGTAGCCTCAGTCAATTGACTGCTGTCCTCTCCGCGGCATTAAGCTATAGGTGTATGTACGTACTCCCCGCTTACCGCCTACTAAATATAGACTAGTTCCACATGCGTACCGGATAATGCCCACGGACGTCACCCGCTTTTCCTTTTCCGCTTTAGTGCTCCCCTCGTTTACACGCTTGTTCACGAGTATACTACCTAGGTATGTCTCAGGAAAAATGCATTCAAAATCATAGAAATACGTGCCATATTTCATATTATAGACATTGTGGTATCAAGTATGTATTCACATGAACTCGCGAGGATCCAACGATCCAATCTTCGCGCTCTTCGCCTTGCCATCAAATACAAACTCACTCATGAGCTTCCCTGTACCTGGCGCATTTTGGATACCCCAGCAGGTATGGCCAGCTGCAATATACAGTCCCTTCACATCAGTCAGGCCAACTAGCGGCCCGGCACCAGAATCACAGTTTGGAAGATAGCAAGCTTGGCGAGTGCGAACCTCCCCGTCGCGCAGCTCGTCAGAAATACTACCCACATGGTCTATGATTTCCTGGCAGCGTCCCTGGTCAACCTCGACATCTGCAGTGGTCTTTGGTAGTGGAACTGTTCTATCTCCATCGCCACATGCATAGACAGTGGCATCAGGACGTGCGTAGATTTCTGGGGCAGCCACAGTTGGGCGTGACTTCTTTTCGGGGTTGAAGTCGGCCGGGATTTCGATGTTTGTAAATAGGCAGTATGCACTGACTGGTTTCTTGGGCTGGATCACCACGCTGTGGGCCCGCATGGCTGAAATCGGGACCTCCGGGAGGATAGTGTTCGTCCAGGGACCAGCAGCAACGAGCACATCAGTAGCGTCGATGGTTTGTGTTTCACCGGATGTTTTATCGGTATAAGTAACTGACTCGACAGAGGTCTTTGACCGAGCGATATCTGTAACCTGCCCGAGAATGATATTCGCGCCCTTCTCCTGCGCGAGCTTTGCAATGGATGTAGTAAAAAGGTATGGATGCACTTGAGCGGTTTCGCCTGGCCCACTCATACTTTCATATGCCCGAAGAAGCTCTGGCTCAATCCAATCCAAGTCGTGGGGTATTTTGGCAGACCTCAGCTTAGACATAGCCGCTGTGCTGCGTTTCTGGAGGGATTCTGTATTTCCACCTCCGGCTTTCCCTGCAGTGTTCTCACCAAGAGCACGGCCTTTCACGACGAGTTGGCCACAATTGACCTCTCTGTATCCCCATCGGTTGATACCATCGTGCTCTTTTGCAAGTTCGGCATGCAGCTTATAGCTGAGACCAACGAGGTTGCTCGGGAAAGCCCATTGCGCCAGCATGCCACCCGCTTTTCCCGATGCCCCGCCTGCAATTTCAGAGGCCTCAATGAGTGTGATTTTGTGGCGGGCAGGGTCGTAGGATGGGTGCCTGGTGAGGTAGTATGCAGAGCAACATCCAATGATGCCACCACCTGTGAGTATTTTGGTCAGCGAGTTGCGAATATTGCGCGCGGGGTACGAAAGTCGCAAACACTCTACTCTTACCAACAATAACAATCTCACGCCGGTCTGCTGCTGCTGACATCTTAAATTTTGGCGTTATCTTGGGCACTAATGATCGGAACGAAGCCACTGTGTAGAAAGTTGTAACAGACAAGTTTGGACCGCAGGTGTGCTGAGATACAGAGATGCCTACGTCACTGGAGATCTAGGTATGTCCAGTCATATGTCGCATCCGCAATCAAGTTCACCATGACCGGTTTTTTCTATAGGGTTAATTAACTATGAATAATTCAGATATTTTTTTTGGTTCAGTAATATTTGAACTAATGGGTAGTAAATCCACAATGGCTTGGGCCATTGAATGGGAAGGTGAAATATCAAGCCAACAAAACAATACTCCGCAAATGCATGTCGTGTCAAAGGATGGCAGAAAAATGTCCAGTGTTTTTGAATACAAAGAAAGTAGGAGACCGTTGGAATAGGAAAGATGTGAGGATTCATCGCGAGGGGCTGAGAGGCCGGTTGAAACCGCCCTGGCGGTTCATGTACTGTCGGTACTCGATCTTCTTCTCCTTCCGCACACCATAGATGTCGTTTCCGGGGATTTTGGTGTTCTTTGTAGTCCGGAACCTGCTGAAACCCATGGTCTTTCGCATTTGTGCTTCCATTTCGTCCTCGTCCGCATCTTCCTTGAAGTCTACGTCCATCTCATCCTCGTCGCGACCCGGTCCTCGTTGTGCGCCAGTTGCCTTCCGCCCATCATCTCGCGATCGAGGATCTTTGCGGTCACCCTTGGGGCCTCGAGGGGGTGATCGGGCCTTGGTGCCATTGCGATGCGGAGATCGGGTGCGCGAACGTTCGCGGAACTTAACGTTTTTGGGTGCATTACCTGATATTCAAATGTTAGCAACGCACAAATGCTCCAATGAGTTAAATATTTCACCAACCTCGTCTATCCTGGTTGCGCTCCCGACTGGTGCTCCTCTTTCGGTCTTGGGCCCCGCGCCCATCTCTGTCTCCGTCTCGTCGATCTCGGTCGCGGCGATCTCGAGACCAGCTCCGTTCTCGCCTTCCATCCTTGCGTTCTCGCGAGCGAGAGCGATACCGGCCGTCGCGTCGGTCATCTCGTGGAGCTGGTGAACGTCTGCGGTCACGGTCTGACTCTTGATCTGGCGCACGAGCCCGTTTATCATTTGAATCCCACATGGTAGAGCTGTCGACTCGGCGAGGACGCTTTGCGGGTGGCTCTGCCATTGTGAAAAAGGTCTAGTCTGGTTTGGGCGTTGCCCCGTACGGCGTGGGTGTTTGTTGCGGCTGGGGGCAGATGGGGATAGCCTTGCTCAAATTTCAAGAGCTTGGGCAATGACAATAGGATTAAAGAGTAAAAAAGCCAATACTCATAGGGATAGAAACGTAGAGGGTATCAAGTTGTCGCAATGGGTGTTGGCCTGAATATCTGAGGACCAAAGAGAAGTTTATTCCGGCTGCGGGAAGGAACCAGTTGCGCACTTTGTGACATGGCAGGTGACCGATCTATAACCCTACAAACAAGGACTCGTCCAATTTGGACTCATTTTCAATAACTGTTTCAATAAGTGTGAGTAAAAGCTTCATGGAATATCTGTAGCAAATATTACAGTTTTGAATAAATGAAAGGAAAATTAGTCAAAATTTATCAACAAATGTAGTGATATATTCCTGCTCTTGGAAGGGATTTTCAAATAGAATACCACCTACCTACTCTAGATAATTTACATTCTAGATTTTATTCCCAAGTCTGCTAGCTAGAATGGTCATCATCATATATACAGAATGCCTGCATCTCTCCCTATCAACAAGCACTATCCTCGGCATCGAGAAAGCATTGCAAAGCATTATATACGCATAACAGAACAAAACGTTAGCTTGCATATTCAAGTTGTCGATGAGTAAAGGTATACGGGCGACTAAGTATGCCACCGGTTCATAGTTAACTCTCTCATTGGATATTACCTCACCCTTCATTCATCGCCGGAGGCATATACAAGACAAGAATTACGATCAGCCGCTTATACGGCCTTTTTATATTCATTTTAGATGTCTTTTGAGATGTCTTTTGAGCTATATTTTAAATGTCTTTTAGGGTATCTTCTAAGCTATCTTTTTAAATACTTTTCAGATGTCTTTTTAGATATATACGAGGGCGGTAAAAAAGTAGATTCCACATAAGAGACTTTCCTAGACTTTTCTTATAACCTTTGACTATATAATTAATCAACTTTATAATAGTACGA
>MUGJ01000389.1:104508-126002 GCA_008931945.1 Penicillium sp. BW_162_3FA
GAGAGTTATGAACCAGTGGCATAATTAGTCGCCCGTAAGGGTACGTGGGCTGGGGATACAGTTGGCTTCTGAATAGACATATCAGTTCAGGCTTCTGAGAGCTGAAGGTGCATACTACGGCCCACAATCTCATAATTGACTTTCAAAGGCGAGATGTGGTCTCCATGTATATTGTTTCTCTATCAATTCACATTATTCTCGCCCGAACAGGGCCTTCGGAGCAAGGAGAGAGCCATCAATGGGTAGCAGACAACGAATTTGGAAAACAAGAAGATTGTCCGACTCAAGCCTCTCCAATATTGTTCATCTCCTTTTCCAGAGTGTTCAACAATACCTCAGCCTGGTCATTTGATATCAAATCCGGTGTATACTCAACTTTCCACAACAGCGCATCGTCTCGCTCGCTAGAGCTCACCTCCAAATAGATAGCACCAACGCCAGGTAGACCTCTCCAGTCAAACTGATCAACAGAGGTTTTCCCAACCGGTGGTTCTTCAAACTCAGAATTAATTGGAGAGTCGACGGGTAAGGAGGCAAAAATGGAATCGTTGTCTTGTTGAGCAGCAGAACCATTGAGTTGACCCCAAACAATGTTGACAATGACGTTGAATTGTAACTCATTCCCGAATGCTTTCATTTTCTCAAAGAGAGTCCGAAGATCGGTCTGATCATGGAGATTCCGCTGAACCAAGTCATGCTGCATGGCGACCAGAGCTTGGGAAGTTTGGGAAGTTAGAGCATCTGGGACTACCAGTGGTAGCATGTTAACGGTAGGTCCTGCCATGTCTTGGATTTGCAGATACTCGCTTGAGCGCCCAGATTGGAAAAGGCCAAATGTTGGATGAGCAACACCCGCAGTACGCGCAAGGCTGCGACCCACTGCTAGAAGCATCAAAGACGGCGCAGAAACTTCAAGTCTCCGGCATTGAACTTGTATTTCGCCGAGCTTGCGAGAGAATATGCGCTCAGAGGATCGAACGTGGAGAGTGCCCTCATGACTAGCAAGACCTGGTCCGAGGATGGTCCGTTCGCCCATTCCGAGTGCCGCTTCCCAGTAGCTCTGTGCGGACTCGGAGTTCGCTGTTTGAAGAGTGCTGGTTACGAAAGAAGAAAACTCGCACGGAGGTGCTAGGTTCTCTCCCTGGTACATTGCTTCTAGTTCCTTGACAAGGATTGTAATCGCCCAAGCGTCATACAAAGCATGATGCAAGGTAAATACCAGAGCGTCCGAGTCGGGGTGCTGGATTAGATGTAACCGAGCAGGAGGTGTGAAGAGATCTGAAGGGTTACGAGCAAGGCGATGAACCAAGTCTTGAACCAACGCATTCAGGTCTCCAGTGGATTGCTCATTGTACACCTGAACTGCTCCATTGGCTTTGCTCGCTTTCTGCACAACCTGCAATATTTCGCTTGAAGACACGGCTGCGAATGATGTGCGAAGGATTGCGTGTCTCCTCTGTAGCTGTAGCCAGGCGCCTTGAACTTGTTCCGGGTCAAGCTTAATGCGACTGTTGAACGCAAATGTGAATTCCCACAGTTGTCGCTTGCTTTGGAGCCAGGCAGATATGTAGAATAGCTGGCCGCTAAGGCAAGGCATGACTGCTTCAACGCTATCTTCAGGTAGACCCAGTACATGCAATGCTTTGATTTTTTGATCTGAATCGACAACGAAACTATCGGATTTCACGACTTTTGCTGAGCCAGGAGGTTGAGTGTGCTTATTGGCAACGAGCATCGCGATTCCCCGAATTGTCCGCCCTTGGAGAATGTCGCTCACTGAGACGATCAGCCCAGCCTCGCGACAACGAGCACTAATATCTAGCGCCAAGATGGAATCGATTCCGAGCGCGAAGATACTGTTTCCCTCCTGAATCGTGCCCATCGATATTTGGGTAACATCTGAAAGGACTTTCCTAAGTGTCTGCACATTTTGGTCTAGGACAAGTGTGTCTACAGGCTGCTCACCATCTTGATGCGGACCCGGGGCGACCAAGGGCAAATCACTGAGTCCAGAAGGGAAGTTGAGAACTGGCTCATTTTCAGATGAAACGAGATTCTCAATACCCCTGGCAAGATTCTGTATCCAAATGTGCAGCTCGTCATTGGTCAGGAAATCGCGACTGGTTGCTCGGATCACAAGAGATTCCTCAGTCTGGTCAAATTCCACATTCAGGCGGTGGTGGGGAACATCCGGCTTGCGAGTAAACGTGTAGGGTTGGAAAAATGAATCTTCCTTTGGATCTTTTGATTTGTTGAAAGTGAAAATGGCATCGAATAATGATGAGTTGTCTCCGTCAGTTGCCAGACGCCATATCTTTTGAACGAGACTCAACGGTGCATGGTGGTGAGGTTGAGAATCGATACAAAACATTTGGATATCTCGCAAGGCCGATCGGGTGCTTTGGGAAGTAGAATCAAGCTTCAAGCGGAGGGGCACGGTATTGAACAGTGGGCCAATAACCGAAGCTGTAGGATCAACATCAAATCCTCGTCCTGATACTACATGGCCAAACACCACGTCTCGCTGACCAAGACGCAATGCCAATGACCTTCCAAAAGCAAGCAGTGCGACTGTCTGCAAGGTAACATCAAGTGAGCCGCATTGACGTTGCAATGTGGCTACTGAGCTCTCAAGCTTGGTCTCTGCCCACTGGACACTGGTCGTCGGGGTAGAGGCCGGAGAAGACAACAGTTGGGGGTATTGGTATCCCGCTACTGCATCGGTCCAAAAATGGACGGATGATTCTTGCGTGGATGCAATCTGGCGTGCTACAGGTGCGAACAAGCCAACACGGCTTTGATGACCATGGTAATGTTGCTCCACACAAGTAAAGAGCATGGGAAGAGAAAAGCCATCATAAAGACAGTGGTGCATAGTAACGACCATAAGTCGCTGGGAAGGTCCAGTGAGAAAAGTGATTTTCCATGGGGGTCTGTTAAAGCTTTTGATGTTCGGGTAAGCGGTTCGCTGGGATATTTGCTGCTCAACAGCCTCAGGAAGTGATACAACATCTTCATAATGTGACCACTGTATGACAGCAGATTGATGGACTGCAGCATGAAATTCACGACTTGCCCGGGGCCGGTGAAATGAGGTACGAAGGATATCGACCTGTTCTACTACATTTTGCCAGGAATTGATCAATTGATCGATGTCGATTGTGCTCGCAAGCTCAACTGAATGGTGGTGCACATATTCTTTACCCTCGGAACTCAAACATTGGCCAATCATCGCTGTTTGCAAGGGTGTGCATTTATAGGTTTCAACAATTGAGTCGTCCGTGTCGAACAGATCAACACACAAGTCACGATCAATGGTAGTCTCCTTAATGAGCGGTATATTGGAGACGACATTGGTGTTACCCAAGGACTTGTGGAGAGCGCCGATAGATGGATATCTCAGAATATCGCTGGAAGATACTTTCAGTCCATTCTCCTGTAAACGCCGAGCCAGATGAATAGAAATGACAGAGTCAATTCCCAAAGCGAAGAATGACACATTCTTTGATACCTGTAACTCAGGAATACCGGTTGTCTCAGCTACAGCTCGGCGAATAGCGGTCTCACCTTCGGTCCATTGCGTTTCGTCCCATCTGACCTGCTCTTTTCTCTGTTGTTGAGAGATCGTTCCAGAATCAATGATGACATCTCCATCAGAGAGTAAGTCTTCAACAAGACTGGAAATTGCGTTCACCAACGCATGGCCTTGCTCGGTGGAAGAATCATCACTGGCAATTCTCAAGCGCAAAGTCACTGTGTCGTGATCTGACTGCGCTTTAATCTCCAGTGCAAGGGGGTAATCCACTGACATAGAACTGTCCATTTCCAACAACATATTGTCTGCTGGTGACCGAGGACCAGATGCAAGATATGAAAACATCGAGTTGAAAAGTGGACCGGACGCATTAGCGTAGCGCTGAATATCGCGAAGGGGTGTGTGTTGGTATGGTAGGGATCCGATGATGGCCTCAGTGTGCGTTTTTATCTGGTCAAGCACCCTCGATTGACCAGAAGGAAGCTGGAACCGCCCAGGGATTGTTGTGACGAGGGGGATCAGCATTGATTCCACTGATCCTACTGGAATTCCTCTGCCGTTCATTACTCGGCCATAGATGATGTCCCTCTGGTCCAGGTGCTTTGCCAAAGTGATCGCCCACGCCGTTTCCAAAACCATGGACGCGGTAGTGGAATTTTTGAAGGCATATTTGGAGAGTTTGGATAATGAGAAAGCTAACTTCTTCTCGACAATTTCATACGAACCATCGTTTTCTCCATGGCTGGTGATGATACCTGGCAGGCAATCAGAAAGATAGCGAGTCCAGAATTGCTCAGCTTTCTTCGCGTCATTCGTAGCCAAATAGTGGTAAAGTGGAGTGAGATCGACTGGGGTCATGGCTGTTTCCCCAGTGTAGTGCTGGTGAAGCCGGCTGAGGAAGATATCCATACTGGCACCATCAAAGATGGAATGATGGATGGACAGCATTAACCACCCCGATCCTTCCTCATTTGCTGCGCTGGCCGCAAGAAGATGCAATGGAGGCTTGGTCTCAATTTGGTGGACGATGTTTGATGCGATCCCAGTTTGAACGCTATTGAACAGATCCCAAGCGGTGCTTTCATCCGATACAGGGATCTCAGTCCATGGAATGCTAACAGCACGAGGTTTCAAGACAACCTGTACTATCCTGTCATCTGCGACATGGAAGCAGGTGCGCAGAATCTCACTCTCGTGTATTAAGTCTTCAAAAGCCATTCTCAGCGCAGGGAGCGTGACACCCGGCCCCAAACGGCACATGATGTGATTGACATACAAGGGGACCGGGCTACCCACTGAATTGGAGACAATGCTCTCCTGAAGAGGAAGACATGATCGAACCACAGAAATACAGGACCCTGCAAATTGTTTCTGGGACATTCGGAAGGCTTGGTCAAGTTCTTTCATTTCCCGTGAAGCTTCATCTGATTGGTCTGAGAACAATTCTCCTCTAGATCCTTGGCCTGGGGCGCCGTGGGTTCTCGGTAAACGTGCCAGCCGTACAATTGTAGGATTGGAAAGAACATCGCCAGCTGCACAAACATAGCCCGCCCTGCGCATCTTGGCAGCCACACCGAGAGAAGCGAGGCTATCAATCCCAAGCTGAAATATGTTCGTGGCTCTGGTGATACTGCTTGGTTCCACTTCCAGCTGAGAGCAGAGAATATCACGAACCTGCTCTTCATCTGCTGTTAAAGCCGTGGTATCTGGATCCATGGTCGTCTGAGGAAGCTGAGTGGCAGTATCTCCGGACTCCAGGAGCAAATCTGACACAGGGATACTTTCATATAGCGCCACTAGACGACGATTGTCTGCTTTCCCTGAGATTTGGATGGGAATTGAACTAACAGTGAGCAAGACACTGGGTACCATGTACGCGGGTAGTTCAATGCGACAGCGTGCCAAAATATTTGGCACCCATATCTGGTATCTTTCCTTTAGGAAAGTGGGCTGTGTTGCAGTATCTTCTGGCCGGTTACTGGAAGGACTGATAAAAGACACTAACTGAGGGCGTTTCGTAATTGGAGAGGGTGTCACTATTGAGGTGACATTGACTGGAAAGTCTGCACACCGACGGACTGCCACTGAAACCTCTTCGAGCTCAAGACGCTGACCACGTATTTTAGCCTGGCTATCTCGCCGGCCCAGATACTCAACGCAGTTGTTGGCCATCAAGCGCACGATATCTCCAGTGCGGTACATTTGTTGCCCATTTAAATCAGTGAACCCGCCTGCATCGGGTCTGCGATGGTACCCATTGGCGACTAAATCACCCGTCACGCAGAGCTCTCCTGCCTGGCCTCGCTTGACATATTTCGTCGTGTCGGGCTCTAAAACATGGATTGTTATGTTACCGACAGCAGTACCGATATTGCGCACAGTAGACCGAGGCGTGACCGTGTGGCTTGTCATCCCAATTGTCACCTCAGTCGGGCCGTATGCGTTCACGAGTGCAATGGATGGTTTGCCGACGAAGCGCTCAATGATTGTCTCCGAGATCTTCTCCCCTCCGACGCCCAGATATCGGAGATCCGGCAGCTGCTCGGCGCTAAGACCAGCATGCTCGAGGAGTGAAGGAACAAATCCGGCATGACTGATCCTCAGGCGACTGAGAACTAGAAATAAGTTGTCTAGAAGCATGGTCCGAGGACCTGTTACCAGACGAAGGCCATGTCGCCAGCCTAGCACCATCTCACAAATGTGTACATCGAAGGCCCGACTGGCATGCGCAAGATAACTTCCTGTGCCTTTCAATTTTAGGGTGTCTGGTACATCCCGACAGATGTATTCTGATTGCGCTTCAGTAAAGGCGGAGAGATTTCCCCGACTAACAAGCACGCCTTTGGGCGTCCCTGTTGACCCAGAGGTGTAAAGAAGGTAACAGTCATCAGTTGGTTTAGGATCAAATTCCGTGGCTGGTTCGATTACCCAGGTATCTTCAAGAAGCTCGGGGTCTTCGATATCAATCACTAGACAATTGTCAGGAGGGACAATTGTCTTGGCGACGCTCTTGTCCGTGAAAAATGCCATAGCACCGCTGTCTGCGAGAAGGAAGATCTGGCGCGCCTCCGGGAGATCTTCCGCCACAGGCACATAGCAATTTCCACTTTTCCAAATTGCTAGAACAAGTGCGTAGGCCATGAAAGAGCGACTGAGGCAGACTGCGATGGACTGATTGCGCCATCCATGAGCTTTAAGCCATGCGCATAGCTGATTGGAGGTTTGGGATAGTTCATTGTACGTCCATGTTTGAGATAGAGTCTCGTTCTCACTGATATTCTCTATTATTTCGAGGGCACTCCATGTAGGATTGGTGGATGCCCAATGATCGACCCAATGTGTAGGGGATAGGAGGGGGGCTTGTTGGAGTTGGTCACTAGCCAACGGTGAATGGATGGAGAGTAGGTCATTGGGAAATGATTGTGTAAGATCTCCAACTGATTGGGTTTGTTGGGACGACATGACAACAATGAGAGCATTGATCTGCCTTAGCACCAGCTCCAAATGGGGCGCATCCACCAGATCAGCTCTGACATATAGTGTACAGATGGACATGCCCTGCTCTGAACGTTGGAAGTTGAGCTGCATGGGAGCACTGAAGGATGTCATGAGTGTCTCGTGTGATTCCACGTCCGAGCTCTGACAAGTTAGAGCATCAGACTTATACGCAAAGAGCGCATTGTATGGGGTACCGTTTGACGGAACACGCAGAATCTCACGAAGCTCTTCAAGAGGCGGGGTTGGGAACGTGGCTGCTCTTACAGTGAATCCATCGATTCGAGAAAGCAAGCCACTAACAGCATCATCGGTGGAAATCAATATCGGGAGAGGGGTTATAGAGTCGCTATCTCTAGGATTCGAGAATGGCCACTCCCCTAGGATCACCCTGTCTGACTCAATATATTCGGCCAGGATACATGCAAATGCCGCACGAACCACTGAGACAGGTGAGCTCAGATGGAATTCTTGTGCCAGAATCTCCAACCTTTCCCACGACACACCCAGTGCGAGGGTTTGCGTCAGCACTGGAGTGATACCGGTAGAGGCGACCAAACGGTCACAGGATATCGTGGGGAATTTTCTCTCAGTACAACCCACAAACTCCGCCAGCTCCTTTCTCCAAAAGGTAGCACTGGAATCTTCGTTTTTGGTTTGTTCCATATAGAATTCCAACTGATCAATACTTGATATATTCGTTCCCTCCTCCAATTTCCCTCGATAGGTGAGATTGCCACGCAACAATTGCAAATCAATGCACAATAGTACTCGAATCTGTGAGACACGAAGTAAAATGTTAGCTATTAATATTTTATGTAACACTGCTTTGTTCCGACTTACGGAATTTGGCAAATCCACCGCCATGTCTGCTGCCTCTACGAGGCGCATTCCGAATTCCACGTTATCTGTTCCTTCGAGGGCAGCCTCGTGCGCCTCCCATGTGAGAGAGTCATGCTCCGCTGTCTGCTGTGCTATCACAACTGCACATTTCACGGTTGATTCTGCATCTTCCGCCATGATCCAAAACGAGATGTGACTTTGACCACTCACGGACATAATCCAACGGGCGTATCCATGAATCAAGGAACTGAGACCATCTGATTTCCCCATCCCCTGCAAACAACCGACATCGAACTGCGCACTCTGGAGATCCAAAGATTGATTCGTCTCAGTCTGTAATGGGAATGCAGTGGTTGGAATATTTGCTGCTCCCAAGTGAGCTGACGGCTGCAAAGAGCACTTCCATGGCTTGGTTTGAGTTGACATCTTGGATTCGTTGGTGAGGTCGACCTTGGAAACACCGAGTCTCTGTAAGAAGCTGTGAACTTCCTTTAATATCTAAGAGTTACAGCCCAAGAAAAAAAAGGATGTACAATCTTACTACTATGCTTCGGTATAACGGTTAATAATACATGCCGTTTCGTACCGTCACGCTCATGCAACCCTAAATTCTCACCACGCGTACCGCAATACACGACCACACCACTTGTATTTTTCAAAGCTTGGAAACCGGGACCAACGGTCCGGCGCTTGAAACAACTTGTCTCATCAAGTGGACACGCCTGGAGGATCTCGAAACTACATACATACGTATTTCCTTTTTAGTTTGAGACATTCTTGGCAGAGAAGAAGCAAATAGACTTTTTGTCCTTAAGAGAAAAAAAAAATAGAAATTTCTCAGGGGCATCTACGTATCTCATACATTGTACGGAGGTTGAAATATGTAACCTGTTTTCTATGCTGGCTATCACTCACTACATACTTGTTTACTTGCGTATGTAGGTAGTAGTAGGGTATGGCCGGCAATCTGTGCTAGTAAGAACTGAAAAACGATATCTGATCTAGATTTACAGGATCAATATGGAGAATTTTAAACTAACTACCTAGTGTCCTTAATGGATTGGGAACGTGACCTCTCCCCAGCTGTATAAGTACTAGGACTTGGCGCAAATAGTGATAAACCCCAATATCAAGGATTTGTTACACACAGAGTAATAAAACATGGCGATCTTGATTCTATTGACATGATGTAGCCAGCGGTTTACCGTGGAGTTGCACCACAACACACACACACACACACACACACAGCTGAAGCGTAATGGAGTTGCCTGGTTGGGGTTATGTCCTAGGGCTAGCTCAATTCAAGATATAGAGACGTAAACTCATGTAACGGCTTTCACAATACCGAATCATGCCACTATTCCCGTAGAGGATTGATGTCCGTGATTTGGATTTGTGTGGTATCTCTTGGTCACAAATTGCTTTTCACTGTGGACCAATTACTAGTCAGCCTCGCCACAAGCGCTAAAGCTAGCCTAGGAAGGAGTCCTTTTGTACCCTTGCAATAATGAATGCCGAACTCGGTGCTGGAAAAGTGGCGACCACGCCTATAGACAATTATGTGGTTAGGTCATCAAGTAGTTTTTTTGGATATTTATTGCTCCTGTTAGGACCCTTTGAGAACCGTTTCAATCAGGATCTACCAATTTTCCTTCCTCTTCAGACAGATTACTTGGCGGTCTTAGCCTGTTTCTGTCATCATGAGCCAGCCTGCATCTAATCCTTCTAAATTGGGCGCGCATTCACTTCCGGGTCAAACCGGTACGATGTTTGCAACAGAGTCCGGAAAGGATGAGTTATCACTCTCAAACCAGAAAGAACTCGGAGAGAGGCCTGCCGGAATTGTCGAGGAGGGCCCAACTGGTGTTCAGAAAGCCGAAGCGGTAGTGCTTGCATGGAGCAAACACACCGTGTGGGCCATTTACGGTTGGTATGTGGTCACTCTTGAGCTAGCTACTCACTTAACGATATGGTACATTGATCAGGATAATACTAACGTCTAATCATAGGATTTGGGTCTGCTTTTTCATATTGGCGTTCCATTCATCGATCGGCACCAACGTGATTTTCAACGCCTACGCCAATTTTAATACCGCCCCTCAAATTTCGACTGCAGCGATCCTAGCCACTGTCGTAGGTGGTGTGGTGAAGCTTCCTATCGCCAAAATCCTGAACATCTGGGGTCGAGCTGAGGCTCTCACTATCTTTACGGCACTGTTTTTGTTGGGGACAATCATATTGGCGTCATGCAATGGGCCGAATGGATTTGCGGCGGGATACGTTCTGTATTGGGTTGGCTACAACGCAATCTACCTGATCCTTGATGTCTTCATTGCTGATACGTCGGGGTTGAGGAACCGAGCATTTGCGTTTGCATTCTCCAGTACACCCTTCATTTGCACGGCGTTCACGGGTCCCTTGGCTGCCCAGTCCTTTTTAAGCATGACAACGTGGCGCTGGGCATACGGAGCATTTGCAATCATCTTCCCATTTGTCTTTCTGCCCCTCGCTGTGGTGTTCAAGTTCTACGAAATGAAAGCCAAGAAATTGGGTTTGTATCACAAAGAAAAAAGCAACCGTACTTGGTCTCAATCTGTCATCCATTATGTCCACGAGTTTGATGGTGAGTGCCCTCCCCCCTTGTGAAAATAATTTGCACTCAATTATTAACGGTGAATAGTTGTCGGCGCCCTACTGTTAATGGCAACGTTTATTTTGCTACTGCTACCGTTCAGTCTGGCAATCTATGGAAGAGCCGAATACGGATCGGCCACCTTCATTGCTATGCTAGTCATCGGCTTCTGTCTGTTCTTTGTCTTTGTGGCATGGGAGAAGTTCTGCGCTCGCAAGCAATTCATTCAGTATAATTTGCTGAAGCAGCGGACAGTCCTCGGTGCCTGTCTGCTATCGGCTATGCTCAACCTCGGCTACGCTGCTTGGGATCTCTATTTCCTCAATTTTGTCATGGTGGTCTACGACCTCAGTGTGTCGGACGCAGGCTATATGAACCAGATATACAATATTGGATCTTGCTTCATTGCGCCCGTGTTTGGTATTTATATCCGACAAACCAGACATTTCAAAAACGCTTGTCTTTTCTTCGCCCTTCCCTTGATGATTCTTGGCTCAGGGTTGATGATTCACTTCCGCGGTGAAGGTGATGGGATCGGATATGTTGTCATGTGTCAAATCTTCATCGCCTTTGCTGGTGGTATGTTGGTCATCGGACAGGACATGGCGGTGATGAGTTCAGCGGATCATGACGGTGTACCAATGATGCTTTCAATCCTTGGACTTTTCGCCAGTCTGGGTGGAGCTGCTGGAAACACCGTTGCCTCTGCCATCTACGCCAACGTCTTCCCAAGCACTTTATTGGCCAACTTACCTGCTGAGGCACAGGCTAATTGGACGGATATATACCTTGGGGGGTATTTAAAGCAGATGAACTATCCCATGGGATCAGAGATTCGGACCGCCATTAACTTGGCCTGGGGTGATACCCAAAAGTATAGCTGCATCGCAACTACTGCTGTCGTGGCACTAGGATTGCCTTGTATTGCTATCTGGAGAAATGTGAATGTCGACAAGAAGCAGGTCCCTGGCACTGTTCTTTAGATCTAAACAGTCTGCCATCATCGCTGTTGGTATTCAATCGGACAGCACCGTTGTTCCCGGAGACGGGGAACTTTGCCTGAGTTTAGTATATCGTTGTTCGCTTCATTTCAGTCTTAATATTTGAATTTAAACTAAAATAATAATCTTGCCTTGCTTGTCGTTTGTTGTTTCTCGCTTTCTTTATTTTTCTTCGGATTTTAATTGTACTCGGACCGAATGTACTACCAAGTCTCCGTTATAAAGTAGTTAGAAATGTCCCTTTATAGTAACAGGTAAGTAGGTTCATTTATATTGTTTGATTACCTAGGTCAAACTATTTGGTAATGGTCTTATCATGCTTCATTTGTATTAAACGAGACGTGACCCCAAGTTCACAATCCTAGGTCCTCTGGAATTGAGTTAGGAATAACAAGAAAACAAATACATGAAACAACATCTTGAGTGAGCGTAGAGGAGGATCAAAGGAGATCCTCACAAGTGTCACTAAATCTTCTAAGCCTAACATAGAAATTCGAAGCAAGAACTCATTAATTTCAATGGTAGCAAAATCTATCTCTTGTAATACGTCTATTCTGAGATTCAACATAGATCCAACTGGACGTCAAAGACACCCCACATCAAATCCGACATTAGGTGACTAATGACTGATGCAACACGCTCTCCCGATACATCTCACTCCGATCAACAAGCTCCGTGTGGGTGCCGTGGTCAACGCAATGACCATCCTGAATGAGGAAAATTTGATCCGCACGATAGATCGTCTTCAGCCGATGCGCAATAGCGATTATTGTAGTTTTACCCGCGAGGTTAGACAAGGCCTTCTGAATCTTTCGCTCAGATTCACCATCAAGAGCACTGGTAGACTCATCGAGAAGTAGCAGGCCTGGCTTTCTGATCAAGGCCCTTGCGATGGATAGACGCTGGCGTTGACCGCCCGAGAACTGCTTTCCATCATGCGTACAGAATGTGTCATAGCCATCAGGCAAGCTTGTAATTACATCATGGATTTGAGCTTGCTTACAAGCTTCCTCAATGTCTGCTTGTGTGGCCGTATACCCGGGTCTTGCCCCGAGCCCTATGTTAAAGGCCAGGGTTCCCTCGAATAAAACATTCTCTTGTGGAACAAGCGCAATGTCGTCCCTGAATGTCGTTGATAATATACGGTTGATGTTCTGCTCATTGATTGTAACAAACCCGGACGTGGGTTGATAGAACCTTTCCAGCATGTTGAAGATGGTTGATTTTCCTGAGCCACTGGGGCCGACCAGTGCGTAGAACTTTCCTGGTTTAAAATCAATGCTCAATTTATCGAGCACGGGAATATGGGATGATTTGGGGTACGCAAAGCACACTTGGTGCAGCTTTGCACCCACTGGTCTCTGGGAATTTTCAGAAGAAGCTGCATCAGAAGACAAGTTTGCTTCAGGATCTGTATTTGGCATTTCCATCTTCATCATTTGCTGCGTGTAATTGTCACCACTGTGCTCCTCCTCGGCGGAGTTTGTTTTCACAAGGTCAACGACACGTGAAGCAGCCTTTCCAGCCTTCGAAACATCTGGTGCCAAGGCAAGCATCTGACCACACGATTGTGTGCTGAACAGAAGAGCTGGCAAAACAATAAAAAACTGGGTTTGGGAGTATAACCCTGAGGCAATTTGCTTGGATCCCCACCAGTATGCAAGGGCGCTGATGAGATTGCTAACACTGAAGGCCCACGCTAGCCAGAAGTTTCCCCAGGCGATCGCCTTTGTGGTGCTCTTATACGGCTTCTGGATTGATGAAAGGAACTCCCGATAGAGCTGATTCTCGAGTGAGAAACCTGCAACGAAACGCAGATTTCCCAGGGCTTCCACTGTAAGCTCCGTGGCACGAGAGAATGCCTTTTTGTGTCGCTCCGCAAATTGGCCCTGAACACGTAACTTCATGAACCCGGCCACCAAGAGAACAGGGATTGTCGGGACCAGAACAATTGAGATCTTCCATGCCACAATAAATGCAATGATAACTCCCGCAAAAAGATTGACCGCAGTCGCAAGGAGAAGGCCGATTGTGGTTCCGGTAAGGCCACTAATGGCCGATGCATCACCTGTGATATACGCAATGAGGACACCAGGGCTTCGTCCCTCGGCACTATGCCATGTCATGGTTTGGCTAAGGAGCGACCGAAGAGAGTTCATGCGAATTCGGTACAGTGTCTGGTCTGCTGCCCATCCATAGGCACACCCGCCAATGACATTCGCGAATAGTTCGACGATTCCCACGACGAAAAACATAAGACCGAACAGGTTTCCGCTGTGTCGGATGTGTGCGGTACCTTTGCATGGACTGAGCCCTCCAACGGTATTACCAAACAAAATCGCGTTTGAGCTGTAACTAGCTCCGATGATTGTCGACATCACCAAGCCCAAAATGATAAGAAGGATATTGGGACGGATGAAAGCGAAACAAATTTTGGCAGTGAGGAACTTTGACGGTTTAGGTTCTTTCTTCGAAAACGTGGTATCGGACTCTGCTTTCGCCTCAGCGGGCTTTTCCTCTTCAGCCAGATAGACACTCTGCTCTTTGTCCGCTAGAATCGGGTCTTTGTGGTCGGAAGTGAGAGAGCATTTGGCCTCACTCAATGTATCTTCTGAGCTATCCATTCCAGAGTTGGCGAGTCTCTGTTGATTGATCATTGCCGCGTACGCCCCGTCACTCTCCAACAAAATTTGAGGAGAACCGCTTTCCACCAAGCGGCCATTCTGGATGACAATAACTTGGTCCGCATCCCTGACAGCAGCTAGACGATGGGCAATAGATACTATCGTGGTGGTTCCAGACAGCGTGAGCAAGGCAGCCTGAATTAACTGCTCGCTCATTGAATCTAGGGCAGCAGTTGCTTCATCCAAAATAAGCAGTTTGGGTTCACGAACAAGAGCAGTGGCAAGAGCAATGCGCTGCCTTTGGCCCCCACTGAGCTGGCCACCAGAAGTTCCAACTGGACTAGATAGACCAAACGCTAGAGATTCGATAAATGAGAGCGCATTGGCTCTGCTAGCTGCCAGTTTTGCCTGTTTGAAAATTTCAACAATCCTGGGGTCACAATCTCCCAGGGCCTCCTCTTCAGAGCACCCAGCCTGAATTCTGGCCACAAGATCAGCCAAGCTCATATCCAAAATGACTTCAGTCAGATGCTCGTGGTCGGCAGATCCAACCAGTCCGTACGCAATGTTTTCCACAATAGAGCGGTCCAGCAGTTGGGATTCTTGCTGTACAAATCCCATTTGGCTTCGCAAGCTGGCCACATTCAAGTCTTGGAAATCTTGTTCCCCGACGTAGATGTTTCCGTTTGATGGGTCATAGAAACGTTCCAGAAGTGCAACGACGGTAGACTTTCCACCTCCCGATGGACCAACAAACGCGGTGTGTTGCTTTGGGGGGATGGACAAGCTCAGCCCTTGCAAGACGGGGACCTCAGCCCGGGCAGGGTACGCGAAATGAACATCTTTGAAATGGATCTCTTGTTCGCCCAAGTTCACACTTTGCTCCCCAGTAAGTGATGTGCCGTCGATATTGGAGTTCCGGTGAATTACCTCCAATAAGCGCCTCGATGCACTAGTAGCAGCGCTGAAAACGTGCATATAAGGAGAAACTTGGCTGAAGATGAAGGTTGCTATTATTTGTATTAGTCGATGAGCTGTGGCCGTAAGGTAGTTACGCTGATAGAAGTCTTACCATCAATCAGAATAAAGATAACAGTATACACTGCACCAATAGAGACCCCGGAGTTTAACCCGTCGACGGAGTCTGCTATCAAATGGGCTCCTTTCCAGTATGCCAAGGCATTTGACGAGTAGACTATAAAGAAAAGAGTTCCCATTTGTGTGGCATGCACGGCCGCCTTTTTCAAGGCGTCCTTTCGAGACTGAACAAGATGAGAAGAAAAGAGATCTTCTAGACGCTTTTGGGCGTTGAATGCATGTACGATCTTCAAGCGAGAGAGACTGGACGACGCAATTGAAGTGGCGAGGTCGACCTGCTTGCCCACACGGGTACCGTATCGTGAAGCAAGACGGCCTCCGACGAGAGCCATAGCGAAGAAGCATGGGATAACCGCAATCAGGATGCCTGCAATGACAGGCACCTTGATGAAGGCCACAACATACGCCGTGACGAAGTATGATAACGTAGCAATGTAGATGCCAACTTTTTCTGAAGTCCCCGATTGCAATGTCTCAATATCACTGACTAGTCGGGAGATGACCTGACCAGAGGGTAAACTGTCGTGGAATGCTGCTTCCTGACGAATCACGCTGCGGAAGTAGGCTTTGCGATAACGACGGGCTATCCGTTCGCTCACAAGAGCCCAGCATGCTGCATAAATGTATATGCTCGCAAAGTTGAAGATGGTGATGTAAATGAGGTATAAGACTTTCGTTCGAACGGAGGAAGCATCGTAAACCGTCGCAGAACAGGCGACTTCGTTGAGTTCGTTGATAAGTTGACCAAGCACGATACCAAGTAATGGCTCAGGGACGCCTGCGGCAATGGCGAAGAATGTTCCCACAATAATGAGTGCGACATCAACACCGGTGTAGTTCAACGAAAAAAGAAGGCGGATGAATGAAAAGGCTGTTTTCAACTCCTTCAACTTGGAAACGAACCCGGACACAGGCTTCATCTGTTGTAAAAAGAGTCAGTATCAAAATTGGGTTGAAATAATGAGACGGTTCTCTTACAAACCAATGTCCTTGTCGGCTCGCCGTCTTTTTGTCCTGTCCATCGCCATCAACAGTCTCCGACGTCTGCATGACTGTTTCTCGGGACTTCTGTGAGTATAGAAAGGGGGTTCTCCAAAAGGGAAGCAAATGAGGATTTTGCTCAAGGTGCGTATGAGCCTTGCCCTCGAAATCCTCCCGCTACTGAGTCACTAGATCCCACACAGTCACAGTGAAAACTTGAGGAGCTCCAATGTCGCAATGTTGATCTGTATTTTACAGCTGTACATTATCCAAGTGCAAAAATACATACACCCCACAATAAAATACTAGGACCCTTATCAGATTAGACCCACTTTATGTCTCAAGCCACGATGGGGCCATTCCGGAGTGAACCGGTAACTTGTAAAACCTTGAAATATCCATATTCCAAGGCTGAGAACCTTGGAAATTGCTTAGTTTTTGAATACCGAAAAAGCTTCGTGGTTTTTAAATCGCTCCCAATAAATTGATATATAAAATACCAGGAATTTTCTTTATCAGATCCAATCCACTCATACTACCTACCAAGGTAGGTATGTCTCAAGCTAACCACAATGGGGCCATTCTGGAGTGCACCGGCAACTTGTGAAGATGGAATTGCGTAATGTTTGAATACCCAAAAGGCTTCATGGGTTTAAAATCACCACCCAATTGCTTGGTACATAGAATATTATGTACAGTTTGCTCTCCACCGATCCTTCCATTTTAATGAGGTGTGACTTGGACCCTTATCAGATCCGACCCGCTTACTTTATGTCTCAAGCCTGATGGGGTCTTTCCCGCGCGCACCGACCGGTACGTAACTTATGTATAAAGAATGACTGTTTACATAGTTGCTCAATATGAAAAAATGAAAAAGCTTTGAGGTTTAAATCACTCCGAATTTCTTATGAATAGTCATGCAGGTTCAAATTTCGCTACAATATGGCGGTTTTTGCCTTGGGAATCATTGGGCTGTTCATAGGAATTTCTAACTTTAACTCTAAATAGGACATGTGACGCATGGGTGGCATCCTTTTTAAAGCTAGTAATATGGTTTGTGCAAAGCACCGCAATATGTACCTCGGTCCCTTGGGCTTTCTTATGCCGAGCAAAAACGTCCTAGTGGGTGGGACATCTAATTCTTGGCGCACCCTCGCATTACATACTTGGCAATATAGCTAGTCCCCGCGCGGACGGCAAGTACAATCAATCTAGCCTTTTTGGCTTGCAACTAAAGTATTTAGTGCACACGCTCTGAACCCTGCCAAGAAGCGCAAAGTTCCGGTCAGACAGATCAAAAGAACCGGGTATATTCCGAATACCCTGGGCGTGCTAAGATCCACGGAGGAAAATTCCCATCCATATATATAGTGTGTGTGGTATAGCCTTGCTTCATGTGGGCTCGTACCCATTTTTTACTAATTGAGTAATCGGCGTGTTGCGGAGAAAGAATCAGGTGATAAATAATGTTCAAAGACCGTGAGCGCAACTCCTAAACCGGAGATTCCGCTGAAAATCGCGCATTGTGTTAAAGCACAGCACTCGATGCCATTTTTATCGAAACTAGAGCTCAAATATCAAATGCGGAAACTCCACAAAAGTCTGATCAGATAAAAAACAGGGTTCCGGGCCGGGAATGGTCCCTGGTAACGTAACCGCTTTATCAGATTGTATTGTATATGAAAGTTTCGGAGGCTGTTTTTTTGCAAATCATCAACTTCCTGTAATATTGATGTTTCATTGAAGACCGTTAGTATCCACCAATTACTACATGCAATTACACCCTGATCCACCACCTATGTATATTCAGCGTCTAAACTCTCAGGGTAATACTAGTAATCTTCACAGGAAACCTATTGCTAATATATCTTGCGCTGATGTAGGGAATCATGTTACAAGGCTTATATTATCATAAGGCGTGTACCGCCATGAATCCTTTTCTTGAATGAAATAGACCTACAACACTTCGATGATATCTTTCTTCTCGTATCGCAAAGTAACCTCTACTTAATTCTCAGGTGGACCGGAGTGTGTCTCGCTTACGCCAAGAGTTAGCTTCAGTAACCCGTGCGAAAATGAAACATAATAATGGAGCCCTGAAGACACAATTGACGCCCATCTATACCTAAAAGAGGATGGACACAGTGCGTGCTGTAAATCAAGTTAAATTGATAAGAAGCTTGTGCTAAATGACAAGAGAGGCCAATAGTAAGACATGGCCAATTGTTTTATATTGGACACATCACAGCTTTGTGTTAGTCTAAAAGGTCAAAAAACTGGGAAATGAGCCTAACGGGGACGTTCTTTCAAAAATAGTAGTAAGACTCGGTATTTACCCCAAAGTTAATGTCCTTGATTTGCATATTTTAAGCCTAAAAGGCAAAAGGCAGAGATATAGGAAGAGAGTTGTTTTGGAAGAGATAATCAGCCAGAAAAGCTAACTACGTATGTAGCTATCAACTTTCCCGAGCTACTGATCTCACGCCTCAGGCACCTGTCTCAGGCATTCGGGTATTTTCAGGGCCCAGACCGTGAAGCACAAGCCATGTTGGATTCTGGGGCCCGAGAATGGACATCTCTCATGCCTCGGCTTAGCGACTCGAGTATACCCACACAGTATGGGTGGTCTGCCCCAGTACAATAACAATGACGAGTGATCCTTTTGTGTCGTCTAGCCGGAGACGTCAAAACCCAGGGACTGCGCATGAACCTGGGAGAGGTGACAACGTCATGTCACAAATCCAGTCGCTCAGAAGTGACCTTATCTGAACACGATGGCCACAAGGTTGTTGCTTTGGTCGGAACAACTGATTATATTACCAGGAAGGCCAACTGACCGAAAAGATAGATGATCAGTTTTTTTTGAATTCCTGCCCAAATATGTCTCCAACCGCGTTTGTGTCAATGATGTCCATGCCACTCACGGTGTCATATAAAATTCATCAACAGCGGTTGCTCGGCCGGTTACCAGGTACGAGCCAAAAGGACCTTCCAGCATACCACAAAGGGGGCTCTTCAGTCAATGCCTGCTGTGAAATCCCAATCACCAGATCATTGGCGGCTGAAATCAGCAACACTATTGCAGATGGGTTCGAGAGCAAGGGGAAAGACTTTGCAGGATCTCACTAGGGAGAACACTTTCCGCTTGTCAGGGTCGGCACCAATTCCACGCAGCTAGTATCATTGTCGAACTTGATCCGGAAGAAATATCGGAATAACTCAATCAAGATCGAAGAATGTAAAAAAATGCATTGACGGGTTGTTTGCAAAAGTATTGATAGGCGCCGTATATTTGCCCGGTCTCAGGGAAAGTAACTGGAGTATTGGAGAAATGCCTCATCAATCTCCGGTGTTTTCTCACCGATGCGGCTCATCTCCGCATAGTTGAAGTTACCATTCATCCAATTTTCAGAGTCGGAAACCAATTCAGCGGATGGCTGTTCAATTGAGCAGTCATTCCCGACAACGGCGGATATTGATGACTCCTCACTGATAGAGCGCGGAGCAAGGGCGCCGGGCTGGAGTTTCAGATGAACCGTGATAGTGTCCACCATGGATGGCAGAGTTTGCCCTATTTTGGTAAGTAGCAGTGGAAGAAACCTTCGACGTCCTCCTGGAAGATCGTGAATGAGAGTAAAGAAATGTTTGAGATAATCCTGCGGGCCAAGTTTGAATCCCGAAGAACGGAGCCCAGCCGCTGAGAGGCATGCCATAACATCAATCAAGGTGCACGCGACCTCAAATATTTTTTCAATCTACAATCCGTTAGGATAGGCTTGGTATTTTGATAGGGTGGGTCATACAAGACCAATTCCATGGGTTTCCATACTCTGCCTGGATAATTTCCATGTTGCGAAGCAGAGATCTTGAGCAATTAGGAGGGGGTATCGAAAATCCATGCATTCATGAGTAGGATTTGTCGAAAGAAACCCAGCAGTTGTAGAAAGCTGCCATATCATGATACGCAGCCACTGCTGGGACACACGCAAGTCCGCCATGAGTATATCGGGCAGATCGAGGTCCGCCGGGACTGCGCTTTGGATCTGCTCCTCAAGACGAACTAGCGACTCAATGGAGCATGTGGCATTCGTTCCATTCCACTGACCCAGAAAACCTTCATCAAATGGACGGTAGAGGTTTACCAGACACCGAAACCCAATGGCTGACGCATTTGCAAGTGGATCATCTTCCAGTTGCGTTGGAAGTGCATCGTCTTCTAATTGAGGGCTTTCGGGAGTGACCTGGAGCGTAATTGGTCTATGTCGGCGGATCGCATGGGCTCTGTCCCTGTATTAGCAAATAACTACTTAATTGGTGACGAAAATACCTCTCGGACACCACTAAGAGCCAGAACAATTTCCCTGCCAAGGAAGGGTCATCGTCATCCACCTGCGCCGATGCTGCTTGACTTTCCAGCGCGCTGGCCGTATAAAGCGTTGTGGATTCGCGGAGAAAGTAATACGCATGTCGTTGATTTCCTAGTCCAATATGACATCCATACAGAAGAAAAGCGATGATAATGTTTTGCCGTACAGGATCGGTGAATGGATCGATATGCTTTCGAGCTTCGGTGGCTTCCTCAATAAGGGAATTTCGGTAGTCTTCAGTACAAAAGTCTCGGGAAAATTCCGAGGATGCGTGCTCCACGGCAAATCCGGTTTGAGTAACCACAAAAGCGCAGAAAGCAGCGACGAAACAATAAGCATGGAGGGATGTATCGGCAAGGTCCACCTGTTTTCGAAAGCTACCGGGTTGCAAAACGGGCACCGTTCCTCTCATTCGCGAGAAAAAATAGATTGAGCAGGCGTCGACAAGATCCCGGCTCAAAAGGCCTGGGGTTTTCGAGAACTGACATCTTCCCGAGGCTTGTAATGACTGGGGCGTTGGTATGTTATCTCCAAGCCTGAGAGCTGCTGATGGCGGAGAAATATTCGCATCCCGCACTAGCGCCTGTTCAATTTCGTTTGCTCTGAGCTCATTAAGGATGTTGGCTGTTTGGCCCTGTCGCCCCTTTTTCTGTCGCTGCGAAGACGTCCGACAGACTAGGCCGGCAGCCCGACACTGCTCACAAGGTTTTGGGAAAATGCATTTGACCTTACGTCGGCGACATGCATCACATGCTTGTTTCACAGGTGGGTCTGGCATCTGGAACGTCAGGTCTAAATATACCGAGTAGCACAACGTAAAAATCCGGGGTTGCGGGGGGAAGTCGGGAAGAAGCCGGAAGAAATGGATTTGTCGGCGTGGGCCGTATCGTAAATGTAGGGGTCCAATCAATGGTGTTC